>PVKB01001913.1:0-339610 GCA_004027205.1 Ctenodactylus gundi
ATTGAGCGGTTGATTTCTTCAAAAACAAAGCAGAGAAATATAACCATAGAATAACACTGTGAACACATTTAGCAATATTTATTTAGTGAGTAAAAGAGCTAGATCTCTTGTTACATTGTCTGCTCTTCCAGGCAGTAAATACTACTGTTACCACTGGCCTTATTCCGATTAAGGGTGTATTAATTACTTTTATGATCATGAGTAACAGATTGTTAAACAGTTACTTCAAGTGCTGTGAAAGGTAACAAATGGCCTTCTTCATACAATGTCATGGTTGATTTGGCTTCTTTCTGCATATACTCAGTGTTATCTAGATGAAGATCAGACTGCCAGGTGCTATCAAGGAGGCCAGTCAGAGTCCCTGCGTTTGAAGTGCTCATCATACTACACAACACGAACTGTGCCCGACTGCAAATGTCTCCATTCATGGAGCTCCTGCTGCGTAGCAGCTTCTACCACTGTGTTGCTTTGCCTCTGTTCCCTCATTGAACAGCCCAGTAACTCAGTGGGCACGAATCTTCATGTTTCTGCTTACAATTTTGGACACAGAAAAGTAAAATGACATTAAACAAATGCTAAGCAAAACAGTGATTTAAATCTAAGTTCCACAGTGATCTGAAGCTCTGATGGTAGAAGAGGGATCAGGCCGGAGTGGAATGCCACGGGAAATCAGGCGATGAAGAGAGAGTTCCTTTCCCCGAGAAGCTGACCTCCTGATGATCAAGCAGAATTTGTTATTTCTTTTGGCAATCTCAATTCTCATCTGAAAATAAAATTAAATGGAAAATCTGAATAGTTTTCCCACATGGCTTTGTCATTTCTTTCTACAGAAAGGAGCTGGATACCACCTGGATCTCTTTTGGGTGGCCATCCTGATGGTCGTGTGCTCTTTCATGGGCCTTCCGTGGTATGTGGCTGCTACTGTCATCTCTATTGCTCATATCGACAGTTTGAAGATGGAGACAGAGACTTCTGCACCTGGAGAACAGCCCAAGTTTCTAGGAGTGAGGTATGCAAGTCAGAGGAGAAAGGCTCTTTGAAATGAGTTGTGCACACACTTGTATCTGTCCTGAGAAAATGGGCAGATTTAGAGGAGACAGGACTGGTGACAATTTATTCCAAAATTTTCTGTTCTAGAAAGAACTAAAATTTTGTTAGAGAGTTTTAAAATAATTTTTAGTTCATTTCTTCTGATATGTAGATTTCCTTCAATTAACAGAAGATGAAACAATACAACACAAAAATCACAAGCAGGGCATTGATTTGATTTTCTGTGAGCACGTAGGTGATTTTTGTGCTGCAGTAGCTACTCTACTCAATCATGTGCAAAGGCTCTAAAACTCTCGAATCTGCTTTTGATTTTTAAGATGCTATGAAGTAAATAGAATTTTTATTTCCCAGTCTATTCTTTGTTCCCATAAGCGCCAAGAAATTTTAACCCCCAGCTTTTGAACTTGGGTAGCCGTGAAGGGCAGTGGTAGACCTTAACACTCTGTGAGTACTTTGTGTGGCAAACCCTGCCCACAAGTGCCTGAGTGGATAGTTCATACCACCATGCCATCATTTCCCACGCCTCAACAGTGGGCAATTCTTCCTTAGGGGGTGGGGGAAAGGGTGTTGGATGGGAATCATATTTGTTAGAAAGCACTTTTGTTGTTGTAGATTTGTAAATTAGACTGGTGTGATTTATTGCACTCATGAAATTTGCCTGAGCTGTTTGTCAGTTAGAATGTGGGACAATGTAATATCTGTCTACTATGAAAGAAGGTGTAATTACACAACAGGACAAGTTGGTTGAAAAATAAGGGCTTCAAAGAGACTAGTAATTGATAGATCAATAGGAAGTGATTTTTCTTTCTTGATTCTAAAAGAAGCAAAAGCTTTAGCAGAGTCACTTCCTCATGAATTCAAATCACATTGCACTAGTGAGGAATTTTTTAAAAGTTATATAGAGTTCATTTGATATCCTTGAGATATTAATTACACACTACCAAGACCTTTGCTGTTTTAGCTGAATATTGATTTGGTTAACGAATAATCTTTGTTTCAAGGTGAAAAAAAGGGGGCATGTTTATGAAAGCAAGAGTTAGATTGGTAATCTTCTGATTTGGTTTCAGGGAACAAAGAGTCACTGGAACCCTTGTGTTTATTCTGACTGGTCTGTCAGTCTTTATGGCTCCCATCTTGAAGGTAAATATGTGAAACACTCGCTTGCTTCTTCCTCCTTCTCAGAATACTAGCAGATCTCCGGACAAGTAAAGAGTGAAATATTTGCAAGGTTCGCTTTGTAACTCAATAGAACAGGTGTGAGGTGGCAAGGGTCTGGAAAAACTATGTCTGTTCATTTTCTTCTCACTCCACCACCCCTTCCCGATTTTTCAGTTACTTAGACCATATGAAACTACCAATACATGAACCTATTGAGCTGCAAGAATGGCAGTTTCGTGTACTTCAATCTTTTCCTCCCCCAACACACACATTTTTATTCGGTCTTCCTGCCCATTCTTTCTTTGATTGGCTTCCATTTGCCTAAATCCTGCTCCCAGCAAAGCCCTAGAGCACAGGGATGATTCAGAATGATCAATTACAGTTTTCCTCCTTTTCTTAGTTATTGCTATGTTCTTATTTTCATTGACTTAGAAGGTCAATAGGCTTCAAAGGGAAATAAGCATAAAATTACTATTTTGAAGTTAGGAAACTTTGTAAATGCACATTTGATGAAGAATAATTACCTAGTAGATTAGAAAGTTAGGAGTCAACGCATAAGATTGGTTGATGGAATAGCTATCTTCCTGGACAAATATAAACTTTGTGAAAGCTTAGAAACAGAAATAGAACCTAAGAATAGTCTGCTGTAAAGCTCTATATTTTCATTTATGATATAAGCTTTTTGTTATCTCTTTAGTTTGAAGCATTGCTAACTTATCATTAATAATTTGTGTCTTAGGCTTGGCACCATAGCAGAAAGCCCAGGTATCACCGATAGGTCTAAAAGCTAGAGCTACTATTAATGGTATTTTTCAAGATTTTTTTGAAAATTTTTATTTTTAGGCAATTTTAAGTTTTAAGATTTTTTAAATGCTCACTTTACAAGAAATAGAGCAGCTGAAAATTCAAACATTACACAGTGACAGATAATGAAATGCAAAAACTTTCCATTTCTCCCGGATCAGCACATTTTATATCAGTAGCCAGCCTGATGAATTTTAGGTGCATGGAGCTATAATACCATAACCTGTTAGACTATTTAGACTAATGTGTACATCAGGTCAATATACCTTATAAACAATTCAACTATTTAATTGTTCATCCTTTGTCCTCCTTGGTTTCCACAATGTCAGTTATCTGGTTAAATTAATCTCTTAAGTTCATTACTCTCTGACTAAACGCATAATTCTTAGGTAACATGTAACCTCACAAAAAATTGTTTTTGGTTGTGTACAGAGGACCATGAAAGAACACTGAGCTTATGTTCTCTACTGGTAGAAGAAAGTCTGTTGTCAACTTGCCAGTGCCAAGCAAGTTGGGGGTAGGTTTGAAGGTGTCATGAATTCCAGGGCCCCAAGTCTGCTGCCAAAGTGCTCCGTGCTCCTCTTCTGCCTACAGGCACTACCACATTGGCTGGTGGGAATGCATGATAACAGGCAATGTGGCCTCACTTGGGGTGATTATTTGTAGAGAATTTGTTGTAGGAACTTCTGACCCAATGTGGTGGCAGGCTCCACTAGAAATGCAACCCCCACCCCCATGCTTTCTGAAGGTGGACTCATCCCACATTTCTTCTGTGGGTTCTCCTAGTGCTAACTCATGAGTAAGGAGGAAAAGAACAAAATATTTTCATCAGTCTTAATCTACTTAGTAGCTACCTAGTTATTACTACCTAAGACTTCATTTTGTGTTTTATTTTTATATGATTTATTTCTATTAGTACAGTACAAATCCTACTTCAGAAAAGAATGTATTTTAAAGTATTCTGTGTGTTTCGGTGTGGGGGGGGGGGCGGTGGTATTACAACATGCTGGCCTGAATCCTTGAGAAGCTATCATTTGATTAATCATATATAATTTCAAAAGGACACAGGGAACATGTCCTATATAAATTGTTATTTTTAGGAAGATTCAAAACTCCACATTTCAACAGTGCCTCTTCTGTTTTCCCTCTCTGCAGTTAGATGTGGCAAGTGAAGAGTGAAATATTTGCAAGATTTGTACTGAATCTTAGCATGTGTTTCCTTTGACCTTCTCTAAGTAGTGCTCACTTGGTTCCCCCTCACCCACCTGCCGGTGTCCACAGTTGAGTCTCTTTCTGCAACTTCAGGATAGCTCAGAAGGTCATTGCAAGATAATTAGTGATAAAGGTAGATCAGTAAACGTGTTTGCTAAGCATGATTTTGACCAAAATGTGGGAAATTAAATTGTTTTTTCAATATAGTTTAAAATATATTGTGGAAAGCCTGTACTTCAAAACAGCAAAAATAAAATAGGCAAGAATTGGCAGTTGAGGTTCCTTACTGCAGTGAGTCAGGCTCTTCTTAACTCCAGGGAATCACTTCTCCAAATCATGTGCCCTTTTTCAGTTGAAGACTGGTGAGTTACGTATATTCGTTAGGAATCAAAAAAGTCACTTGTCATTTGATAAGTCACTTGTTAGCTCATTTGAAAAGTCAATACAGGAAGAAGCAAAGATTGAGGGTACAGTTTAACTAAAATGTAAGTTACAACTAAGGGAAAGTCACAATTAATAATTAACCTCAGTATTCACATAGTCATACTGGGGTTACTTTGGAGGAGGCAGCCTTTTTTCCCTCTTCCATATAAATACAAGTTTCTTAAAGAAGCAGGTGACAACTTCAGAGCATGGTTTTACTTAAAAGAGTGTACTGTTGAAAGGCAGATCAAATGAATGGGAATGAGAGAACTGGATGTATACTTTTACTTTTAAATTGAAATGGCTGAAAACCTTCCCTGCCCAGCTCCTTATTTCCACTTACATCTTTTCCTGGATGAGATTAGCAATTTTTTCTCATGCAGTAAGCAGGGTAGGTGCTTGTTCCTGCTGTCGACTTATGCAAGCTTACTTTGAACATAAAGTTTATGACCTCTTTTGGATCTCTGTGCTAAACTCTGTCTTTTATACAGAAGAATGTAAGAAATTAGAGTGCGCTGGCCTTAAGTTTGCAGGGCTGTTCGTTCATCTTAACCAGGTACAATCATGCTGGCCTCAGAGTGTTACAGCACACCACTGATTCAGGAGAGGATGGCTGGGAAGCCAGAGTCACCAGGTTCCCAGGCTGGGTAAATGGCTTCTGCAGTTGCTCCAGCAGAGCCGTTGCCTGGCACCACTGGTACTCTGTGTGCTGGAGCTAGTGGAGAACAAAGAGCAGCCCACAGATAAATGGAAGTTCCTGAGCTTCCTTTCTCCATTTTTCTTTTCTTTTCTTTTCTTTTCTTTTCTTTCTTTCTTTCTTTCTTTCTTTCTTTCTTTCTTTCTTTCTTTCTTTTTTTTTTTGGCAAGCCTTAAGAAGTCAAGATCAAATAAAGTTCACTGCTACTACTGTTCTCTTTGCTTGAATTAGTTTATCTTTAACATGAGGAGTGGCTGTAAGATTTGTTTAGTGTTCCGGAGTGTGGAAGATAGCATTTAATTTCCTCCTGGCAGATATTTGTGGAGCTCCTACAAAATGCCACACTCAGTTCCCAGAAGCAAAATAAATAAATAAATAAAAGATGAAAAAAATAGTGATAATATTGATGAAAGTGATGTTAGTGGCTACTGCTCGCTGATTTTGACATTGAGTTAAGGACTCGGTCTAGGTTTTTTAAATTTAATTTCCCAGTGACATCTTTAAAAAAGACTTAACGATCATCCCTGTTTTAGAAATGGGAAAAATTACAAATAACTCCTGTCTCATTCACTTTCACATTGCTGGAGATAATACCCAAAACGCACAAATTAAAGGAGGAGAAGTTTATCATAGCTCACGGTTTCAAGAATCTCAGTCCAGGTGTGGCTGAAAATCCCAAGGCAAAAATGGCACCAGCACAAGGTCATGGAAGGAAAGTCGGTCCCCACGATCCAGTCACCATCCAAATATGAGACCTTTGGGGAACATTTTATTTTCTTATTTACCCCAAATTATTGTGTTTATTAGTATATGTTTATTATACTTAATAATTATATTTGATGGTCCTGGTAGCACAGTCTTGGAATCCCAGTATTCTGGTAGACTGATATAAAAGGATGGTAAATTTGAGCCCAGTCTGGGTACCTTAATGAGTCAGACCTTGTCCCTTGTCTCAAAAAAAAGGAGGAGGTGGAGTGCTGGGGATGCAGCTCAGTTTGAAGGATTCAACCCCTAGTATCAACTACTACTACTACTACTACTACTAATAATAATAATAATAATTTAATAATGACATTCAAGTTGGGGAGTTGGTACATAGGCATATCTCATCATAATCTTTTTAACACTAAGTGACAAAGTTCTTAAACAGTAACATGAAGATTTGAATTTAAGCATTCTGATTTTGAGTTATTATGGCATTAAAACTAATCTCATAACCCATCACTTCTTTTTTCCCATTTTGTTGATATGTATACGTACAAAATCCAAGGTTTACATTGGAGTTGAGCATTTTGTGCACTGTGTATCTTGTCAAGGTGACAAGGGCTTTCCCACTCTCCTTCTGATCCTCCCCCTCCCCTCCCCTCCCTCCTCCTCCCCCACCCGACCCCCCTATTTCACTCTGTTTTTCATTTTAAGTTCCATAAGAGTTGTGATCTGGGACTCTCATATCAGAGAGAGCGTTCGATGTTTCTCCTTCTGCTTCTGACTTACGTCACTAAGCATGATGCTCTCAAGTTTCTTCCATTAACACTAAAGGAAAGTAGGGCATTTTTAATAACATGTTTCTGAAGACAGTTGCAATAATTTTAATATATGCAACATAGTAAAGCTTAAATAGAATTGAGTTTCAGGTTTACCTTTTCAGCCATCCATCTAATCTGTCCCCTTACTCCCAACACTGAGAGACCAGCAAGAGTTAGGACCGGCAGTTCCAGGCTACTCTGCTTGTCAGTCAGAGTCCTTGTGACAATGGTAACACCAATACTATGTTTGTCATTCATTGAACATCTCTTATGAGCCACACTCTGGACTGGATACAGGCTGCTCTGTCTTTATTCTGGCCACTTTCTTGCTGAGGAGACTAAGAAGAAGAGAAATTAATGACTTTCCAAAGGTTACAAAGCCAGTAACTAGAACATGAACCCAGGTCTATCTGACCCCTGTACCTCTGATCTTAATCAAGACCTCTGAGACACACTCATAACCCATTATACTGCTAGAGGTCTCATTTCCATAGTGAATTCTGTCTGTACTGGGCACGTATAATCTCCCCTTATGATTAAACTTTCTCATTTCATATTTTTTTTCCTTTTGGGGATGCTCTAATGTAATCAGCAGTCAAAGGGAGCTATACTCAGACAAATTATAGAATGAATGTTCTGTAGAATTTGAACACTTGGTGACACAACTATCTTACTTTCACTTCAGCTTCATTGTTTTAGTTGGTTGTTGGATCGATCTCTATTTTTCAATTTTAGTGTCTACTGGATATAATACTACTTTATACTTTTTGTCTTAGTATGATTATACAATTTTCTTTGTATAATTTTGTCACTTGGCAATTTGTACGACATGCCTATAACCCTGATATGTGGTGGTTTTTTAAAATGTTTCTAATTTCTTCTGCCTTGCCTTGTAAAAATCTTTATTCATTATCATTGCATATATTATACTGATTTAACTTAAGGAAGAGTCTTATTTTTTAAAACACATTTTCCCCTTCTTTTGAGAAATTTATGTTTTGGTAAATGATTCTAGTGTGATTAATTTTTTAAGAACTGATCTTCTAATTTGACTCAGAAACCTCTGAAGTAATAATTTAATCAAGTTTCACCAAGCATTCCATTCTGGGAGATACTCAGTAAGAGTTGTATTATTGTAAAGAAATTGACATATTTCATAAAACATTTCTATCACAATAAAATTGACCAAAAATCAACTTAATAACTTTCTTCCCCCAAAAAGAATACATTTAAAAGAGCATTTTATACCTAAAGCTGTATTCCTGACCACATGTAATGATAACTTCTGATTTTTTAATTTAGGGTTGATTTAATGACATTTGTAATTACAAATTCAGAGAGATTGGTACTAAGCCCCAAGATACAACTTTCCTTCACTTTAACTTTAAAACCTCAGTGGATAAAATGTTTTGCTAAACTCTGATAAGGCATGATGAGCTAGCCAGGGGACAGGCCTTTTGTGCCATGTACGTGTCATTTCAAGCCAGAAATATGCTTTAGCTAAATTAAAAGTGACTACTTAGGAATTCTAACTCATTTTTCATGAATTGACTGTTCTCTTTCCCTCTTTTACTTTTCTTCCTATCAAAATTGAAAATGAACTAAGTAATAATCATCATATGCTCAGGAAAAAAAAACAACAGGTTGAAAAAGGGGTCAGTTGCCTAGTTTTTAAGTTTTTTGATAAACTTATATGGAACAATTTCAAGCCATAAAGGCACACTGTAAATGAATCAGACTTGTGCTGGAGCCCAGGTGCCTTGATTGTGACGTGCCTCTCTCTCTGCGGCGACTGCTGGATGTTGCTGCGTGCCATCTTCCCCTCCACCGACATGTCCCTTCCTACCCTGCAACACTCAGATGTCTGAGCTCAGGATCAAAACTAGCCACGTTAAAACTATTAATCTTTTCTAGAAGAAACATTGGATGTTTTGTAGAAATAAGTGCATTTCTTCCATGGATATTTAACCATTTATATTGGTAACCAATAACATTTAGAGAAATCATGACATATTTTAGAATTTCCTACTTCTCTATTGGTGGCAAAAGAGACTCATAGATAGATAGTTTAAGCAATTGCAAAAAAGCAGCTGTTAGACATTGCACTCCGTGTCCTCTGGTTACTGTTACCTCCTGTGAGCAGCCTTGGTGAGACTGGCCTCAGTTGACTTGTGGTTTCAGTATTGTAGCATGGAAAAATCTTGAAATTTCCTGAATTTCTTTTTAAAATCCAACGTTGACAATCTTTTGTTGACCGGACCAAAGACTTCCCAGAATCAGAAGTGTGCTAGATTTGTTTATATTTTATAAGCCTAGGAATTAGATAAAATTCATAGACATCATAGTGAAAGTTCTTGTTGTTAAAATGCTTTATATTAAAGTGAAATGTTTTAGCTAAATTGTACAAAAATATATTAATTCAGCTTTTTAAAATGTGTATTAATGCAGGTGTTTAATTAATTGCTTTTGGATGTTCCACACTACTCTCAAACAGGGTTCTCAATAGCTTGTCCTCTTAATCTTCCTAAGAAGAAGAAAGCAGATAGCCATTTGATGTTCATTTTATTGAAAGCAACATTTTACACACCAAGCTGATAGATTCTTCAGCAAAAATTACTCAGAAAATTATCAGCAGACTGTTAGAAAGGATCATGGTGTGGAGAGGGACGCAACTTGCTACTGCTCTTCCTGCCTCAAGGCCATGCGAGCAGCTGGGTTCCATTGCCTGATGCTTTTAAGGACAAAGAGAGACAAGATTTTTCTTATTAATTAAAAATGATTATTAAGGTTATGTATGCTCATTGAAAAAAGCAAAAACGAAATTGAAAGTCCCCTTCATTTTCCTTCATTTATTTCTCATATGAAGACTGATGAACACAATAGTTAGAGGTCATTATTGGATTTTATTCTTTTAGCTATAGATTTAGTCTTTATTTAAACCATTCTTCTCCCTTGATGTTCTTATTATTGCTTTTTTAAAGCCTTTTCTATGTTTTTCCTTCGCAGTTTATTCCTATGCCTGTATTATATGGTGTGTTCCTGTACATGGGGGTAGCCTCACTTAATGGCGTGCAGGTAAGTGCTATGTACAAATAGTCCAGTAAGAGATCACTGATGGAAAGTGCTAATCACTATGGGTTTTTAAAATATATTTATTTTCTACTTTCAGCTTCCACCTGCTTTTCATTCCTGATGTAATCAACAAAGCTAGTTGGTGTGAGCAGATGTCCTAAATTTTCATTCTAGAACTAGGCAGTTAAAAGTTAGTTGACCAGAAAAGTGAGAGAGCTGTAGTCATTCCTTCCCTTTCCTCCATTTCCTGTTGTCCTTCTCTCTCTCTCCCACCTATCTCTGCCACCTCCTTTTCTTTTGGCCTCAAGAAGGGGACCTACCTCAGTGTGCTCTTCAAGATAGCGTCTACCCACCTGCTTAACCTTATGGTACAACCAGTTACTCTCTTTTGATCTCCATTTGTCATGGCTGATATCAGCCATCAGAAGCTTACAGCAGTAACCAAATAAGTCGATGTGGCTTATGTATTGTTTTGGTGGGAAACACCAGTTATTCACAACTTGCTAAAACTGACTTTCTTTTGTAAAAAACAATATTTTAGAGAAAATGTTCTAAAGACTTTGTCTTTCAATTCAAGTTTAACTTAATTAACACCAGAAAACAGGAAGCTGTTCTGTTGCTTTCTGGCATCTTATTAATTGTAGCTTTATTTAACACTCAGCAATGTTTTAGTGGGAAAAGACTTCTCATTCTGTAGACATGACAAGAATTTATTTGAACTCCTTCAAAATAGTCCTTGTTTTCATTTATTGAATTTAGGTTAACTTGGTTTTAAAGTCAGATGGAGCTGGGCAAGTGGCCAGACCCCCCAAAACAAAAAGGCTTTTTTACTTTCTTCTGTGTAGGGCGATTGGGCAGAATTCTTTACCATTGGGATATTTGTTACAAAGCACAAAGTGACTCTTCATGGGCTGCACTAGGTGAATGTCATTGTGATTTTATTTGTACTTATGTAACTCTTAGGAAGAATAACTTTATGAAGTTGTCTAATTTCTATCTGCCATTATAAATATTCATTGTTCCTTTAAATCGAAAGTTACAAACTTACTATGGTTCTCAAAGTGTAGTTCTTATTTTCTATTGCCCTTAAGGACACAGGCTAGATCTAATTTTGATTCTGGGTGTTGTAGGAGCTTTATCAGTGTTTGGAATGGAGTATAAAGAGAAGAATCAGCCATGTCATAATGTTAGGAGGGAAAGAATCATGCAGAAGAAATTTCTGAAATTTTACAGGGCTATTTCCCCTAATGCCTTTTCACCTCTCTTTAGTGTTTCTTGATTCGTTCTCTGGTAGACTCTCTTGGAAAGATTCATGTAGCAAGAAGTATTGTAACTCTGTCTTTATAAACAAAAGGGGTCATACCAGTCAAGGGGAACTCTAAAGGCAGAAAACTCTTCAGATAGGAGATTTCTGTAGAGAATATTGTCTGTGGCAGTCTAGTTTACGCTTCTTTCCCTCCAGGCTCACCTAACATGACTATTTAATTTTAACCTGCTTACTAAATATTTTCTACTGAAAGACCCTACAATGGGCTCTTAATTATTATCCTGCCCATTCTCATCGTCACTGCCAACTCAGTGATCACTCTTTGAAGTACAGCACTTGGAGGATGGAGGGTTGATTGTCGTATCAGTGCTTGTGCCTCCATGATGGTGTGCTGGCTTTTCTTAGATTCAGATATCTAGCTGTGTCTTCAAACTCACTGTAATGTTCAGATGGCTTTTCTCTGAAAAGAAATAGCAAATGCGCTATTGGACGCATTAGTTAGGTTATATCATAGTCAAATAATGTGGAATTTGTAGAAATATCAGTGCATTTCCATTTTTAAGTCAAATAATAGTTCCTCCGTGCCCTTGGAGCATGTCAGCAATATATATGGTGCACAGAGTCATCTCCTCTTATTTCAGAGAAAGTAACCTAGGTGGAGCAGCATGCGTGAACTAGACATCTCCGTGCAGCATGTCGTTGCTTAAATTGATACAAATCCCTTTCTTTGGAGACTCTCAGATAGTTAAAATAGAAACAAGGACCCGAGCATGTATAGTTGAAGTATTGATTGGTCACTTTCTTTGGTGCCGCTTTATCTCATACAGCTGCATAACAAACATTTTCACAATATGACATAAAGTAGAACACTTTACTATCAACTCACTGTGCTATACCGGATTACTGCACCTGTGCCTAGTCTTTGTCCTTTGCCGAGGACACCGCCTGCCTAAATCGCAGAGTATAAATCAGCAGTGGCTAGTTAAGAGTAGGAAATGGCAGTGAGTCAGCTGTGGAGTAAAGCACTTGGATTCTCTCCCTCGTTGCCTCTCTAGTTCATGGATCGTCTGAAGCTGCTTCTGATGCCCCTGAAGCATCAGCCTGACTTCATTTACCTGCGTCACGTCCCTCTGCGCAGAGTCCACCTGTTCACGTTCCTGCAGGTCCTGTGTCTGGCCCTGCTCTGGATCCTCAAGTCAACGGTAGCTGCTATCATTTTTCCAGTCATGGTAAGCATTCCTGTAAATGTACCTGCCAGGAGGTTATGCTAATATCATGTGGTTATTGTCATATGGAAGGCCTGAATATTTCTGTGTGGAATATTTGCAGGCTTTGTACTCATTTCCTTGGGTAGTTGTAATTCAGGTTTTCCATGTACGATATATGGTTGTCCAGGAAGCATCTTAGACTTGTGTTACCTGAGTTCAAATACCAACTCAGGTTCATGCTGGTCAGTGAACTTCCTTGACTGTCATTAACTCATTGATAAGACAGGGATGGCAATGTTATTGTTCTAAGCATCAGAAACAAATGTCAAGTGTATAGCTCAGTATCTGACACAAGAGTAGACACAAGTGCAGATCATTTTTTTAATATATTGCACTATGGAACCAATCTAAATAAAAATAAAGGACGTTTAAGTCCAAATAATAGAAATATTTGACGACTTGTGAGAACTCATCAAGGTGTACTGGAAAATATGGAGTGGGAAGTCTGGTTTTTGAAGTTCTTATGGTTTGCAGCAAGCCAAATATAAGGTCAACCAGAATTCGCTATCCTTGATGGGAAGTAAAGCAAAGTAACTAACATTGCACATTGAGTTAGAATTGAAAGAAAAGAGAGAGAGAATGCAAGGTCTGTTTTTGCCCTCATTCAATTTTGTGTCTTCCTGTAACTTTCATTTATTGCAAGAAAATGCACATATGTACGTTTGAAACCGTTCTGTCTTCCCCATACTTTGGGAGACAGTTTACAAAGAGTCACTATGTTTTATTCATTTTATAAAGTTCCTCACATTCTTAGTCAGGGTTATGTTTTTTGTGTATATTTATTATCTATAATCATTTTTCTCTCAGAAACATGAGAGTATAGTGAAAAATAGTGGTAGTATACTAGTTATGTCAAAGAAAATTTTAGGAGTCACTTCTCTCCTCTTCCTCCTTGAACTGCATTAACCCGCTGTGAAACACATGAAGCGTGAGAAGTCACTCCCATTGACCAGTTCCCTATCTGCCCATCTTGCAGTGTTTTAAAACAAAGAGCAAGGAACATAACCACAATAAATTTAAAATACATCCAGTAAGTAAATTATTGCTTGCAATAAGTAATGATAAAAGTGATTTAGCTTAATAACATGTTCATTGTTTTTTTTTTCTCATCTCTTATTTGGTCACAAAGCAACAGTGTGATATCAGCAGGCAGAAGTTACTATTACTGTAGGAAGTGAGGAAGCTGAAGTAGATTAAGTCAATTCCTTAACATGCGGCTGAGCCAGGACTCCTGTGACTTGCTGCATACTAATTTTGCTGTTGAGGAAAGAAATCTTTATGTATCTTCAGAAGAGACTGAAGAGAAAGGG
This sequence comes from Ctenodactylus gundi, assembly GCA_004027205.1. NCBI lineage: Eukaryota > Metazoa > Chordata > Mammalia > Rodentia > Ctenodactylidae > Ctenodactylus > Ctenodactylus gundi. The sequence continues at coordinate 13,788 of PVKB01001913.1, forward strand.
ATTGTTATTTAAGAGCAGTTTATAGAACCAAAGATAAAGAACCAGGAATACTAGCTTTCTTTATTGTTTTTGAGACAGGGTCTCACTCTGTAGCCCAGGCTCATCCTGAAATCATGGTGTAGTGGATATTAGCTTTAGAAGCTGTCAGCGAGGGGTATTTGCAGTCTTTTCTATCTGCTTCTTGGCCTCTGATAACACACTTAATTGTGTGAGCCTCAGTTTCCTCAGCTATACAATGGAGATCATAATATCTACTTTACTGGTTTTCATGAGGGATAAATGACTTAATATTGCCTAGGAGTTTAGCACAGTATCAGGCACATGTTGAGTGTTTTGTTAGTGACAGTGACTGAAGAATCCCAGTAAAGACAATGATTGAGGCGTCTTGGCTATTAACCTCATTGATGGTGTGTTTTATAGATGTCCGTGATTTCCAAAAGCCTTTTGAAACTTGAGTAATTAGGAATCATTTGCAAGTGATATTTTTGCATTTACACTTAGTTTTTTTTTTAAGTAACGTGAGGAGTGGTTTTCAAAAATAAATCTGTCAAATTAAAATTGTAATTGCATGTGAGCACATATTTCGGTGAACAAAATAGAACAAGTTTCAGCTGAGATGTCTGTGAAACCACTTTCTCTACGAGAAGGCCATGCCCTCTCAGTCAGCATGAGTCTGTCGTGCTCAAGCTTAGGACACAACAGCTTGCTGCTGATGCTGATGGGGCAGACCGTGCTCACTAGGACGGCATCCAGCGTGGTCACTCTCATACCTTCTGTACTTACCCTTCCAGATCTTGGCACTAGTTGCTGTTAGAAGAGGTATGGACTACCTGTTCTCCCAGCACGACCTCAGCTTCCTTGATGACGTCATTCCAGAAAAGGACAAGAAGAAGAAGGAAGATGAGAAGAAAAAGAAAAGGAAGAAGGGAAGTTTGGACAGTGACAATGATGATGTAAGGAACTCCCCAACATTCTCAAGTTGAGCGACTTACAAGAAACAGATATGAAAAATGTACTCTTTGATACTTGTAAAATAGAGGACTAAATGCTTAGAATTTTATTTGGTGATGGGACCTGCAACTGAGTTCATCTCCTTTTGCCCATTTTTCCCCATTTTGATATTTTATACGTTCTGAGGGCTATCTGTAACCATTAATACACTAAAAATGACTTTAAAATATTACATTTGAAGAATTTCAATATTATACATGTCAAAGTTTACTCGTTAAGCTAGGAAGCATATTGGGTTTGTTGTTGATAAGGTAGGTACTTGCGATGGATTCATAGTAGCTGATTATGTGTGATTTTGAGCATAGCACAGACAGATGCCCGTGATCCGATGACCTGTGCCTCCACTGGAGTAGGCCATCCAACAGAGTTCCATGCTGTTGTGTGATGCTAGCATTGTAGTATGCTAAAATGATTTGTCGTTACTTGTCTCTAACTCTGGAAAAAGTCAGGAAATGGGATTGGAGTTTGGGATCTTCTTACCAAATTAACAGTGGTCAGAGTCGTTGTCCAGGAGGTCCTTCTGCAATTAGGTGATTAAGTTAAGAAATAAAATTATTATCCATTATTTTTCTTTAGGAGACCATACATAGAACAGATGTTCTGGTAGGGACCTACAATCAATACCCAGAGAAAATCTGGGATTTGTTTTCTTTAACGCATGTGTGCACGCAGTTTGAAGGGTTTGGCAAAATGATAACCTTGCATGTGAATGTTTGTTCTAAGTTTTACATGGCAGAGCATCGCAGGTGATTTTGGTAGGGTTTTTTTTAACCCATCCTAAAATAGGAACATAGTTTAATTTTAGTGTCTGTTCTGTACATGATAACTTCACTGCCTCAATGCATGCCTTATCCTTATTATCATAACAGTTCTTGAAAGTGTATATTTTTCTTTCCATTTTACAAATGAGGAAATACATACTGAGAAATGTTGCCATTATTAAATTTTCAAAAGTTTACAATTTTTTCAAGCTTCATTGAAGTATGGTTGACAGGTAAAATTGTATACATTTTGAGCATACAACTTGATACTTTGGTATATATATTTTGTCGTTTTTCTGAGTGTGCACACCATGAATGGCAAAGCCACAACTCTGACCCAGGCCTCTGTGCTTGTTCCCAGTGGGTGAGGCTGTCTGATTGTGCTCTTTCTGTAGACCTTGGAAACACTACGGTAAAGGAAAGCAACAGGCAGAATTGGATTTCAGATAAATTGATCCAATAAGAAAGGGCTAAATATATGAGGAACATTTATCTAAAGAGCAAAAGAGTCTGAGGGAGATTTTGTGACTGTCACCATCCATCCTGAGTGAGAACAATTATATAGATTTTCTCTTCCAGTGGTCACAGCAAAAGAGAACATATTTAAACCGTAGTGGAGATTAATATGCAGTATTAAGACAAATGATGTGATTACACATTGAATAAAAGTCAAAACTGGAAATTAAATTTCTGAACCATTTATTCAAAACAAAGAATATTTACTTGAAGTATTAAGAAAATTAAAGAAGTATTACATCTTGAATTTTCCAAACAGGTACTCTGTATATGTGCATGGAACTTAAAATTCATCACATATTAAGAAAAGTATGAAGTAATATCGTGGAATATTCTCTAATGGCTTTTAGGAAAAATATTTAAATACCAACTTTGTGGAATGTTTTAAATTTATCACTTTTTAATGACAAGCATTGAATCACAGGAGCACCTAAAATGTTCTTACAGCTCTTGTATATGGTTGTCAGCAGATCCCATTTCCTCTGGTTTTGTTAGCACTCAGCATTTTCAGTTCCGTATTTCTTAACAGATTTCTTGGTGGTGGTGGGTGATACTTGTTTCTTTTCCTGTACTCTCACCCCTACCAAAGCAAACTACCTGGACAGTGAGCCCAACCAGGCAACCTAGAGTACATTTGTGCACTAAGTTCTAGATTTTGAGCCTATTTGTTGAAGGGTGATTTGTCTGATCTTTGCCTCGCAGTCGTGTGGTATGGGGTTCATGGACAGAGAGAGCCACACTGAGACCCAAGGATCATTACTATTTAAGAGCAGTAGTGAAAATTATGGCTTGCTAGCATTTTGAGCCAGTGGGACTGAGTGTTGAGCCTTTTGGTAGGCTCTTACAAGACTTGATTACTCACTTGTCCGTGCTTAAGAGCTCTTACTTTAGGAAGTGTTTGAAGTCTCACCATTCTTCATATTATTGTAAAAATACCGACGAATGTGGCATCTTCATTTTTATTTCTTTTTTGTCAGTTTAAATACAATATCTTAGCTTTCTAAAAGGATATTGTAGCCCTTTTATATTCATTGTGAAGAAATTTTCAATATAGCTAGTAAACTTTGTGGTAAAAAATTTTTGACCTCTACTTCTCATTTTTTCTTTCGACTAAAAATTATTTCCCTGGTACTTTCAATTAAGAGATCAGTTGTATCTTTCTAGTCCAGGCATAGACTTGGACTCAACACAATGACTTAATTTTTTCAATGTAAAGTGCTAATCCTGTACAGTCTGTAACAGTTTGCATCAGATGGCTTGTCCTTTACAGAACCCAGCAGTGAGCCACCTCGTGTCACTAGTTGGTTATGGTGATGATTCTCTGCTTATCTGAGCACCTGGACAATTTTTCAGAGAGTTTTGTTTTTTCATGTTTTTCTCGTGTTTTTGCATATATTTGATATAATCAATTGAACTAAACCTTAAGTTGTATAATTGTTTCTGATAGAGTATAGAAAGCAAAGAGGGAGGTTTTTTTTTTTTTTTTTCCAAGTGCTCCTTGATAGTCAGTATTTTATAAGTCTTCATGTTTTGGAAAGAAATAGGGTCATGATTTTCCTGGAGACAGAACTGGAAAGCATAAAGTACTGAGAATTTTAAGAGCATATTCAGGATATTTCACAGTTTGGGAAATTTCCTAGATATGCTGTCACAGTGAGCTTTTATTTCATACATGCAACAACCTATGTTTGCTAATTAGGAATCTTGCTTTTGAAAGGTTTACAATTAAGTTGTAGTAACTTCTCCTTGGTATGGTTCTATTTTTAATGGAGTCAATCCCAATAACGAGTGGAAAAGATACAAAGTTTGAAAAGTTACTTAGCTGAAAATGTCGAGGACTTTTCTCCTTAGTACTGTGTGAATGATACCAATAATATAATTGATGAATTCTGGGAAGTTGGAAAAGCTGAATAATAAAAAAAAATTCTAAAAATTGCTGTACATTTTTTCACAGTCTGACTGTCCATATTCAGAAAAAGTTCCCAGTATTAAAATCCCAATGGACATCATGGAACAACAGCCTTTCCTAAGCGACAGCAAACCTTCCGACAGTGAGTAGAACTAACCTCTCTATACTTGCTTGCATATGATTTACGCCTGCAGAGGAAATACTTTAGAACTCTCAGCTATGTTAACTTTTCCTCCATTTTGTCTTTTATTTCATATGTGAAAGTCAGTATTTCATTCTTATAAAAGTACTATTTTACATTTCTTATACTTGACTCTTCTTTTATCTGTAACCTTACATTTTTGTTTGATAGTCTTTTCCCCAAGTTATCACCAGCTTTTCAAAATTACTAAGCATATAATCATGTTTTTAGTTGATGATCTTTTCCCCACCTGCTCATGTTTAGAACTGTGGCTTATAGTCTTACATCACTGTCCGCTTCTGTTTGACTTCCTTCGGTTTCAGTCAGTGGCCAGATGAGCTCGAAAGAGAGTTGCATCATGGGTCTCTCAGTGATCAGATAATCAGTTGCTAATATTTAGAATTTGGAATAATTGTTATTCTCAATATTAATCAGCAAACTTAAAATATTGACACAATTCTTTAAGTGTGTACTTTTTCTTCCTCATTTCTTCATCCCTGTCCTACTGTTTCAGACTCATTGTTGTAAGGGCCCCAGTCTTTCTGGGATAATAGCCTGGTGGCTACAGGGTAATGGCTTTGAGCTAGCAGGCAACTCTGTGGTAATGCTAGTGAACACCTTCAGCTTTTCCAAGAGCAAGTAGTAGTTGTTTCCAAACTACTTTATACTTTGAGTTCTTGTCTCAAGAAATTGTGTTCTTGTAGAACCGGAAGCATTTCAAAGTGTACTGATTTGTTATAGACAAAAAGACATTGAAGCACTTTTATTTCAGCTGACAGTGCTATTTAAACTTCAATACAGGTTAGCATTACCAAGAAAAGACTGTTGCTAATATACATTCATTATCCTTCAGTGGGTAACATATTACCACAAAACGCGGCAGCTTAAAATGAAAAACATGTATTTTTCTCACACAAGTCTTGACATTCAGAAATTTAAGAGTAGCTTTTTTTAGTGTTAGTGGCTCAGAATATCTGATGAGATCCCACTCTGACCTGTTGGCTGGGATCGAGTCTCTGGAGATCTGACTAGAGCTGGGAACGTGTTTCTGGTCTCACTGATGCTGCTCTTGGCAGGGATTACAGTTCTTTGACCTGTGGATATGTGCATGGGACTGTCTGTGATATGGCTTACCTCAGATACAGTAGAAGTGAGCCAGAAACAAACACAGAAGTTGTGATCTCTTATAATCAAATCTCAGAAGGGACAGACTCTACCTCTGCCATATTGGTCATACTGACCAACTCTGCTCCAGTGTTGGAATGAGCTGCATAAGAACATAAATACTAGGACACAGGGAATTTTAGAAGCTCTCTTAGAGTCTGGCCACCATCATAGGTTTAAAGAACCAAAAGTTAGGGGCTGGAAGAGTCTGCACATCAGTTTAACCACATGCCTTACAAGGGTAAGGCCCTGAGTTCCATTCCCCAGCACCACATACAGCTGGGCACGGTGGTACCTGCCTGTAATCCCAGAACAAAGGAGGCTGAGGCAGGATAACTGCCTTGAGTCCAATGCCAGCCTGGGCTACAAAGTGAGACCCTGTCTCAAAAAAAAAAAATGAAGAAGAAGAAGAAGAAGAATTAAAGAGATCTTACCTTTGCTATCCATCGCATATGGAGGCATGTCTTTTTCTTTTGTTCATTCTCATCAAGAGAATCTGGTTGAGAATTTCTTTGTAAGTTGAAGCTTCCCAAATAATGTTCTGATTTTAGTTTTTATTTCTGAGAATTAATGGCAGAATTTTGGTATACGTTTATGTCTTCTATTGATGTCATAATCCAGTATAGTTTCTTCTAAGTCCAGTGTAAAGTCTACTCTCACAAAATCACCAGGTAAAATTTAAGGCTTTTGGTAAAAGTTTGTTTCTTTATCCTCTCAATAGCTCTCTAAGAGTATAAGCTGAAAGTTGATATAGTAGAAGTTTATGTAAGCAAAACATGTATGATTATTATATTTCTAATATAATAATCTTTATAATCCATGAAAGAAAAATCTTGGTCAAGGTCGAATTACAATGTAAAAACCTCAAGAATCTTTCCTTCCCCTTGAATATCACCAAGGCAAATTGTGAATGTTGAAGATGGAAGGGAATTCAAGGGGAGATCTGGGGTGCTGAAAAGCTGCTGTCCTCCTGCAGAAATGATCCTCCCCGCACCTTCTCATGGGAGACACAATGGTAGCGTGGCCTGGAAAGCTGAAAGCAGAGAAAATAAGTGAATTTGGCCAAAATCACACTCCATACACTTTACCTTAAAGTAGTATTTATTCAGAGTTTCTATACTTTCTGGTTTCAGTTGTGAAAGATGCACCAATTTTTGTGAAGACTGGTATTTTCACTCTAGTTTTATGTTCTTCCAGAAGTCTATTATTTCTGATAGAAGCTTCTTTTCTTTCCAGGAGAAAGATCATCAACATTCCTTGAACGCCACACATCATGCTGATGAAACTCCTTTCCTTCAGTCACTCGCTATGCCAAGGTAAAGGAGAACCCAGGGTTTCGCTTTGTTCAGCAGGATAATCGCCCCACAGATATATAGTCAGTGGTGGCTGTTGGCCAAGCTCCCTCTTCTCCTTCATCTTTATGATTTGTCTTAAATAAATTTGAAAGGGCCAAAATTTGCCTCAGCTTTGACTTGTAGAAAGCATTCAAAGAGACCTTATTTGCTCTTACAAATAATGGAATCCTTTAAAATCATTAAGTTACATCCCAGGATCAGTGTTAGCTCTTATTCTATCAATGTCCTGCCTGATTTAAGGGTAGCTGATGTTTTCCAGCAGCTCTCATCCAGTAGATTTCTTCCCTCTGTCAGCCTTCGAGAGCTGGCAGGTCCAAAGAGATTCTTGGTAGACTGGAATCTCTGAATATTTTCAAATTCTCAGCCTTGTTGTCCTTTAGTTTCTGAAAATATTGCCCACTTGATAGTCCCCCTTTTTGTCATTTGGGGAGTTTGTTGTTTTCCTTAATCCAGTGTAAGATCTTATGAAGTATTTTTTCTGAATTTCTTGTCTCTTTTGGCATTTTTATGACATTTAAAAAGTATCTTTTAAAAGTGTTTATGGAGTAGATAAGCACTAGAAAAAGACAGAGATTGGCACATTTGAATTCTGTACAACATGTAAAATTTTGATACCTGATAAAATCAGATTTGTTTACTATTTCTTTTTCTTTTTTCTCTAGTCCCCCTAGAACTCAAGTAAACATTGTGCCTCAAATTCAACTAGAACTTGAGTGAGAAGACAATGATCATTTCTGGAGGAGCAAGGGAACAGAAACTACGTTGTAACTTGTTTGTCTTTCCTAAAACTCACAGTTTTATTGATGTTCTCATTTGTTTAAGTTTTTGTTGTCTGTTTTTAAATTTTTGTTTTGTTTCAGCTTTTGGTCACTGGCCAACTAATCCAGTGCTCTCTCTGCGTTTCTCTTGCATAGGTAAAGTCAAGACAGTAGTGCGTTGTTCCTTAAAAACAGCACCTGAGGGTTCTCCCTCTTGTTTTTATGCTGTCAGATGTGTCTTCCTCTGCCACTTGAGACACGCACAGATCCCATCTTTTCCTTTATTAAGCAGAGGTTGAAAGTATTAAAGATTTTATAACACCTTTTATTGAAATACGGAAGGAACTTAAAACTTAGCTTTGGAGCTGTGCTTACTGGCTTGTCTGTCTGGTAGAACAAACCCCGCCTCCAGACAGAGTCCCTTCTAGCTTTTAGAGCTCCCCAGGACTGGAAAAAGTGCTGCTATTCTAACTTGCTCTTGCTTGTAAACCCTAATCTTAGAGTTATCAAAAGAAAACCTAAAGGTACTTTAATCCCTATAGAGAAACCATTGCCACCATTGTAGCAAATGCTGGAATGTTCCTTTTTCCTATGCAACTTTTTTTAACCCTTTAATGAACTTATCTGTTGAGTACATTGAAGAATATTTTTCTTCCTAGATTTTGTTGTTTAAATTATGGGGCCTAACCTGCAACTTATTTTTTGTCAATTTTTTAAATTTTTTTTAAATTACTGTAAAGAAAATGAATTTTTCCTGCAGCAGGAAACATAGTTTTGAGTAGTTCTACCTCTTATTTGTAGCTGCCAGGCTTTCTGTAAAAATTGTATTGTATATAATGTGATTTTTACACACACACACACATGCACACACACACACACACATGTACACACACACACAAACACACACACACACACACACGCACACACATACACACACATCTCTAGGGTAAGCCAGAAAGATAGATTGGATTTTTAAAATGTGTTTCTAAGCATTCATTTTTATCCCATTCATTAAAGAAATTTAACTGTTCTATGAAGGAGCTTGAGGGAAAAGAGAGACATTTTTACACAATGGAAATAATCAATGTTTTGAGAATGATAGTGTCTAGGCACAGATGCTGATTGTATTACCACGTTAATGTCCTATACAGTATTGTTAGGCATTTTTCATTTAAAAATCTTTGTGTATTTGTGTATGTGCTCTGTGTGTGGCTGGTGCACTTATGTGCAAGGCTGGAAAAAGAAAGAATGACAGTAGACAAAGTTATCAACCCCTTGGGTCAGTTTTCATAAAACCCAGGCCACATTAAAAAACTATCAAGGGATTCAAGAAATTTACCATTTTGCAGGTGAAGGTGAATATATCTAAATTACCCAGATATCAGTAATCTTAATTGTTTTTATCCCATATTTACAATGTAAAATCCATAGAAATTATTGACAACTCGCAGATCTGCACAGTCTTATTAGAATACAGATGGGTCTGCAGAGAAAGGTGCGCAATGCTTTCACAGTGCTCTCACTTTCTTTGTCAGGACACAAAGGCAATTATTTGTGACTGGAGCATTTAAGGTACATTTGTATACATACATCATATGTATGTTTGTTTCAAATACCATGTAAAAATTAGACCTTTATTAACAAAATTGAACATGGCATTTATGTTTTAAAACTTATATATTAAATGTTACTACCATTTAAAATGTCAAATCTAAAATTTTGGATTTGTATAGCCAGAGCTTTTTTGATATAACGAGTATAGTAAGTCATTGAGGAATATTAGAAGTAGATGGACCACTTACTTTGTCAACATGCTTGGCTTCTCTTATATTAATGAAATTGTTATTTTGCCCTTGGGACATTGATGTAAAAGTGTGTTGTTCTGAGTTTTTACTTTTACATCTGGTCATCTTAAATTTTTAATGTTATAAAAAATAGTTGTAAGTCATCCTGATTTTTAAAATTAAAATAACTGGCAAATTACACTTGTTAATGTCTCAAATGCCAAATATTGGCATCACACACATATATATACTTAAAATGGTTATTCTATGTTATCTAGTTTTATTTAACCCTAACATAAAACTACATGAAACAGCCCACTTTTTCTTTACTGATGGAGTGTCAGTGAAATGTTTAATTACTATGCATAGTAAATATAGCCCAATTTTATTGTTAAGCCAAAGGTGTATTTGTTTTTATAAAAGCTCTGGATCTAGTAGTTTTCTCCTGATCATGAATCCGGTATTTTGGGCTTCATTTTCCTGTGCACAGAATTCCAAGAACTCTGTGACAGCTCATTGTTTCTGCCTTTTGGTAGACATATGAGCTATCTGTATCTCTGCTTATATTATGTATTCTGTGACTCTGGGATTGAGGATTGGTATTCATGAAGGGCAAACAAAATATACCTTAACTTCACTACCAAGAATAGCTAATATCCAATACTATGGAACCCAGGAAATATTTTTTAAATCAATACTATCAGAGGGACAGAGGTAATCACCATCCGACAGAGAAAACCTGAGGTCTAAGTGGAGCCACAATATTGTCCCAGTTCTAGTTGAATTTACTGATTGACTAAGAATAGCCAGGTCTTAGGGTTAGCTCTGTAGGTTTTGTTTCTGTGTAAACTGAACATAAATATGACAGTAAATTTTTTACAAAGTATTTCTCTTTTTACACTCTGATGTGTACTTGAAATAAAGTGTTCTTGTTTCTTGAGGTAAAGACCAAGTATACTCACAGTTGCTAATGCAGGGTTCCTGTGGTCACAGAAACTGACTGGTGGAGGAAAAGAGAGGACTAGGCCATGTCTGCTTGGCAAAGGAACAGTAATGTCTCTGAGTTGGCATCTGAGAGAAGAATCTCTGGAAGAAGTGCTTTCCTTAAGAAAAGTTACTCTTCTCTGCTGTGTAAAACAACTGCATTTTGAATGTCATGGGCAATATTGTTCCTGCCTTTTCTTCTAGTCAAGATTAAGGACTTGGACTGGGGATGGGCTGTAGTGACTCGAGAAGTAGGAAAACAAACAAACAAAAATCCTCTCTCCTCACCCTCCCCACCACAAAAAATGGGGGAAAAACAATTGTCTACTGTCAGGGATTCAGTTTTTGTGTGTTTTATGCACATGCAACAACACACACAGAGTAAATCGTTTATCAGCTATGTGTCACTTAGCATGATTGTCTTCCGAGTTTTTGTTTCTTTTTTGTTTTGTTTAGCTGTGTTAAAGTACTTGAAATGTATTGACTGCTGACTATCTTTAATAACAAAACCATTTGAATTGTGTTATGGAGGCTGACATTGTTCAGGGATGGGACAAAGCTTTCTTCAATCCTTTTTATACCACTTACTGATTCGGGTGCAGGAACTTGAGGTTTTCTTGTTAATATTTCATGATATTCGGCATCTGCTCGGAGGCACGAGCATGAAGCCCAGTGGCACCGAGTGGCTGAGGACAATCACATGACAGCGGCACTTCCCTATTTGAAGGGCCTTGGGGATTTTCAGATGATGATTTTCTTGAGCTTCGTCATGACCTGAAATTTAAAAACAATCTTTTGTAATATATGCTGATCAGTCAAGTGTCTTTTGACCAGAGATTTGGATGTATTTTATTCCTTGGTTCATTTCTTTGTGCTGTATGGGTACATTACAAAAATTCTGAATTCTGTTTCTTCAACAAATAATTCAACTCAGGGCTAAAGTCACCCTAGGAACTTTTAGAGCCAGAAGTAACTTTGTCCCAGTCCTGCAATGTGAAAAGAGTGAATAGTTGCCTCTTTTTAGCCATTTTCATGGCTGGTACATATCTGTACACATTACTTTTCAGAATCAATACGCACTTTCAGAAATTCTTATTTTTGTTCTCTTAAGTCTTTATTAACTTTGGAGAAATGATGCATCTTTTTATTTTAAATGAAGTAGATCAACATGGTGGAACAAAATGATAAAGAACAGAAAACATTTCAATATATTACTAATAATTTTTTCCAATATAAAACCTAAAATTCCTATAACAGTATAGTATTTTACAGTTTTATGAAGCTTTCTATTGTGACTTTTATGGAATTAAGAGATGAAGAAGATGAAATATTTTAGCATTTATATTTTTCAAAATTAAATGTATACTTAAAATAAAGTAACTTTATGCATTTATGAGTGTCAGGTACTTCTGTTCAACTCTTTACTTAGTGTGAAATACTTTTTATTTCATTCTGCTGGGTGCCACAAGGATGAGTACAAAAGTGGGTAAATCAGAGCTTCCGTCCTCAGATTGATTTAGTCCCTCCAGGCAGGAAGATGAAGAGGCGAAGTTATGGAAGCGGTTATAAGAATTATGTATTTGAGTGTTAATAACTGCTTTCATGTAAGGGACCAAAGATAAATATTTGCCTAACTAAGAATGGTGGGAATGGTTTTTTGGAGGAAAACAATATTATTGTTCTTCTATAAAGTTAGTGAAATGTAAAATACCTGTTTCCTCAACCTAGGAGGATGCGCGTAGTCAATTAGTTGTCAAGGTGAACTGAACAGAAAAGCTGCTAAACATAAGCACTTACTCACAGGGACAGGAAGATCCAGCTTACTCAGGTGAGTTGCACACAAGAGGTAGGGCAGTGTAAACACCTTTGAACACAAAATCATCCTGAGCGTGCTCAACTTAAGCTCATAGGAGCGGCAGGAAATACTTCAGAGCGGGACATATTTACAGACTAGTCACAGGAAGAGGGGGACCTGATTGCGCCTTCCCCGCTTCATGGTAAGTTCCAGGATCTGGGATGTGGAGACTTCCCATAAAGCAACACGGGCGAGTTCATTTTTTTTTTTTTTAACTTCAGGCTCACTTCAGTAGTTTTCTCTGGGTATATTAAACTTGTATTTTTTCTGCTATTGATGTGTGAGATTTTTTTTAATTTTTTCTTTCTTTGTTCCCTTTCTCTTTTTTTCTGTTTTGGTTACTTGTTAGCTTTTGCATTTTGTCCTTTCTCAAGTAGTTCTTTGTTCCCTTTCTAAAAAGCCTTTCTATGGATTCTAGAAACACACTGTCTTAGTTCCTGTTTTGTTGCTGGGACAAAATGCTCAACACCTAAGGGAGGAAAGATTTATTTTAGCTCATAGTTTCAGAAATCTCACGTAGTCCATTCATCAGCAGCTGACGATGGTAGAAGCACAAGGCAGAGCCTAGAGAGGTGCTTATGGCATTGCAGACAGAAGGCCCAGTGAGACAGGAGTAAGGGATGTCTGGAGACTCAGGCAAGACCAGGGCCTTCCAAGGAAGAAACTGTAACAGTTTCTTCTTCCTTCCTTTATGTAGTTCAAGCTGCCAGGGAACCCGCACACCCAGGATGAATGCCCTCTCTCACTTCCTGCCTACAAGTCAATAACACATGCACACATGAAAGCTGTGCCCTGGCTGCTCTCCAGTCTCAACAAGTTGACATAATCCCTCTAGGTCAAGCCCTAATCATGTGCCCCTTCCAACCAGGCCCCATCTATCAAAAACACAAGGTTTCATAGATATCCCACTACATCGAAATATATAAGGCTTTTGGGGGACATTCCAGATCTAAAGTATGGCACATTCTCTCTGCATTTCACTCAAAACCTTGCCTAGTTTCTTCTCATTGTTGCTCCTGTTTCTTAGGTTTATCCATTTTCTAAAGAAATCCTGAGTTTGGAGCTCTGTCATGCTTTCTCTATCCTATCAGTAGTCTTCTCTTTTTCTACCACACTCCAAAAGCTAAAGCTTATTCTCAGTCTCTACTCCTCCTTCCCCCATTATTCTTGTTAGTAGTACTGTTAAATATTGATAACTCACAGGCATACAGCTTCACATGTTGAGAAGTCATAATTGTATACCGTTTAGCTAGACATAGATCATTAAGTTAGATTTTTTTCTATATCATCAATAATTTAGTGTCATCTTCAAGAAACTCTTCTAATATGTTACTAGATCATGGATATGCAAAGCTTCATTAGGAGTATAGCTCACATTTCTAATTGTAGGAGCAGAATGGTCATTTGAGTTGATATCTTGTTATCATATGCCTAGAGCAAGCATGCATTATGTTTAGCTATTGATTCAAATACCTGTCTTACTGTTAAAGAGGGTATAGTTGGTAAACCCAATTAAAAGTTGATAAGTTCCGGTGGTCTGGGTTAGCTTAGCTAAGCGATATAATGAATTATTTTTTAGTTATGGTAATATAGGACTGATGTTAGGGGAACATTGTAATAAATCAGTATAAGGTTTATTTAAATAGATACATTGGTGGTATAGACTAGACTATGCTTTTTATGGTTAAGGGTAGAATAGTTGTATTAAACTGGTTAGCAGGTTCTGTCAATAATTTGTTAGTCTTAGATTATAAGTCACTGAAAATATTCAAATTGTGGTTAATGGCATAAATATTGATCTTGGTTTCCAATATATGCTAACAAGTAGACCACATACAATTCTTTAATCTTTTTCTCTTTCACTTGAAAGTGGACATTGGGTATTGAGTAGAAGGTTAGTTATTCAGAAGACCCCAAGATTAAAAGCTAAGTAAATTAAAAACAGATACAAATACTAAAATCTGAATGAACTCAAGGAAATTCCAAGGAAAGAAATAGTCTAACAGGAAAAGTCTGCATAGTAGAGACAGAGCCCATTGACATTGTCTGATCTAGGAATAGAATAGAACCACAAGGCAATAAATCACTAGCAGAAAGGCTCAATTCCCCATAAGCTTATATCATGGGAATTTAGATAGCAGTACCCATAGGAAAGGAAGTCAAAAAACAAGTGGACCTATTTGCCAAAGAACTCAAGTAAGATATATTTAAACTAATGCAAGATATGCTGGAGGAGTAGCTCAGTGATTGAAGCACTTATCTGGTAAGCTCAAATCCCTAACTTTGATTTCCCAGCACCACATAAAGCTCAGGGTGGTAGTGCATGCCCCTAATTCCAGCACCCAGGAAGCTGAGGCAGGAAGACTGTCATGAGTTTGAGGCTAGCCTTGGGTCCATAGTGAGTCTAAGACCAGCCTGGACTACAGAGTGAGACACTGTCTCAATAAAGAAATAAATAATAAAAATAACAAAGAAGCAACAGTGTTAATTCATAAAGAGCTTAAAAAGAAGATACTAATGAAGAGATAAGACAACGCAAGAAATGAATGAGTATTTCAGTAGTGAAGCAGAAAGATTGAAAGGTTTCAAGCTGAACTTCAGGATATGTAAAACACATGAAGCATAGGAAATTGACTCAAGCATTTTTGAGGATAGATTATCAGATCTTGAAAATAAGATTGACGAACTGGACTGTATGGTCAGTGATGGCCAAGAGCCAAAAAGACAGGAGACTATTTTCAACAGCTGATGGATGACTCGAAGAGAAACAACATTAGAATTATGAGAATGCAAGAGAAAATGGAGGGCAGTGCAAAAGATATAAAGGACATGTTCAATATAATTATAGAAAAAATTCTCTAAACTAGGAAAAGAAATTAACATTGAGCTACTGCAGGCATATAGAATACCAAATAATGTTGACAAGAAAAGAGCCTCTCCATAAAATATAATCAAAATTCTGGACACTCAACACAGAAAGTACTAAAAGCTACAAGAGAAAAAGAGTAACCTACAAAAAAATGTCGATCAAAATAACTGTAGACTTTTCAGCACAAACCTTAAAGACTAGGAAATCATGTTGAGAGACACCATACAAGTGGTAAGAAAACAAAAATGCCTACCCAGACTGCTGTATCCATCTTTCAAAAGCAAAGGAAGAGTTAATTTTGCATGACAAAAAAAGAAACCTAAAGAAATTTATGACCACTAGACCACCATTGCAGAAAATCTCTAAGGGAACCTTAGAAAGACATAGGGAGACCAACAGAACCAAAGATCTCAGAGAAAAGGAATCAACAAAGAGGAGAATGAAATAGCAGTAGTATAGAACAAATAACGCAGAAGTGTCATAATGATGACAGAAGGTAGAAGGGAAATCATCTTTATCTACAGATAAAATGATCCTATATGGAAATAACTCCATTCTTATTCAGAAAAACTATTAGAACTAATGAATGAATTCAGTAGGATTGCAAGATATATAATCAACGTATGAAAATCAGTACTGTTTTAACACACACAGGCCTAACTAAAGAAAAATCTTAAAAATTATAATGTATAAGAAGGGGTAAGTTAACCAAAAAAAGTAGATCAGTGCCAATGTAGAGCATAACCTGGAGGAAATAGAAATATTCCTAGAATATACTTCTTGCCAAAATACAGTCCAGGAGAAATAATAAGCATAAAAAAACAATGACAAAGAGATGAAAGACGTACTCAACAAAAATCTAGGAAAAAATACTTTATAGAGAAGTTAGATCAAATATTAATGAAAAATGAAATAATTTGAAGACACAAATAAATGGAAAGATATCCTATGCTTATGGACCGGAAGAATGAACATTGTTCACATATTCATGTGATACCAAGAAATACACAAATTCAATGCAGTTTTTTTTAAAAATCCCAATGGCATTCACAGAAACAGAAAAAGAAAATTCTAGAAGTTGTATGCCACAACAAAAGACCATAACAGCCAAAATACTTCTGAAAAACAAAAAAATTAAAGGGATCGCTTCCTGATTGTCTTTAGTTTGTTTTCTGATGCTCAATGCATGAGACTGAGTAATTTACAAAGAAAAATTTATTTAGATGCACAGAATTAGTGTCTGTGAAGTTCAAGACTGGGCAGCCACATCTCATGAGGACATTGTGACATTGAGAAGTGCTCTTGCAGAGCAGACAAAGCACAAAAAGCAGCCTTGCTCTACACTAACACATTCTGCGAACTAATCCACTCCAGTGAGAGCTGCGCTAATCCTTCCAGTAGCCTAGTAACTCTCTCACTTCTCCACCTCCCAAAACTGTCGCAGTGACGTTCAAATTTCAACGTGAGTTTTAGAGGAGACAAAATATACTCAAGTCAGAAGCACTACTTTATAGTACAAGGGATAGTAACCATAAGAGTATGGTACTGGCATGAAAATAGACACATAGACTCACAGAACTAATGGAACAGAATGGAAAACCCAGAAATAATTTGAAACATTTACAGTCAACTAGTTTTTGATCAGGATACCAAGAGGACACAATGAAAAAAAAAAAGATAATCTTCAGTAAATGCTGGGAAAACTTCCATAAGCAAAAGGAAGAAATTGAATCATTTTTGAATACGTAGAAAAAAATTCCTTAAAAATCAATTAGGAACCTAAATATATACACACAAACTACAAAATTCCTAGAGGAAAGAAAAAATAAGCAAAAAGATTGTGGACGTTGACTTTGGTAATGATTTTTTAAGATATTATATCAAAAGCTGAGGTCATGAAAGCAAAAATAAATAAATGAGACTACATTAAACTAAAAAGCTTTTCCATGACAAAGGAAACAATAACACAAAATAGCACCTCACAGATGGGGAGACATTTATAAATTACATACAAGATAAAGATTAATACCCAAAACTTAAAAAGAACTCATACAACTACAAGTGAAGAAGCAAATAACTTTATTTTAAAATAAGCAAAACATTTGAGTATACATTTCTCCCACGAAGACATAAAAATGGTCAACATATATATGAAAAGTCACTCCACACCATTAATCAGCAGAAAATACATATCAGAACCACTATGTGCTATCATTTCCCATTTGTTAGAATGGCCACTTTTTTAAAGTTAAAAAAAAATGTTGGTGGGGATGTAGATAAAAGGGAATTCTTACGCACTGTTGGTTGGCACAGCCATTGTGGAAAACAGTATGGAGTATTCTAATCAAGTTTAAAATAGAACTACCATAGGATCCAGCAGTCCCTTCCCCGGGCATGAGCCCAAAAATCTAAGACCACCACTTCATAAAGGTATCTGTACTTTCATGTGCACTGTAGCAGGATTCACAACAGCCAAGATGTGAAAATAACCTAAATGTCTACTGGTGAGCGAATGACCTAGACAATGAAATATTTAGTTCTAAAAAATAATGAGATATTGTCATGTGCTACTACATGGATCAAACTGGAAGACATTATTCTGAGTAAAATCAACAGTACGTGGAACAAAATACAGGTAGAGGGTCTCACTTCTGTGGAATCTAAAAGCACAAATAATGCACTGAGGAAGAGAACCCAGCAGTGGGGCGAAGCGTCGGTGGGGCAGACTCAGCTCAGAGGGTATGCTGCAGTAAAGCAGGAGATGTGGAGGAAGGAGAGGCCTCGGGGTTTAGTATGCAGCGTAAAGACGATAGGCAAACTGGGACTCTGGGTGGAATTCATCCTAATTGGGTAGTTCAACACGTCTGGTGCTACCCCTTCTGTCTTTCTCCCAGAGTCAACCTGGCTCTGTCCCGAGTCCCTGCTCCTTTGACACAGAAATTGCTGCTCTTGCCACAAAAAGAAAAGAGTAGAATAGGTAAGTACGTGAGAGGGTTATATTGATTCATTTCTTTGTAGTAACCCTTTTACAAGGTATATGAATCCTATAACATCATGCTGTATACTTTAAATATAAAATAAAATTGATTATTAAATGGTGAAACACTAAAAGAATCTTTCCCAAATGCACCGTTACTAAGGTGTGAGAAGTTTTATAACTTTAACTCTTGTATTTGGTTGCATTCTATATTTCACCATAAAATATGTACATGGTATCAGGCAATTCTCAAGATTTATTATTTTGGACACAGATAAACAATTTTCCTGGTTTTGCATTTGAAAAAACAGCTTCCCTCACAGAACTGCTGTCTGCCTTCAGGGGAAAGCAACTGACGATACAGGTGTGGGTCTATTTCTGGACTCTGTTTTGTTTCATCATCTCTCTTGTCAGTGTTACAGAGAGCACAGAATTATGAATGACTGTCTCTTTGCAACAAGTCCCAGATCAGGTAAGTCTTCCCACTCCTGTTTTTCACAATTTCTCAATATTTTGGATTTTCATATATATTTTAAAATAAGTATTTCAATTTCTAAATCTAATTGCTGAAATGTAAAAGTTATAGTCATGCCACAGATTAGATATCATTTGTAATCCTAATTATATATTCAAGAGAAATTTGTGGTCACATGTACTAGGGCACAAGCACAAGAATCTTCAGTATTGCTTTTTCTTTCCTCTCTCTCTCTCTCTCTCTCTCTCTCTCTCTCTCTCTCTCTCTCTCTGTCTCTCTTTGGTACATAAGAGTGAGCACAAACTCCTTTGCTCTGAGATACATCCCCAGGTCATTTTTGAGTTTTTATTTTGAGACTGTGTCTCACAAATTCACTCAGTTGCTCAGATTGGCCTTGAATATGCAATCCTCCTGCCTCAGCCTTCCGAAGTGCTGGGTTGATAAGCCTTGCTTATTAGTCTTATTGATAGAAATCCCACAATGAAAACAAAACAAATGCCAAGCAGTATTGAGATAAAAAATGTTTAGAGAAATGAAAATTAACCAAATACAAGCATTATGTATCAACACAATAGGTCTCTCAAATGGTATGTTAAAGAAAAGATGAAATTATAGATAATATATACAGTGTAAATCTGTTTTCATAAATTTAAACGGGGCAAAGTAAGTGATAACTCTAGTGATGTATATAAAGCAGGCACAGTGGTATGAGAAGCCTAAAAAGTAGGATTTTGATTATCTGTCCCTAGGAAGGAGGGACAGGAGTATAAATCAGTGGCTCTCTTTTATGGCAACAGCAATTTCTCAACCCTGGTAGTAACTACAGCTGTATTTATTTTACAGTTATTCTATACATACGCATTCACACACACTCCTCAGTGTTTGCATTACACATTTTCTTTATGTATGATACCGTTCAAAATAAAAGCAGAAGGCCCTCGTTACTGCAAATTTATCGGCAGGTGTTGGTGTTATTCGCTTTGTAGCTTTCTTAATAAGTTGACTTGTTAGGACTTTAAGTATTAGCACTTGTGGGATGTTTCTTCTGGTGGGATCAATTTATCCACAGGTGGATGCTTAATTGGGCTGGGCGTGTTCTGAGACAGACAAAAGTAAGAATGCTGACTCGTTTCACTATTTTAAGTTGAATATTTGCATCCTCAGCTGAGCCTTGCGCTCCCAAATCCACAGACCTTCTGGTTGGATCTCTGTGGAGTGTAAATCTGAAGTTTCGTGCTTTTGTGAGGGAAATAATGTCCTGAATGTGCACTTCATGAAAGGAGAATTAGCGATCTAACTGCTTGTTAGGTTTAGATCTAAAATATCCTGGGAATGTCTCAGGTGTGCGCAGGTGGGGAGTGGTCAGAAGAGGTCTGTCAGTGGCGGTGTGATCTGGAAGGGGTATTTTGTCTCTGGCCACGCCCTTTCCGTCCTGCCTGTCATGTGATGTGTAACTTTCCTTTAACATTCTCCTGCACCGGTGCCATTTCCGCCTCTGAGTCAACCAACCGCGGAATGCGTCCTCTCAGATCGATCACGAGCCGAAATAATCCTCGCCTCCTGTAAGTTGCCGGAGTATTTCTCTCATCGATGAGAAGGGTGATGCACCGCTCCTTGTGTGGACTCGGGCTCCTTCTCTCCTGCTTTTGGAGCTAGCTTACTCCTTTAACTCAGCTGTTCGGGGGTTCTGTGAGTGCCAGTCTGCTTGCTTGTGTGTTTCCGCGCTTGGTGGCTTCCCTTTTACTTTTTCCCTTTGTGCTGCTTTCCAGCTGGACTTTGCTTTCCAGGTCCTATTCATTTCTGTGGCTGTCTTTTCTCTTCCTTCGTCATCATGTTTCCCGTTTTTTACTAGTTGGTACGTGTGACACACAGTTGTCACACTGAACTTGATAATTTTGTGCACTTACGTACCACGTCAACCTCACCTACCCTTAGCCTCTCCCATTTTCACCCCCCACTCTCCGCTTTCGTTCTCCCCGACACTCAACATGTCTCCGTTCGACTCTATTTCTACGATGTTCTGAGATTCTCCTATTAGAGAAACTATGCGCTACTTAAGCTTCTGCATCTGAATCACTTTACTAAGCACAGTGGTCTTAAGCTGTATTTGTTTACCTACAAATGAACCAAATCTGTCTTTATGACAGAGTACTATTCCATTGTATACATTACCACATTTTTTTGTATCCTTTGCTCTATTGATGGGGATTTTGGCATCTTCCACAATTTAGCTATATTTAATTGTGTTTCTGTAAACATAGGTATAGATGTATGCACCTCTGTTAGATGGTACTTTTAACTTTTGAAAGATACCCAGGGGAGGTACCCTTGGATCAAATGGAATACCTGTTTTCAGTTTTTTTTTCTTTTGAGAAATCTCCGTATTGTTTTCCATAGTGATTACACCAGTTTACAGTTGCGCCAACAACATAGAAGGGTTCCTTCCCCCCACCCCCTTATCAGCCACTATTGCTTTTTAAAAATGTTTTGAGCAATTTCAGTTTATTTTTCCATTTTTAATAGTACACACACACACACACACACACACACACACACACACACACTGGTTACATTGAGCTTGAGTATTACATGCATACATATATCATCTCAACATTACTACCTTGTTCCTCTCCCTTTATGACCCTCCTATTCCCTTCCTCACCCCCTCTGATTTTCACTGTCACACCCATTTGGTTCTGTACAGTATGTATCAAGAAGCTGAAAAGCAATTGACGCTGGTGAAGTTGTGGGCAAGAAGGCGCACTCTCACATTGTCGGCTGTAAAGTGGTGCCATCGTTATGGAAAGCAGTATGGAGATTCCTAATAAATATTCCACTCAATCAGGTGATATTTCCTCCTGGCATCTTCCCAAAATATTAAAAGCAACATGTAATAGAGATACATGTGTATCTATGTTTATAGCAGCATATCTATTGCTTTTTGAGTTCTTGGTAAAAGTCATCCTCACTGGGTAAGATGATATCTCAGTGTTACCTTGATTTGCATTTCCTTGGTGGTGGCTAAGGATGGTGAACATTTTTTCATGTATTCGCTGGCCATTTGTACCTCTTACGAGAGCTGTCTATGTATTTCTGCAGCCTAGTTTTCAGGTGGGTGTTTGATTTTGAGGGATCTGCTTTTCCTCTGTTCTTCGTATATTCTAGTTATTAGTCCCATGACAAAAGTGTAGGTGATCAAAAATGTTTTCCCATTCTATTGGCTCTCTCTTTGCTGTCTTGATTATTTTCTTTGCTGTGAAGCTTTTTATATTTGATATCATCCCATTTGTTAATTCTTAAGGTTATTTCTTTTGCATCAGGTGTCCTGTTGAGAAGTTCTTTGCCCCTGCCTATATCTTCAAGTGTTACCTATTTTGTCCTCCAGGAGGTTCACAGTTTCTATTTTAATATCTAAGCCTTTAGTCTACTTTGATTTGGTTTTAGTACATGGTAATAGGTGTTTGTCTAGATTCATTCTTCTGTATTTGGAAGGCAGCTATGCTCACCACTATACCGCCAATGTGCCACTCTCCATTTGGATAACCAGTTCCACCTGCACAATTTATTGAAGAGGTTTTCCTCTATCCAGTGTATGTTTTTGGCCCCCTTGTTGAAGAACTGATGACAGAAAGAACTTGAGGTTGTTTCTTCATCCTCACTTTTGTTCCCTTTTCAACCTGTTTGTTTTTGTGCCAATACAATATGGTTCCTTGTTTTAAAATGTCTATTAAAACCACCACACTTAGAGTTCACATCTTGTTTTCTAAATACTATTGCTCAGTAAAATAAACCAAATATCTTGAGGTGATAACTGATTCTGGGCTGGTTCATGAATGATGCAAAATGATCCCATAGCATCTTATTGTGTCAGAAATAAAAAGACTGCTAAAATTATGACAGCAAGGGACAATTCAAAAGGACATAAAAATTAACCTAAATGAGCTCCCATAAGCCACAATGTGACAAAAATTAAGAGTATTCAATAATAGCCCAAAGTATTATATATATATATATATATATATATATATATATATATATATGAATTCAAAATGATGTAAATAAGTGGTTGAATAAATAGAGAAGAGGTAAATCTTATCAATAAATTCCTAATTATATATAGATACTCCTTCATCTAAGAGTTGGAACTTAATTTATCTACCCTTAGGTATATGCCTGACTTACTAACTCCTTTACAAAAGATAGAATAAGAAAAGTAAAAAATAATAACTTTTCTGTACTTGTCAAGCTGTCTTAACCAAGTGGCCAAGATTGGCATCAGTGGTGGTATGTCATGTTGGTAACCTATAGCCAAGATTTTATGCAACAAGAAGACACTTCTGTGATATTTCCCCCAAAACACATAATTGCAATTTAATTATGAAAAAAATGTAAAACAAGACAAACCAAAGTTGTTTTACAAACTACCTGCTATGGTATCAGTATTTGTGTGTCCCCAAAATTCATGCTATTGAAACTCAGTATTAAGAGGTAAGGTCTTGGGGTGATAGGGTCGTGAGGGTGCACCCTCATGTGTAAGATGACTGCCTTTATAACAGAGGCCTGCGCAAGCTCCTGGGCTCCCTCATGTGAGCTGCAACAGGAAAACGCTGGCCACCTGGGAAGCAGAGGAACAGCCCTTATAGATGCTGACGCTGACGCTGCTGGTGTCTTCCTGTGGCACAGCTCAGTTACAAGAACTGTAAGAAATACATTTCTATGCTGTATTAATTATCCAATCTAATGTGTTTTGTTATGGAACCCAAATGGACTATAACACTATCTGAGCAGGACTTTTTAAGACTGTCAGGATCAAGAATAGCTCAAACACACACACACACACACACACACAAAACTAAGAAACTGCTGATGAGATGAGATGAAAGAAACATGACTTTTTAATGCAATGTTGTATCTTGAAATAGATCCTGAAACATGAAAAGAACCTAAATGGACAAATCAGTGAAATGCAAATAATTTCTATTGCTTATTTAATAGGAAATGTTCTTTCTTAATTTTGACCAATATACTAAAGTCACGTAAGCTCTTAACTTTAGGGAAAACTGGAAACTCTCATTGTTACCTTTTCAAATTCTCTCCTATAAGCACAGAATTTTTAAAAAATGTTATTAAAAATACCTATAATAAAATTCCAAGTGAGAAATCTGTTCTGCCTAGTTTGGCTAGAAGTTCATAATTCTATAAACTATTTTGGTTTCAAGACTAAGTTGGATGGTGTAGTATTCCAGAAAGCCTCCTGTTCTCCTCTGACTCCCCAGATACAAGCTTCCATAGCAACGTGTGCATGATTCCTTTTTATAGAGCCTACCATGGTCCCTTCCCTGTGGACTGGCCAATCTCAAGGGCATGGACTAGGGCCTTGTTATCATTTAATTGTTAGTAACTGGAAAAATGCTTCCAGAAGCCATACGTAAATCTAATAATCACACGTGTGCTTGAACTAAGTTGGTTATTGAGTAAAGCACAGCCATTGTAACAAAAGAAAGAGAGTAAAGAAAACCGCCACTGAGCATCCCCTGGAAAGCCAGATTCCCACTGCTGGATTCCTGTCCGGTACCTGTTTCCTGCGAAAGCCCCCTATATTTTATCGGCAGTGAACTATAACCTAAGACTATTACTTCACATCACAGGGAACTATAGCAACCACACGTAGACTGTGATGAAAAGTAAATGTTCAGTTAGCTTATTCCAGTGACACTTTTCTACCTAGTAAACTGCGCAGTCTGAGAACATTCTCATTCCTCGTTATTACGGGAGCTGCATCCTATGAAAGTCAATGCTCCTCAAATGGTGTTTAGTGGGAGGAAGAGTCAGGAAATAACGTGACATGAGTAGCATCTTGGTGTACTGTTTTCTTTTATCTTCGCTGGTTTCTTTTCTATGAAATGACCGGAAAATTACCATGACTTTATTCCCATAGGCTGAAAATTAGCCTGCTAAGCTTGAGCCCAAATCAGATTCCGATGACTAAGAATTAATCTATTTTAGTGGAAGCATGTCTAACAGAAATCAGTAGAGCTCCTCTCTGCCAAAGCTGCTGTCACCAGTGATTGATACGCAGTAGCCAAATGTGGTGACCGCTCAGGTCGGAACCTCTTTGTCCTCTAGCCATTATCGATTAAGTCTTGTTTACCCAGAGTGCCTGTTCACATGCAAAGCTTTTATACGGTTAAGAAAAACCTTCATTTTGAAAATGAAAAAGAAGTGTGTCAAGAGGTTTTAAACCCCTCTGACTTAACTGCGTGGAGCTGTGGTATTTTCCAAGCCTCACTTCCTGCTTCTGGTCATTCCAATTATTTAAAGAAGTGATAGAAATTTGCTGTAAGATTTAAATCCAGTATTCACATATTTTTAATTTATAGTCTAATGCATGTGTTAAGGCACTATGATAAGGAATTGAAAATCTAAGCAGCTATATATAAGAAACATATTCAGCATTTATTTATTGAGTACTTACTTTTGGCAGGCATTGCGTTAAGTGCTTAATAGAAATTGTTGTACAAATAGCCCCCGTCCTAGCCTTCCCATCGCTTCTGGCCTGGTGGGAAAGAAATTTAAAGATGTCCATGTTAGATTTGGCGTTGTTTTTGTTATGGTTTGGAATATCCTCCCACACCTCCTATATTTGCAAGGTCATTGGATTGTGGGTGTTAATCGAGCAAATGGGTTAACCTATTGAGTTCATATGTTGTAAAGAGGTAGGGCCTGTCCAGGAGGAGCTGGTAGCTGAGGGTGCAGCCTGGAAGGATATATACCCTCGCCTCAGTTTCTCCCCAGCATTCTGCTTCCTTTGCTACAATGTGAGCAGTTGTCCTTCGCCAGGACCTTCTGCCATTGCCAGCTGGCTACACAAGGATGGAGACCTCTGAACTGTAAGCCAGAATAATCTTTCCTCCCTTCAGTGGGGGGTGTCAGGAATTGTGGCCAGCAATGAGAAAATGACTGAATGCGGGACCTTTGCGCTGAGCTATAAACCATGCTCTTCTAGTATTTTTTTTTTTATTTTGAAAGTCTCCCTAAGTCACTAACTTGCCCGAACTTGGCATGAACTTGCAGTCGTCCTGCTTCAGTCTCCTAGAGCGTTGAGATTGTAAGGGTACACTGCCACGACCGGGTAGTTTTCTTTTCTTGCAGTATCTTTCCCCACTCGTTTTTACTAGTATAGATATGCAATGAGCTTGACTATTTTGTGCACATATATATCACATCAACCTCACATCCTCTCCCTCTCTCTTTTCTTGCCCTCCCACACCCTCCCTTGTCCCTATAACTCCAAACCAAGATGAGGTTGGCAAACTGGACATTGTGCTTAGTGATAACCAAAAAACCCAAAAAGCAAGAAAGAGACCAGACGCAATAGCTGAAGCATGACTGAAAGAAAGACACCCTCAGGGCTACGGGAGTGCCAGAGGAAATGAAGGACGGAACAAAGGGCATAAAGAACATATTTAATGAAATTAGAGGAAAATTTTCCCCAAGTAAAGAAGCTAACATAGAGCTAATGGAGTCGTGTAGAACACGGAATAACCTTGATCAGAGCCACTCCATGACACGTCATAGTTAAAATCCTGGCGACTCGGCACAAAGAGACGGTACAGCAGTCTGGATTGACATTTTTTTTTCTCTTGCCACTTGGATGACGCCACTGTGTGATCACTGAGCTTTAAGGTCTGTGTTGAGAAGACTTCAGTTACTCTGATGGTTTTGTCTTTTTAGGCTACTTCCTGTTTTTCTCTTGCAGATTTTAGTATCCTCTCACCCACTTGACTCTACTATTTACTAGTATTCTGGGTTTCTCATATGAGGGAACCCATGGGATATTTAAACCCTTGAGTTTGACTCACTTCACTAAGCATGATGGTCTCACGTTGGGTTCATTTACCTACAAATGGCTCAGATCTATCTGTTTTCGTGTCAGAGTAGTAGTTGATTTATTGCCGTCTTTCCCTGTGGCTTTATTATTGTGGTTTGTAGATGAGGTAGTGTCAATAGACTCTACCTCTGCTAAGCAGATTTTTTTTCTGTTATCTTATTTCTTTCCTTGGTATGGACAAACATTCTGCTGGTTACCTAATCTTCAATTTTTGGTGAAAAAGGAAGAGGTTATAGAACTGTGTGTGGTCTACAAATGAAAAATATCTCTTGGCCTGTATTGGAAATGCAGAGCAATGTCTATGATGGCATCCACAGTTTGAGTGGTGATTTACTTTGCTCTCAAGTTAAGATTTGAGACCATCATACTCAGTGAGGTGACTCAGATAAGGTTAAATATCAAATGGTTTCTATAATATGAAAACCCAGATCACAGTCATTTCATAAAAGTAAATGGGGTGGGGGTGGGGGGGCAACTGCACCTGGAATCTCATGGGACTGGCCTTCACATGCCCAGTCCTCCTGTGAGCCAGAGACAGCCAGGTAGCTATTGATAGAGGCCTGCCTGCACCTGGTAGCTTGGCAGGACTGGCCCTTCATGCATCCCAACCCTCCAGCGTGCTAAAGACAGCCACATAGCACATAAAACAGAAAGAATCTAATTTAAGAATCTCAGGAAAAGAAAGATTGCCCATCACCAGTATGGGAGCCTCAACTCACTCTAATAGAACCATGAGGAAATGTGGTAATAAAACTCCTACAGAAAGACCTAACATCCCAGAAATAAATAGCAGTGGTCTTCAAAGAGCAGAACCCAAAGATGGGAAAGGCAAAAAAAAAGAAAAGAAAAGAAAAGAAAAAAGAAAAAAGAAAAAAAAGGAAAAAAAGAAGAAAAAGGTAATTTCTTGGCCCAGGAATTCTTGGAAATAAAATAGGGCATAAAACAGAAAATGAAAGTGCTGTGAGGGGACAGCTATACTGCCTGCAAACATTCACAAGAAATTAGAGGAAAATAAGGAGGGTACCAGAAGATAATGAAGGCAATAAAAGAAATTAGGGAAGAATTCAGCAGAGATACAAAAATATCGAAAGCTGACCTTCAGGATGTGAAAAACACACAGAAAAAGAAAAAGAAACCGGTCTGAACATTTTGAGAATAGAATATCAGACCTAGAAGATAAAATGGTTGAGCTGGAAGTATAGGCCATAAAGGATGCAAAACAAAAAAAGGAAGAAAGAGAATGTCACAACGGCTTATGGATGACTTGAAGAGAAACAACCTCAGAATTATGGGAGTATAGGAGAAATCTGAGGACAAGACGGAAAGCTTAAAGGTCTTGTTCAATAAAATTATGGAAGAAAATTTCCCAAATTTAAAGAAAGAAATGAACATTAAACTACTGCAGGCACAGAGGACTTCAAACAACTTTGATCAGAAGGGAATCTCATCATGACACATCATAATTAAAATACTAGAGACCCAATAAAAAAGAGAATACTAAACAGAGGGGAAAATATTGAGAGATAGAGAGAGGCAGAGAGAGAGAGAG
Organism: Ctenodactylus gundi; assembly: GCA_004027205.1. NCBI lineage: Eukaryota > Metazoa > Chordata > Mammalia > Rodentia > Ctenodactylidae > Ctenodactylus > Ctenodactylus gundi. Next base: position 41,827 of record PVKB01001913.1, read on the forward strand.
AGAGAGAGAGAGAGAGAGAGAGAGAGAGAGAGAGAGAGAGAAGGAGAGAGAGAGAGAGAATACTAAGAGCTGTAAGAGAAAAACAAAGTGTGACTTACACAGATAAGACCATCAGGATAACTGTAGATTTCTCAACCCAGACCCTAAAATCCAGGAGATCATGGAGCAATATCATCCAAGCCCTAAGGGAATATAAATGCCAACCCCGACTGCTATACCAGAAAAATTATCTTTTAAGTTTTAGGGAGAAATTAAAATGTTCCATGATATAGAAAGCTTAAAGAAACTTGTGGCGACTAAGCCAGAACTGCAGAGAATACTTAAACAAACTTAGAAAGTGAAAGGGAGGCTAAGAACACCAAAGACCCCAGAGAAAAAGAGACAAAAAACAGGAGAATGAGTTGAGAAGAAAGTAAGTCTAGCAAATAATGCTGAAAAACTATAACAATGGCAGGACATACCAAACATAACTCAATGATTACTCTGAAAGTGAATAGCCTCAACTCACCTATTAAAAGACATAAACTGGTTGACTGAATCATAAAACCAAAACCCACAATTTTCTACTTACAAGAGACACACTTTCTCCCACTCACAGATGAAAAATTAAAGGATGGAATTCAATTTTTCATGCAACAGGACCCAGGACACAAGCAGGACTAACTATATTAGTCTCAGACTCATCAGATTTCAAAAGAAAGGAGGTTAGGAGAGACAAAGATGGTTACTATATACTGGTTAAGAGAATAGTAAAACAGGGATAATTCACATTATCAGTTTATATGCTCCCTATTCTGGATCACTCAATTATTTAAACCTAAAAATATTAGAACTGAAAGGACATATAGACCCCAGTACAATTATAGCAGGGGACTTTAATACTCCACTATCACAGATACATATATCTACCAGACAAAAAAAAATCGACAAAGATATACAACATTTAATTAACACTATAGAAAATTTGAACCTAACAGATGTTTACAGAGTTTTCCCACCCAACATCAACAGAATACATGTTCTTCTCAGCAGCACATGGAACATTTTCTAAAACAGACCATGTTCTGGGCCATAAATCATGCTTAAATAAATACAAGTGACTGAGCCAGCTCAGTCAACTGGGTACACTAGTGGGACAATGCAGATGAAAAGAGAAGAAGAAAGAGAGATAGAAGAAAAGGAAGAAACATGGACTCTTGCAGGGGGAAAAGACAATTTATTCAGTATAACCTTCCTTTTATAGTCCAGTTGTTTACCAGAAAACATTCAGGCTTAACAATATTTACATATTTATGATGGCTTAACAATGTTTACATAAGAAGGCTTAACATACTTAAGACAGCTTTTAAGTCAGGGTCCTGCTCTGTAGCCCAGGTTGCCCTTGGACTCATGGCAATCCTTCTGCCTTCACCTCCCGAATGCTGGGATTACAGGCGTGCACCACCACACCCAGCTTATGTGGTGCTGAGGAATCGAACTCGGGTACTTAATACTTAAAACTTCTTTAAAGAAAGAACTTGGCCCCAGGTGGTCAGGAATGTTAAGCTCCAAGGTCTCCGACATACAAAGGAATACAAATAATTCTTTGTATACTTTCAGATCATAGTGGAATAAAACTGTAACTTAACAGCAAAAGAAATGGAAAAAATACACAAATACATGGAGACTAAACAACTTGCTACTCACTAAATAATGGGTCACTGAAGAAATCAGAAGAAATCAAAAACTTCATAGAGTTAAATGATGAGGGAAGTACATCATATGAGAATCTGTGGAACATAACGAAAGCAGTACGTAGGGGGAATTCATATCATAAATTCACACATCAAAAGAGCAGAACAGTCACAAATAAAGATATTAACGATTCACCTTAGGACCCTGGACAAACGAGAGCGATCTAAGCCAAAGTGCAATAGAAGAAAAGAAATTATCCAGATCATATCAGAAATTAATGAAATTGAAATTAAAAAGACAATAAAAGGATTAATGAGTTAAAGAACTGATTCTTCAAATGAATAAACAAGATAGGCAAACCTCTGTCTAAGCTCACCAAGAGAAGGAAAGAAAAAGCACAGGTTAACACACTTAGAAATGAGAAGACTGAAATTACAACAGAATCTTCAGAAATTCAGAATATTATGAGAAATTATTTTGAACACCTACATTCTAACAAGTTAGAGAATTGGGAAGAAATGGATGTCTTTCTAGACACATATGAAACACCAGAATTGAATGAAGAAGATGTAAAAATCTTGAATAACCCCATTACACACACAGAAATTGAAGCAGTAATAGAAGTTGTATTTACAAATGAAAGCCCAGGACCAGGTGGAATCACAGCAGATTTTTTTCAGTATTTCAGGGAAGAACTAACTCTAATTCTTCTCAAACAGTTCCAGGAAGTTGAAAGAGAAGGAATACTACCAAATTCATCTCTGGAGGCTAGCATCACCTTAGTCCCAAAACCAGACAAAGTCTTAACCATGAAGGAAAGTTGTGGACCAATACCCTTAATGAATATAGATGCAAAAATTTTAAATAAGAGTTTGGTAAATAGAATCCAGCAAGTAATCAGAAAGATCATACACCATGATCAAATGGGCTTCATTCTTTATTCTTCATTCTTCTCCACTTTCTTGCAAGGCTAGTTCAACATACATAAATCAATCAATATAATACAGCCCAAACCCCCACATGATCATTTCAATTGATGCAGAAAAAAACCTTTGATAAAATTCAACACCCATTCATGATAAAAAAAATAAAAAACTGAGAAATATAGCTATAGACGGGCCTTATCTCAAACTCACAGAAGCCATATGTGCCAAACCTACTGCAAATATCATAGTACATGAAGAAAAATTGAAAACATTTCTTTTCAATTCAGGAGCACGGCAAGGCTGTCCACTCTCAGCACTCTTATTAACATAGTCCTTGAAACACTTGCCATAGCTATCAGGCAAGAAAGCAAAATAAAAGGAATTTGCATCAGAAAGGAAGTCAAACTTTCCTTATTTGCAGATGATGTCATTATCTACATAAAAGACCCCCAAAACTCAACTATGAAATTTTGGAATTTCCAAATTCAGCCAAATCGCAGGCTGCTAATAAACAAATTTAGCCAAATTACAGGCTCCACAATCGATACTAAAAATCAATAGTTTTTTTTTTTACACAAACAGTGAACTTACTGAGAAAGAGCTCAGAAGAATAATCCCACTATCAATAGCCCAGCAAAGATTAACTACCTAGGAGTATACCTTAACAAAGAAGTGAAGGACCTACATAAAGAAAACTACATTACACTGAAGAAAGAAGTTGTAGATGACATCAGGAAATGGAAATACATCCCCTGTTCTTGGATAGGCAAAATCAATATAGTCATGGTGACTATACTGCCAAAACTGACATACAGATTCAATGCAATTTCTATCAAAATACCAACAATTCGTTTTCACAGAGCTCGAAAAAATAATTCTTAAATTCATATCCTTAAACGAGAGCTAGAATAGCCAAAGGAATCTTAGGTAACAAGTCTAAGGCAGGAGACGTAACAATTAAAGACATCAAGTTATACTATAAAGCGATTGTTGTAAAAACTATATTGTACTGGCACAAAAATAGAAAGGTGCAACAGTGGAGCAGAACTGAGGATTCAGAGAAAAACTCAAATACCCTCAGCTACCTAATCTTTGATGAAGGAGCCAAAAGCATACACTGGAAAAAGGACAGCCTCTTCAACAAATGGTGCTGGGAAAATTGGAGATCCTCATGAAGAAGAGTGAATACAGACACACACATCTCACCATGCACCAAAATCTAATCAAAGTGGATCAAAGAATTAGATATTAAACCTGAAACACTGAACCTTCTAGAAGACAAATTAGGCAAATATCTAGAAGACATAGCTGTAGGCACAGACTGTCTTAATAGGACACCAAAAGCAAAAGAAATAGCCCTCAGAATTAACAAATGGGATTATGTCAAATTAAAATGTTTCTGCATGACAAAAGAAATTATCAACAGGGTAAAAAGAGAACCGACAGACTGAGAGAAAATATTCACCACCAATACCTCAGGTAGAAGCCTTATAACCAGAATATACAAAGAACTGAGGAAAAGTAAGACCCTCAAAATCAAAGACCTTATTGAAAAGTGGAAAAAAGAAGTGAGTAGTCGGTTCTCAGATAAAGAAGTTCAAATGGCCAATAAATACATAAAAAGATCCTCAACATCTTCAGCCATAAGAGAAATGCAAGTCAAAATATCACTAAGATACCACCTAACTTCAGAGAGAGTAGTGTATATCAAGAACTCAAACAGTCATCAGTGCTGGCCAGGCTGTGGGGAGAAAGGAACCCTCCTGCGCTGCTGGTGGGAATGTAAACTGGTACAACCACTATGGAAAGCAGTATGGAGATCTCTCAAAAGGCTAGAAATAAATATCCCCTTTGATTCAGTGATACCTCTTCTGGAAAATTTCCCAAAAGAGTTAAAAGCAACATATAACAGAGATACATGTATATGCATGTTTATAGCAGCACAATTAAGAATTGTGGAAGAAATGTGGAAGACACCAAAATACTCATCAACAGATCAATAGATACATAAATTGTGGTATTTATACCCAATGGAATGCTATTCATCTATAAAGACGAGTAGGTTGGAGGCTTTTGTAAATAAATGGGCACAACCTGAGACCGTCATGCTTAGTGAAATGAGTGAGAAGCAGAAGATAAAACGTTGAATGGTTTCTCTGTTATGAGAAACCTAGATCACAGTTATGTCATAGAACTAGTGTGGAGAATATGGGAACTGGACGGGAGAGAGAGGGAGGGAAGGGTTGAGAAGGGAGAGGGGAAGGATTTGTGACTTCGCCATGATATGGAAAGTGGAACCTGCAAAAAAACACTCAAGATCAATGTAAACTTTATGTATTGCACTTATACATATCAAAAATGGAAAGAAATATATAATAAATTTTCATTCAAAAAAATCCTAAATGGGGGCATATTGGGAACTATTGGGAAGGAGGAGGGGGTGGGAGGGTCAAAGAGGGAGTGGGGAAGGATTTTGTCGTGATACGTATGTGCACAAAATACTCAAGATCAGTGTTAACATTATGTATTACATATATATGTATATTATACATATGAATAAAATTGGGAAAAAGATTTATGTTAACATTACAATCTAAGAAATCGACAGAACCTGCTAACCAGTTTACAATTATTCTACCCCTAGCATTAAAGCGTACAGTGTACATCCTCAATATGTCTATCTAAATAAACCTAATATTGACTTATCAAAATGTCCCACCAATATCAGTACTATTTCACGGTCGCTAATAAGATAGTCATGTATATTGTTTGCCTCAGGTAAACCTAATGGCCTGACATTATCAACTCTTAAAGGACTCTATGCACTGTAGCTTGCTTCATAGTGGGATGGATATTCATACCTACAGCTAAACTTAATATATACCAGCTATAGACATATGATAGTAAGGTACTAACTCACACAACCATTTCTCTCTTAACTTTATAAATCTATACTGTTAATGGAGGTTTCTATGCAGATTATCTGCTAGATATTGGAAGGATTTGTTTAAGGTTACCCTAAATGATTATGGAAAAATACTACAATATTGATCTATGTCTAGCTAAGTATATGCACTTATTGCTTCTCAGGATGTCCAGCTGTATGCCTGTGACTTATCAATACCTAGCAATGCTATTAATAAGGGTGTCAGGAGCAGAGAGAGGGCAGACTGTGACTTAGGGTTAGCTTTGGGAGCATGATAGATAAAAGAAGACTACTTATAGGATAGAAAAAAGTATGATGGAGCTATAACTCCAGATCAGAGGACAGCAGATAAACTTAAGCACAACAACAAAATTAACAATAAATAGTGAGAATTGTTAGTGAAACAGGAAATGTCTTCAGAATCTATGGAAAGTCTTTACAAAAATGGCTTAAAGAACTAGTTTGAGTATAAATACCATAATTTATGTATCCATTGGTCTACTGATGGGTATTTTGATGTCTTCCACATTTTAGTTATTGTTAGTTGTGCAGCTGTGAACATGGGTATACATGTATTTCTATTATGTGTTGTTTTTAACTCCTTTGGGAGAATTCCCAGAAGAGGTATCGCTGGATGAAAGGAGATATTTGTTTCCAGACTTTTGAGAGACTTCCATACTGCTTTCCATAGTGGTTGTACCAGTTTACATTCCCACCAGCAGTGCAGGAGGGTTCCTTTTTCCCCACAGCCTGGCCAGCACTGATTGTTGTTTGTGTTCTTGATATACAACAGTCTCTCTGGAGTTATATGGCATCTTAGTAAAGTTTTGATTTGCTTTTCTCTAATGGCTAAGGATATTGAGCATCTTTTTATGTAATGTATTTATACACTGTGGAATACTACTCATCTATGAAGCCGAATAGGTTAGAGGCTTTTATTGGTAAATGGATGCGACTTAAGACCATGATGCTTAGTGAAGTGAGTCTGAAGCAAAAGGCAAAATATCAAATGGATTCTCTGACATGAGAAACCCAGATCACAATTATGTCATAAAACTTAACGTGGGGAATAATGTGAACTGGAAGGGAAGGGGAGTGTGAGGGAGGGCTGAGAAGGGAAAGGGGAAGGATTTGTAATTTTGTCATGATATGTACGAGCACAAAATGCTCAAAATCAATGTAAACTTTATGTATTGCACTTACACATATCAATAAAATGGAGGAAAAGGGAGCAAGCTTGCGAGAGAAATAAACGCAGAAACAGAACCACAAAGAAGGGGACACAAAGGAAAAGCAAACTACAAAACCCATAAATAAACAAGCAGAAAAAAATACAAGTTCAATATATCCACGGAAAACCATTGAAGTGAGGCCAAAGTCCAAAAAGAAGAGAACAAAAATGTAAAAAAAAAAAAAAAAAAATTGCCCTCCTGTGTTATTTGTATGGAAAAATCTCCAAATCCAAGACCTTGGATCCTGCAGTAAGAGGTGAAAGATGTGATCGGTCCCCTGTCTTCTTCCTGTGACCATCTGCATAATCCTGCCAGCATACAGGGATGCCAGTGCCATGTTGAATCCAACAGACTCTCAGCTCCAAGGCCTTACAGGCAGAGCTCTCCCTGCCTCGGTCCTGCAGCTGGGGTGACTCAGTATTTCATCACCCTGCAGCTGAGGGGTGCTGCTGGGGTACAGCGCCACAAGGTTGCCTTGCTCTCTCTAAGTTCTTTTCCTTGCTGCAATCCTCCCATGCACTTCGCCTATCACGGGCTCAGTCTACAGTCTGGCCAAGCATGGCAGTGCCCCTTGGCTCCAGTTCTCCCCCTTGGGCCTGGGAAGAGTTCCCCTGCTGAAAATCCTCAGTGATTGTCCTCTGCTCCTCTGGTCATTTCCAGGTCCAGCAAATCCCTTGCCTTCCCAGGCCAGGCTGCAGAGGTGATTCCTTCACCAAATCTCAGTCTTCCAGGTGAATCATGTAGAGCCACTGACAATATGATTTTTCACTAACCCCATTTTGGCTACACATCCTTCTGGTGGTATTTTTTCCTAGCTTTGGTATTAGTGTGATGCTGTCCTAAAAGAGGTGTTTGAAATTGTTCTCTTTTCTATTTTGGAGAAAAATTTAAGAAGAGTTGCTAGGAGCACTTTCAGATATAGTTATAGGCAATGACTTTGAGGAGGATCACAATAGCCCTGGGAATAAAGGAAAGAAACTACAGATGGGATTGCATCAAGTTAAAAACATTTTACGCAGTAAAAGAAACAACAAAGTGAAGAGACAGCCTATGGACATATATGACTACTATAAAGCCAACAGAGGATTAGTATTCATAATATACAAAGAACTCAAAAATCACACAAACCAAAACTCAACTAATCTAATCAATAATGTGCAAAGGAACATAACAGACAATTGGCAAAAGAGGAAGCATACGGTACTGATAATTATTGAAAAAATATTCTGAGTTTTTAGCTATCGTGGGAATAGAAATCAAAATTACATGGATATCACCCCAATTACAAACAATAGTTATAATCAAAAATAAAAGAAACAATAAATGAGAACATGACGAGACATGCCCTGTTCCCGGATAGGAAGAATTAACAGTGTCCAAATGGCTATGCTGCCAACATTGATATACAGACTGAGTGCAATTCCTACCAAAATACCAACACCATATTTCACAGAACTTGAGGAAAAATCCTAAAATTCATTTAGAACCAAAAGATGCAGAATAGCCAAAGCAATCCTGAGACAACAGGATAAAGTAGGTAGCATTATAATTACACACATCAAGTTATATTACGAAGCTGATGGGTTGACCAATAAAACAAAAATGAGGATGTACAGACAAAATCAGGTACCCTCAGCTATCTGATCTTTGACAAAGGAGTCAAAAACATACACTGGAAAATGATAGCTTTTTCAATAAATGGTGCTGGGAAAACTGGCTATCAACATGCAGAAGAATGAATGAGAACACACACCTATCATCAGGTAACAAAATTGAATCAAAGTATGTCAGAGACCTAGACATTACAGCAGGAACTCTGAACCTCCTGAAGGATAAAATAAGTAAAACTCTTGAAATTGTAGGTTAAATACTTTCTTAATAGGACACCTGATGCGAAAGAAATTAACCCCAGAATTAATAATGAAACTATATCAAATTAAAATTTTCTACATGGCAAAAGAAACAATAAAGTGAGAATTAATAGAATGGGAAAAATATTCCACCACCTGCACTTAAGACAAGGGAGTAATAATCAGAATATACAAAGAACCAAATAAAAATACACCCCTCAAAATCAAACACCTGATTAACAATTGGGCAATGGAAGTTAATAGATAGTTCTCAGAAGAATAAGTACCAATGGCCAGCACATACATGAAAAAATGTTCAACATCCTTAGCCGAAATGAAATGCAGATCAAACATCAGTAGGATTCATCTTACCCCAGTGAGAATGTCATATATCAAGAATTCGAACAGCCAAAGACGCTGGTGAGGGTGGGGGGAAAGGAACCCTTCCACATTGCTGGTAGAGCCTTAAACTGCTACAGTCACTATGGAAAGCAGCGTGGAGAGTCCTCAAAGAACCGAAACTAAGTATCCCATTGACCCAGTGATACCTCTCTTAGGTATCTTTCCAAAAAAGTTAAAAGCAACATATATGTACGCCCATGTTTACAGCAGCACAACTAACAAAATAGCTAAATAGTGGAAGATGCACAAATATCCATCAACAGACCAATGGGTATCATAAAATGTGGTGAGTGGAGTAACTACTGTGCCATAAAGACAGACCGCTTTGAGTCACTTTTAGGTAAACGAACATAACTTGAAACCATCATGCTTAGTGATGTCAGACTCAGACTGCAGAGTGGTACATGGTTTCTCTAACATGAGAAATCGACAATACAAATAAATAATAGAACCAAGTGGTGAAATATTGACAGCCGTTAGGGAGGAGGAGTGAAAAAGAGAGTGGAAGGGTTGTGAGATTCCCACAATGTGTACGTGCACAAAATCCTCAAGCTCAGCGTAACCATTGGTTATCATGGATATATACTAGTAAAAATGGGGCAAAAATAAACTAAGAAAAGAGAAACAGTGCTGGCAGGGATGCAGGGAAGGAAGTGATCCTTATATCGGCGGGAATGTACGTTAGTATGGTATTTCTATTTTATTACTCTGTAATGCTCTGTTTTGTCTCTAGTGCTGGTTGTTGACCTAAAGTCTGTTTCTTTTCTAACATAATTATGGTCACCACTTCTTGCTTTTGATTAACCTTAGTTTATAATATTTTTCTCCATTTCTTCATTTTCAGCCTATGCGTGTCCTTCAGGCTGAGTTACTTATAGACAGTGAATAACTGGGTCTTGTTTCTTTGTCCAGTCAATTGCTTTACGCTTTTGTTTGGGGACCGCAGTGCATTTGCATTTAGAGTAAGCCTCGCTAGGTGAGGGCTTGCTTTTGCCATTTCATTACATTTCCCCCGCATGTTTTGTTCTTCTCTTGTCGCTCTCTTTTTTGCTTCTTAGCTTCATTATGTTTTGATGATTTTTTGTAGTAGCACGCTTTCATTTTTTCACCTGATCTTTTGTGTGTTTTGACTTATTTTACGTGGTTATAATTTTATGGTTGTGCTGGTCTATTTTAAACTGATAACAATTTAATGTGAATCTTATGAAGAAAGTCTACACTTTACTTCACTTTTTATGTAATTAATGTTAGATTCTATTTCTTTCTTCCATTTCTGTGGTTGTATTTATTCTTATTACTTTTTTCTTTTAATTTATATTCCCACTGCTAAGCAAGATTTATGTCTCCATTGCAATAGCACAATATTCTGTGTTTGCTTCACATTCAGTGTGAGACCTGTATTTTCAGTTGCTTTTGTCCTGCTGATGTGACTGCTTGGGAAATTTCCTTGTGTGTTTAGATTATAACATGGAAAAAATGAATTCTAAACGTTATAGCTACAATAAATTTCGGTATGTGTTACACAACATCATCATAGGTTCACCATTATTTCTAACTGAAACTGCTTCTGAATGCATTTCTACTAATGCTTTAGGAATAAGCTCTCTGCTCTGGGACATACAAGGTTGTCTTGTCAATGAAAATTATATGATAAATTAAGTACATTTTTGAGTCCAGAAATATAATCAACTTGGTTTAAGAGACCATCTTTCCTGGACATAGTGGTGCATGTTTACAATCCTAGCGTTCAGGAGGCTGAGGCAGAAGGACTGATATGAGTTTATGGTCCACCTGCCCTACATATTGTGGTCAGGATCATTCTGGACAATAGAATCAGAACCTGTCTCAAAAAGAAACCAGCAAACCAACCAACTAACCAATAAGCAAAAACCATCACAAACTACAGGCCTATAAATATATGGCTCACATGTAGAATGTGTATTCTTGGAGGACATATCCTCTCCACAGTTTTTGTCTGCTTCTCTTCATCTCCACACACAATATAGTGAAATAGTATCTGATATTAGCAAAGGCGAACCTTGCCTGTCTCCCTGCTATACATCTGTGGTAGTCCTTAAGTTGAGGACTTTTTCCTATCTTTATAATGCAAACCTAGGATGAATTAAGGCTAAATTACAGAAATACCTAAGTCCATTAATTTGAAAATTTTATCAATATTATAGCACACCATTTTTCTCTCTTTCTTCTGGAAGCCAGTTTATTTTGGAACAAGGCTTCCTATGTATGTATATACACATCTGTACCCAGAAAAGAGCCAATCAGTTGAGAAAGGACAAGCTAAATGGTCACCAAAGCACTCGAATCCCTTTTTACTATCGTTAGGGTAGGAGAACTTCTGTAATTAAGTGAGGACCTTAAATACTAACTCAAAAGTTAGCGGTTCATCTCCCCTTCCTACTTCTTTCCGGGAAAGTGATGGAGATAAGTTTGTATCGCCTCTTGAATAACAGTTAAAGAGCTCAAGATGCCTTGCACATAGTAGACACTCTATAATTATTTGTTAAATAAGTGAAATACTAAATATTTATATAACCCCACTCATTCTTTTTCCTGTCTTCCTCTCCAGGGAAAACTTTCAGGATGAATTTTGGTCTAGATTTAAACAGTCCTACACATTACACCACTAATAATGGGATACTAAGGATAATTATTATGAATTCCAATTACAGTGTCACATGGTCAGAATGATTATCGTATTATTCACTTGTCCATTCATTCACTCTTCACTCAGCACATGTTATGTGTTAGGCACTGTTTCATAAAATTATTTCCCATATGTTGCTTCTAATTAGTGTGTAGATACATACATTTGTGTATCTGAGGGGGAGAGAGAGAGAGAGAGAGAGAGAGAGACAGAGAGAGAGAAAGCTCATGGAGTGATAAATGCAATAAAGATGATTGGGTGCCAGTCACTGTTCTGAGTTAACTCTTTTGATCCTCAAAAAATCATGAAATAGTTTTATTTTCCTTCATTTTAAAGTTGAGGATTATGAAATGCAGAGAGATTAAATGAATTGCCCAATAGCACATGATTTATAAAGTGTGTGGGGGGGATATGTAATTTTATTCAAGCAGTGTGGAGCCAGAGTCCAACTCTTATTTGTTAATCTTCATGAACTATTAGCTGAAAGCAGAATAAAAATTATGATTGGCAAGGGGCAGGGTTGTGTTGTTTTAGATAATGAAGCCAGAAAATTTTTTTTTTTTACTGGAGAGCCCACAAGCAGGATCCAAACCAAATATGTTCTCTGCTGCCTTCTCAAACTGCATCAAAAGGTCATTAACCTGTTATCACATTTCGGTTATCTGGTATCTATCACTAGATTGCTTTCATATCTCCCTCAAGATCCTGCTGTCCCCAAGACATGCCCTCAGGCAGGGACACTCATGCTGTAAATTATTGTATGTTTTCTCACCTTATTTACTTCAGGTCTTTGCTCTTTACGTCACAGAAGTGGCTATATTGACCCTTTGAGTAGACTCACCGCACCTTCGATAGGCATATTTGGAAGTGGATAGATTTTTAACTATAGTCCTGCAAAAGTCACGGTTCCAAGAAATGGTACAAAATATTTTCCAGATGAGGTCCACTGATAGATGAGGCAGGAAGAGGAGGGGAGGCAAAGTCACATTTCACTTACTTCACGTTTCTGCCAAAGGCAGCCTGGGCCGTGCCACTTCCACACTCCTGTGTGGGGTAGTACTCAGGCGGTCAGACTCTGGCTGCTAAGTTAGAGTTAAGAACAACATAAACAAGGCAACAGACTGTTACCTCAGTCAGGCAACTTTGCCTCAGGCCACAAATAATTTACAAAACAAGATTATTAGACTAAACTAATTTGAGTGTAACCGGGAAGAGAATATGTTTATAGGAGTTAGACACTTGTCTTTATTACTGAGGTGAATGATTTTAAGTTTAGATGAGAAATACAATCAGACTTTAACATTTTTGATAGTACTATTCTGTATCCTTAACTTGAAAGTTGACACTTTGTGAGATTTATTCCTTTCAGAGCAATATGTTAAAGCTTTCCAATTGTTTCCCTCTGCCTATTGTTCCTGAATTCCAGCGTTCCCTTCCAAGCATCAGTGATCAAATATAGCAAATGATTAAAATACACAGCTTCACGATGTATTATGTATATATACCCTGTCAGGATCGGCGTAGAAAGCCGACTCAGACTCAGACTTAGAAAGCAGACTCAGTGAGTCTGTCTTCTGCCCTGTAGTTCAGAGCTCTAGGTAACTTCTCACGTTTTCACTTGCTGATATCTTCCTGTTCTACATTGCAAACCATTTCCCTAAATCGCACCCAGAACTAACCCCATAGAAGATGAATAGACATCTGTGACTCTGTTCCCAGGAACTATGTATTTGCACGCAGCTTTCATATTGAAAGCTGAAGAATGAAGAATTTGTTGGTACTAAAACCGAGATGCTGGAATGAGCTTTCTGCGCTGTGGCTTTGACAGATCCCTGTCCCAGCTTGGTCTAAATATTGTGATTAAAGAACATAAGAAATTCTAGATTCTGCTTCTTTTCTCTCTTTGTTTTATCTTCCTCTTCCTAAGTTCTGGCTAGCTAGCACCATGCCTCCTTGATTTATTAGTCCAACTCTTTCTACGTCTACTGGCTGGCCTTGATTAATTAGACTCCTCCCATAGCATAGATTCCCTCTCTGACATGTCCCACAAAATTGCTGGGTTTGTGTGATCAACTCTACCGTTTACCCTCTATTGCTATGCTCACATGTAATGAAATCTAAAGAAATGCCACTATGGCAGTCGTTTCAAGCTATTTCCTTAAGCATTTTAAATTACTGAGCTTTCAACAAATAATTTGACTCTGCTGATCAGTCATCATATAGTAGAAAAAGTCCTGAACAAGGGGCTAGATTTGAGTTTGACTTTTTTCTCTGGCAGTTTATCACCTGTTGCTCTGGAAATTTGGACAGTTTCTAAATTTTTTTTGAGCCATGTTATCGTCTTCTACCAAGAAGAAAAGCAAAGACAGAGACTGTGTGTTGAAACTTGATGGGAAATAATATATATCAGTGTACCTTAGTTCATGACGTTGCATCTAATATCTCTCAAAGCTTAAGTTAGGCTGTTACAGTAATTACATTTTCTCATTTTCACTTTTATGTTAAGATGAACAGACTTACATAGATATACACATATATGTACACATGTCGATATGCATATACATGCACAAGGGGATTTATTACATAGGGTTGCATGACGAGAGATGAGTTAATCCACAGTGGCTGTCTGCATACTGGAAAGGCAGAGGATCCAGTAGTAGCTCAGTTGAAGAGTGAAAGATTGTGGTAGCTACAGTCTGACGTTCACAAGCAATGGCCGTAGCAAAGGATGTGTCCAGTCTAGCAGAATACAACTTTGTAAATGCGCACGACTTCCTCCTTCTTCCCCCTTCATTCCATCCAGGTTGCAAGCCTGTTGGAAAGTGCCACACAAAACTGGAGTGGCTCTTCCCTCTGCCTATTGGCCAACATGCCAGTCATCTCTTAGAACTCTTCTTCAGATACACCCAAAATGTGCTTTACTAATCCGTGGTTTCTTAATTCCTGTAAGGGGGCAATCATGATTAATCGTCCAGTTGACACTTATCAGAGCTTCACACTTAACTTGACAAATAAAGATGCAATGATGTCATCATCTGATAAATGACCTATGAGAAGAATAAGTTTGAATATATGTCAAGTGAGGTACCATGCTATATAGGTAATCAATAAAAAACTACCTACATGTACATGGTGATTTTTTCTTACTGGGAACATATTTATATTTGGATATTAGTGAGATGGATAGATGCTAGGCAAAGAACAAGTCCAAAGCTCTGCTTCCCATGGTCTGAAACGGCATGAAATTTTAAAAATGCATTTTTAAATTTCAGCAGTCTTCATAAAGAATCAGTGTACAAATTGATAAATCTGCTGGTATGTAAGCATTACTCATTTTTTAAATTCACAGGAAAAATGTGAAGTAGTTGTGATATATATGTGCATAAAATTCTCGGTTCTCAAGTTTAATGTAACCATTGTGATATATATATAATATATATATATATATATATATATATATATATATATATATATATATATACATGAATGGAGAAAAATACAAAAAATTCATAGTGAAAAGGGGCCTGTAACAGCGATCATGTCTCTAGTCAGCACTCCATAATCTCTAAAACTTCAGATCTTAGGATAAATGCATCATTCCAGGGATTTCTGGTAAGTATTTAATAGCCTAGGTCTCTGGAAAATGAAAAGGGCCTGAATTTCAATGAACATTTATTCTTCTTTTGTAAACATTTCCATGATGACTGATTTCAAGGTATTTACTTGGGGTTGAGAAGAACTGCACACAGTTGACTCTATTTTTCCCCATTTTTATTTGTGTGTGTGTGTGTGTGTGTGTGTGTGTGTGTGTGTGTGTGAGAGAGAGAGAGAGAGAGAGAGAGAGAGAGAGAGAATGGTTTCATTGAGCTTGAGTATTTTCTGCATGTACATATTGTGATAACATTACAGTCCCTTCCCCTTCTCCTTTTGGCCCTCCTGCATCCTCTCTCATCTGCCCTGAGTCCCACTCATTTGGTTCTATAAAATGCCTGTATTCTAGTTCCATCAAATTAGAGAAACCATGCAATATTTACCTTCTGAATTTGCACTTCACTAAGCATGATGGTCTCAAGTCTCATCCACTTACTACAAAAGCATTAAATCTATCTGTCAGTACAGAAGAGTAGTACTCCATTGTGGAAATATAGCATGTTTTTTTATTCATTGGTCTATTAATAAATAGTTATTGTTAGTTGTGCTGTTACAAGCAGGGGTATACATCTATCTCTATTTTATGTCGCTTTTAAGTCTTTTGGAAGGATACCCAGAAGAGCTTTCACTGAGTAGAATGGAATATTTATTTTCAACCTTTGGAAAAATCTCCATACCGCCCTTCATAGTTGTTGTACCAATTTACAGTCCCACCAGCGATGTAAAAGTGTTCCGTTTTCCCCACAACCTCGCCAACATCGATTACTGTTTGAGCTCTTGATAAATGCCATTCCCACCTGGGTAAGATGATATCTTAGTGATTTATTTTTAAATTTTCTTTAACCGCTAAGGATGTTGAATATCTTTTCATGTATTTACTGGCCATTTGAACTTTTTCATCTGAGAACTGCCTATTCATTTCACTTGCTTATTTTTTAATCATTTTGAGAAGCCTATTTTTCTTCAGTTCCCTGTATATTCTAGTTACTAGCCTCCTGTCTGAGGTGTAGGTGATAAAAATTTTTCCCCATTCTGTCAGTTCTCTCTTCACTTTGTTACTAGCTTCCTTTTCTGTGCAGCTTTTTAATATGATTTACTTTCATTCATTGTTTCTGAGGGCTATTGCTTTTACATTAGGTGTCCTATTAAGAAAGTCTTTATCCACGCCTACATCTTCTAGAGTTTTGCCTATTTTGTCCACCAGTAGGTTCAGGATTCCCATTTCAATATCTAGGTTTTTAATCGACTTTGATTTGATTTTGGTACATGATGATAGGTGTGTGTCTAGATTCATTCTTTTTTCCCACATTTTATTGATATTTATACGTGCAAAATTCAAGGTTTACAGTGGAGTTGAGCATTTTGTGCACATATGTATCTTGTCAAGGTGACAAGGGCTTTCCCACTCTCCTTTTGTCCCTCCCTCTATCCACTCCTCCCTCCCTCATCCCCCACCCTACTCCCCTCTTTCACTTTGTCTTTCATCTTAAGTTCCATAGGTGTTGTGATCGGGGTCTCTCATATCAGAGAGACCATTCGATGTTTCACCTTCTGCTTCTGACTCACTTCACTAAGCATGATGTTCTCTAGTTTCTTGCTTTTGCCTGCAAAAGCCTCCACGCTGCTGGACTTTATAGATGCATAGATTCGTTCTTTTGTGTGTAGATAACAGATTCTGCCAGCACCATTAATTGAAAAGGCTATCCTTTATCCAGTGTATATTTTTGGCCCCTTGTCAAAGATCAGGTAACAAGGTATTTGGAATTGTCTCTGCATCTTCAGTTCTGTTCCTTTGGTCAATCTATCTGTTTTTGTACCAGTACCATATATTTTTATCACTGTTGCTTTGCAATATAACTTGATATCTGAAATCACAATACCACCTACTTTTGCCTCATTACTCAGGATTAATTTGTCTATTCTGGGTCTCTTATGGTTTCATATGAGTTTAAGGATTTTTTTTTCAGTTCTGTGAAAGAATAGTTTTTGGTATTTGATAGGAATTGCATTGAATTTGCACATTAGTTTTGGCAGCATAGTCATTTTGACAATATTAAGGATGTTTATTATTGGGAACAGGGATGTCTTTTCATTTTCTAATATCCTCTTCAATTTCTTTTGTTTAGAATAATATAGTTTTCTTTGTAGAGAGTTTTCACTTCCTTAGTTAGATTAAATCATAGGTATTTAATTTTTTGAGGAACTATTGAGAATAGGATTATTCTCAGTTCTTTCTCAGAGAGTTGATTATGAATTTAGAGAAATGCATCTATTTCTTAATTTGTAATCTGCAATTTAGCTGAAATTGCTAATTAATTCTCAGTTTCTTGGTGATGTTTTTGGATCTTCTATGTAAATAATTAAGTCATTTGACTTTTTCCTTTCTGTTGTCTACTGGCTATGGCCAGGATTTTAGGAACTGTGTTGAGTAAAAGTGGTGAACATGGACAGCATTGTTGTATTCCTGCTTTAAGAAGAAATGCCTTCAACTTCTCCCCATTTACTATAACATTTGCAGTAGGTTTGTTATATATAGTTTCTATCAGTTTGAGGTAAGGTTCTTCTATATCTATTTTTCTCAAGATTTTTATTTTATCATAAATGGATGTTGAATTTTGTCAGAGGTCTTTTCTGCACCAATTGAGATGATCACATGATTTTTGTTCTTGCTTCTATTAGTGTGGAATATTATTTAGTATATAT
Source organism: Ctenodactylus gundi (assembly GCA_004027205.1). Classification (NCBI taxonomy): domain Eukaryota; kingdom Metazoa; phylum Chordata; class Mammalia; order Rodentia; family Ctenodactylidae; genus Ctenodactylus; species Ctenodactylus gundi. The sequence goes on from PVKB01001913.1 coordinate 59,856, forward strand.
ACGTATGTTAAACCAACCTTTCCTCACTGGAATGTAGCCCCTTGATCATAGTGTTTGATCTTTTTAATGATTTGCTGAGTTCTATTTGCCAGTATCTTATTAAGAAGTTTTGCATCTATATTCATTAAGAAGATTGATTTATAATTTTCCTTCCTTGTTAAATCTTTGTCTGGTTTGTATCAGCATAATTCTAGTTTCCAAAAATGAGTTTGACAATGTTCCTTCTCTATCAATTGCATGGAACAGTTTTAGAAACACTGATGCTAGCTCTTCTCTGAAGTACTGATAAAATTCTGTTGTTAACCAACCTGGTCTTGAGTTTGGCTTTGTGGGTGGGTAGAGACCTTATTACTCAGTTTCCATGTTTCTTGTGGGTATATTCAGAGTTTTTATGTCTTAGCTCTGTTTAGGTATTTTTGTATATGTCTAAAATTTAATCCATTTCTTCCAAGTTCTCCAACTTCTGTTTTGATTTCACTCTTTTTGTTTCTAATTGCATTGATACAGATTTTTTTCTTTCCTTCCGTTGGTTAGTTTAGCTGGAGGTTTATCAATCTTGTTTATTCTTTAAAAGAACTAGCTCTTTGATTTATTGATTTTTTGTATTTTATTAGTTTTAATTTCACTAATTTCTGATCTGATCTTTGTAATTTCTTTTCTTCTACTACTTTCCCCCCATTTTATTGATATGTATAAGTGCAAAATTTAAGGTTTATAATGAAGTTTAGCATTTTGTGCACCTATGTGTCTTGTCAAGGTGACAAGGACTTTCCCACTCTCCTTTTGTCCCTCCCTCCTACCCCGCCCTACCCCCCTGTTTCACTTTGTTTTTCATTTTAAGTTCCATAAGAGTTGTGATCTTCTACTACTTTTTGATTTAAATTTTTCTTGAGTGTCTAGGATCTCGAGGTGCATTATCAAACGTTTTACATGGGCTTTGTCTGGGTCTTTATAAAAAATATATGTATCTATAGCTGTGAATTTCCCTCAGGACTGCTTTCATTTTATCCCACAAGTTCCGGCATGATGTGCTTCCTTCATCACTTACCTCCAGGAAGTTTTTTATTTCTTCTTTGGCTTCTTTTGGGACCCCAGCTTTTTGCTCAGTAGCAAGTTATTTTAGTCTATATTTTTTCTGTCGGTTTTTTTTTTTTTTGCTGTTGAAATTCAGCTTAATTCAACCATGATCTGCAAATTAACAGTAAATTATTTTTTGGCTCATTTGAACATATTTAAACATGTCTTGTGGCTTATAATATGGTCTTTTTGAAAAATGTCCCATATGCTTTTGAGAAAAAAGTGTATTCTGCTGATGCTGGGTGGAACACTTTATTAATGTTTGTCAAGTCAAATTTTTCTGTGGTGTAATTTAGCTGTAATATTTCTTTGTTGATTTTCTGTCTATTTGGCCTGTCTGTCTGTGATAATGGAATATTGAAATTTTCCTACTATAATTGTACTGGGGCCTTTTGGGCCTTTCAATTCCACTCATTTTTGTTTTACAAAATTGGGAACCCTGCTGGTGGAAGCATATATATTAATAATTGTGATTTGTTCCTATTGAATTGTTTCCTTAATCAGCATATAGTGTCTGTCATCACCTCTCCTGATCTGTTTTGGTATGAAATCTACTGTGTCTGAAAATAATATAGGACCTCTGTTTGTTTCCTGGGTCTGTTTGCATGGAGTAATGATTTTCATCTCTTTTTTTCAGTGTATGTGTTTCCTTATGGGTAAAGTTTATCTCTTGAAAATAACAAATTGTGGGTTTTTATTTTTTTGATCCAATCAGCTAGTTTTTGTCATTTGATAGGTGAGTTGAGACCATTAACATTCAGTATTATTATAGTGGCTTATTTGCTATGATTATTATTAGGATCCTTTCATCACTATGATGTGATTGTTTGATCTAAACTCTTGTCAACTCATATTCCTCTTTATGTTGTTTTCTTTTCTTGGGCTCTTTGGTGCTATTAGTTTCTGTCTCTGTCTAAGATTCCTTTAATTATTTTATGCACTGCTGGTCAAGTGGCCATGTACTTCTTTAGATTTTCTTTATCATGAAACATTTGAACTTCTCTCTCTATTTTAAACAATAGTTTTTTTTTTTTTAAATATGGCACTCTGGACAGGTGTTTATGTTTTCTTAGCACATGGACGATGTTGCTCTATGTTGTCCCGGCCTTCAGTGTCTGCATGGCAAAATTTGCAGTTATCTGGATTTTTTTAAAATGTTACTTTCTCATTTTATCTTATGGCTTTTAATCTCCTCTCTTTGTGTTGAGTCTCTAGGGCTTTAATTATGTTGTGTTGTGGGGAGGTTCTCTTCTGGTCAAGGTTAGTTGGTGTTTTGTATGCCTACAGTAGCTCAATATTAATTTCTTTTCCTAGATATAAGAAATTTTCTTCCCTAATTTCATTGAACATTCCCTTTAAGTCTTTTGTTCTGTATTCCATTTTCATCTACACTCTCATAATTCTGTGTTTCTTTTTAAGTCATCCATTATCTGTTGCAAATAGTCTCTTTCTTGTCTTTTAGGTTTTTGGTCCTCACTGACCATATGATCCAGTTTATCCATGTTACCTTCAAGATTCAATAACCTGTTCTTGATGTGTTCAAGCTGGTTTCCTGGTTTTTCATGTGAGTATTTTATATCTTGGAGTTCAGCTTTCATTCTTTCTATATCTCTACTGAAATGTTTTTTTTTTCATTTCTTAAATTCCCTTCTTTTTGTTTCTTCTTTATATCTATTTATTTCTTTATATCTATTTGTTTCTTCTTTATAATTCTTTTACTTATTATCCATAATGTCTCTTGTTTCTTTGATGATATCCACCTTAAGCTTCCCACGCATCTCTTATATGTCTTGCTTTAGTTTTTTGGCCATTCAATGTATTTTATTTTACCTTTCTGTAAGTTTTGCTACTTCAGGACACCTTCTATCAGATTCTGCGATGTCAGGCCCTCTTGCAGATTTATTGCCTCATTTTCCCTTGGTTCTATTGGAGTGGGTTTTAGTTCAGGTAGTGTTGATAGACTCTGCCTCTTTTATAGAGAAGCTTTTATTAGACTCTTTCTGCCCTTGAAGTTATCTTGAGTTTTTTCAGGTTTTGGAACTTATTAATGCTTTTAAATTATTCAGCTATTAATTCTGAAGGTCTTCTCAATGACCAATCTTCTGTTGGTTCCTTAACATCTTCCCTCTTTGGTGAAGGAAGAACAGATAATGGAACTGTATATGGTGTGTACATGTATATGGTGTATACACAAAGTATCTGTTGGCTTACTTTGGAGATGAAGAACATTATCCGTGCCAACATGTGTACTTTGAGTAAAGATTTACATTTACAATTACTATCTAAGATTAACAAAATATTGACAGAAACTAGTACAACTATTCTACCCATGACATTAACAGGTGCACTTTACACCCTCACTGTGTCTATCTAACTAAGCCTAATATTGACTGATTTAAATGTTCTATTGATACTAGTATTATATCACAGTTAATAATATAATAGAACTCCATATTGCTTATTTAAGCTCAACTAAACCACCAGAAGTTGTTCACTCTTATTAGGCTTCATCCATTATGCCTTCTTTAACAATTTGACAGGTATTTGTATCTATGTTTATATTTGGTATCTACTAGCCATATACTTATGCTCACTGATCCATATGCCCAGTCCCCTCTTAATGTTGTAAATGTGATCTTTACTACTAATAGAGGTTTCTGTCCACATCATTTGGTAAACTAGAAGAAAAGTTTGTTCATTGTGCCACTATGTTATTGATGATACTATACAGAGAGATGTAACTTGTTGATATATTTCTAGCTAAATGGTGTACAATTATTATGTTTTCTTAGCACATGGACGATGTTGCTCTATGTTGTCCCGGCCTTCAGTGTCTGCATGGCAAAATTTGCAGTTATCTGGATTTTGACTCACTAGAATTGTATATAATGGAGGAATCTACTGTTATTCAGACGCCTTCAAAATTATCCTGATGTAAATTTTGAGAAATAGGATCTATATGATAATATTATATCTTTTAATTAAGTCTGATCACTTAAAATTATGCCTTTGTATTAGAAATTTTTGGCTTCCTGAATGGTTGCTTTACCGAGTGAAGATTTGATGTTGTCAGCTTTCACTGAAGGATGCGATAAAAAATTTAATATTCCATTTTACAGGAAAGTAATTGAGGCAAGGTCCTCATGACAGTGACACTTTGTATGAAATAATTTAAGCAAGATTATTTTTAAAACTACACACCAGGGAAGGTGTCTCCTTGCTTAAAGCATATTTTTTTTTGTATTTTCAAGAAGAATCTTTTTCCACCATTTTATTAGTATGCATCTGTGATGCACAATGGTTAAATTAGACTTGAGAATTTTGTGCACATATATACCACACCTTCATGTTCCCCTCCTATCTTAGTTACTTTCTACCTGCTGTTACAAAATACTCAACACGCACAATTTAAAGGAGGAAAGATTTGTTTAGCTCACAGTTTCAGAAGGTCTGTCATACACACAGTGCGTTCATGAGGCAGCCATACATGACAGAGACAGAGGCTAGAGAGCTGCTCACCCATTGCTGGCAGAAGCCACGTGGGTCTGAAGACTCAGGCAAAGGCTAGGGCTTTCCCAGAAATAAGCTGTAACAATGTTTCTTCTTCCTTCCTTTACTTTATTCAAGTTACCAGTTGCCACGCCTCTCCAGGATAGGTGCACCTCCCTCACTTCCTGGCCCACAAGTCAACAACACAGTTCCAAATACATGAGGCTTTTGAGGGACACTTAAGACCCAAACCATAGCCCTTCGCCTTCTCCTTTCTTGCCCACCCTCTCCCTCCTTGGTCTCCCCTGATTCTCAACATCGTTCCTGTTTGACTCCATAATTTATTTATACTCTGGGCTTCTCATGTTAGAGAAACTGCAATATTTAATCTTCTGAGTCTGACTCATATCATTAAGCATAATGATCTCAAGTGGTATCCATTTCTGAGCAAAGTACTTACGTTTATCTGTCTTGGTGGCAGAGTAGTGTTCCATTGTGTTTATCATCACGTTCTGTGTCCACTGGTCTGTTGATGGGTATTTTGGCATTGCCTATGACTTAGCCCTTCATAGTTGCACTGTTATACACATGGGTACATATACGTCTCTGTTATATGATGCTGTTAACTCTTTGGAAAAGAAAGGATAAAAAGAATCATGTTGCTATCTTGCGTCATGACATCCAAGTCTTATTTTCTATTTTGTTAAATACCATATTCCTGTCACCTAGGACAATCGTAAGCTCATAGTAGATACTAACACAATAAATACTTATTTAATTGGTTTGAAATAAAGATTGGCTGCAAATGACATTGAAAGCCAATTTATACCTCAAGTTTGAAACTACGTAGCTCTTGAGGCCTTCAGATATACCCATGTACCGTCTCTGGGCCATATCTGGAACCTTGTGGTGGTTTGGATCTGGAGTATCCCCAGAAGCCTCATGTTCCTATGGATACTATGTACTGTTGGGAGGTGGGGCCTGGCTGGAAGAAGCGGATGCTTAGGCTTGATCTGGAGGGGTATGTGGGAGTTCTGCCCTTCCAGTCTTGCTTCTGTTCTGCCATGCTCTGAGGATCTCTCTGCCTGGAGCACTGGCTTCGTTTCTGGCTCTAGCTGCCCCACCATGTGATTCCACCATTTTCCAGCCCCCCACCCATCAATGGACTGTGACTTTCTTAAATTGTAAGCTAAAATAAATCTTTCCTCCCTAAAATTGTGGATGTTGTGGACAAAAAAGTAACTAACACAAACCATTTCCAATTTTTTTTCTTTTTAAATTTTAAGATAGGGTGTCCCTGAGTAGGTAAATAGCCCAAACTGGGCTTGAATTTGCTGTCTTCCTGCCTTAGCCCCTCAGAGTGCTGAGATTTATAGGTATGTGCCACCATGCCCAGATCATTTATCACCTTTATGATTTTGTTATACTCTTCTGGTTTGTATACTAATTTAAATTATATATATATATATATATATATATATATATATATATATATATATATATATATATATGTTGTGTGAATAATGAGTAACAAGTTGACATTACTTCCACATACACAAATTTATTATTCCCTCCACCAGTTGATGCAAAAATTAAAACCTAAAGAGGTTTTATGATTTATCCAATTCAGGCCTATACTTTCTAGCTATGTCTCATTCTTTGCATGATACAACAAATAGCCTCTGGGACAAATCCAGTTTCTGTGACACCTGTGGGCCTCACACATTTTTAAATAGTTAAACAAGACTAAAGAAAATAATATTTTGTTATGTAATAACATGAAATTTTAATTTCTCTGTTTGTAAGTAATGTTTAATTGTAACACAACCATATCCATCCATTTTCATATTGCCCATGTCTGTGTCCATGCTACCATGATAGAGTTCAAAACCTGCTATTATAGAATAGTTGCAGTGATCAAAAATTGTAATGGCCACAAAACTGCTGCTTGAGTGTAGCTGGTTCTCTTTGTCTTTCAAAGTTTTTCTTTGTATTTCTTCTTAGTTCACTGTACTAGATAAAAGTGTAGTGATTTCAAATTTCTATCAGGAATAGCCATCTTTTAGATCAGACACTTAATTTTAGAGAGTGCAAGTGTTAGCATTTCTTTAGACACAGTCTAGTTTCCATACATTTAATGGAAATGCACGTTATAATGTTACTTTTTAGTTAGAATTGCACCCTGTCAACTATTCATAGCACGTGGGCTCGGAGGAAAGAAGCTTGCAGAGTCTGAATAGCGCTGCTGCTTTGGACCTATAGGGTTTTCACTTTTGACCTTGGCAGTGTAATTTCAACCTGGGCATGTGGGAAGGAGAACAGGAGAAAGGGGTTTGTGCATCTCATACCCTTGCAGACGGGGCAAGTGAGATGAAAATGCTAAACGAAGGAATGATTAGAGACAATTTGAGCAAATGAGACCGCTGAGTCCTCAAAAACTCTTATAAATAGCATTGCCCTTGTGCTTGTGGAAATAAACCACCCAAAGAGGAGAGTCCTCTCCCCGATCATCACAGTCAGGCAAGGCTGCTCTTGAGTTCCTCATATCAGGCCATGTTTGCATCTGCCAAGTCTTGACAAAATCAACTAGAAAAAGCAAAATCTTTGGTCAGAGGGTATTTGTTTTTCTCCAAAGATGGTGGAAGCTTTGCAGCTCAAGTTTGCTGCTGAGATAGAGCCCAAGACTCCCCGTGTATCTTTGCAGACAGTTCCTTAAGCCGCAAACCTGGTATTTGAGTTGTTCCTTACCCGACTCTCCATTTTGTGCTGAAGGATATGTGCTGAGCTATACTCTTGAGTGTTCTCAAGAACTAGTTGAAGATCAAGAGAGATCTACTATCGTATTGACCAGAATACTTGCAGATTTGAAGTTCCAGGGCAGGAAAGACAACATTAGTTGCATACACTTTTTCCTTTGTATTTTCCAGTGTTCTGATATAAGGCTTATCATGTTATTCTGCTCTAAGAAGAAAGATCAGGGCAGAACTTTTGACACAATGTTTGGGTGATTTTGCCTTCAGTGGTTTCCAGTCTCGACACTTTGGGAGCCATGGAGACACTGCCCCTCAGAGCCTCATTTGCCCCAGCGTGGGAGCTCACTTGACTGCTTTTCTTGTCAGTTTGGGGTTATTGTTCCCACACTTTATTTACTCTTTCTCAGCCATTCATGTAAAGATATTATTAGTTTTATAGAATTGTTGAAAAAGTGTCTCTTGTGGAGAAAGTGCTAAAAGAAAGAAGTACCTCCCCTGGATACCTCTCTAAGGAGCTTTGCTTAGCACAACATTGAAAAGTCTAGTACTTGACCATTCTTACCAAAATGGCTGTTCATCACACCAACTCTCTTATTCATTTTGCCATGAATGAGCACAAATAGGGAAATTGTTATGAAAGGAATAAAAAACAAAAGGTGGAGGGTAGTATTTATCAAGTATGTACTGTTATATGCTTAAGTTACAAATGTGACTGTGCCCTTGAAAACAGCCACATTGAGTACTAATATCCACATTTGATAGGTAAGAAAACTACTTCTTAGAATAAATACCTTGCCCAAGCCTCATGCTTGCCAAGGCCAGCATATGGATCCAGATTAAATTTCTATTTCTACTGGCACATGAACACATAAATCGGATGCAGGAGGACACCTCCACTGTCTCTGAGAGCAATAGTACTGATACCAGAGTTGTTTTCATACATGTAGAAAGATAACACCCAAAAGCAATGATTTGCTTCTCTGTAGAGAAACTATATGAGTGTTTCTTCTTTCCTTGTTCAGTGTTGATTTATGGAGAGTTAAAGATTCTTTTTTACAAATTATATTTTAGCCACGATAAAGTATTATTTTTTAAAGTCCTACTTGTACATTTCTCTGCTTATTTGAAATTATACATCAACCATTCCAGAATTGTTTCTAAACTAGTCCCTGGTTCTTTTTCAGGTTAGTTTGTTGGAATATGTGTTTGAATGTTTATTTAAGGTGTACTTTTCTTCTTCCAGAACATACTACCAAACATCTGTCCATTACTTCAGATACAGGCCTCAGAAATTCCTCTCTAGCTCTATCTGATCTATCCCCTTAACAAATTGTCTGTAACATGAAGTAGGGCTCATGATTTACACTCTTTCAGAGTGAAGGAAGAAAGCACGAAAGCGAGGAAGGATAAAGGAAAGAAATACCTCACTTACTGGCTAGAGTAGAAAGAGTACAGATCGTAGTAAAAGGGGATATGCTTGTATTTCAGTGTAATCTTTGAACCCAAGGCAGGAAACTGGTTGCTACTGAACTCAGAATGATGTCATTTTCTTTCAATCCTCTTAGATAGAACAATTAAGATAGTGGTACAGTAAGATATCAAAAGGCTTTCAGTTTTTATTCTGGAACATATTTTTTAAATCAACAATCCTTTAGAAGAACAGTGCGTTTCTTGTGACTGTCATTTGGTTTGCATCAGATGGACAATGAGCGTTAGCATGTGCTTTGCGTGTCAGGTAGGCAGGCTGGCAATGTGAGAAATGTCATTGTTTCCGCTGAAATAACTTGGTTTGTTCCTATTATCATAGAATCCCAAAGTCCTGTTTCCACTGTACACACTTTTTCGATGAAAACAATTCTAGGCACTCTGTACTCCAATTTTGCTTGAAGAAGAATTTCTTTGAAATATTTTTTTCTTTTTCCCACCGCAAAGTGCATTTGGGGGAATTTAAGACTATTGTAGAAAAAGTGGTGAGAGTGCTATGTTGATAACAAGCAGTGATTGCTCAGACACTTATGTATGTGTGTTTTTATGTCTATGTCCTACAACTTTGGAAACATTTTATGTTTATGACCTGATGATAACAGTACCCTCTTGTGATCTCTTTGTGCTATCCCATAACTGGGTTATGGGACAAAGGGTTAATTTTTCCTTCAATGTTATCTGGGTATGGTATCATTGGGAAATTCTAAAATGCCATGTAAAATGTTACTCAGACTCGACTCATTGAATGACCAAGCAAGGAAGAATTAACCCATGACATCTACTCTCGATTAATAAATTCTTTTCCCATAGCTGGTAGTCCTCTCACTTCCATATTGTGCATGTATGTGTGTGTTGTGGTAATGTGCCAGAGGAAGTGCCGCAGAATATGGTACGGCTGTACTAAGACGTTATCAACTTATAACTGAGTAAATTTCCTTCCCACGTCAATGACTAGAATGAAAGTAGATGAGAAGAATGTGAAGTATGCACAGACCTACCCAGCCCCCAACAATCAGCACCTCCCACTTGCCCCCAGTGTCATTGGTTGTCATGAGAATCACCACCAACATTTTAATATATAGGAAAATTTATTTACAGATATGCATAAACAATTTAATTGTCTCATGGAGAAATGTTACACTACCACATTCATTCCTAATTTTCACAACTAAACATGGTCGATTCAAAGATCACTATACATATAAAATATTTAACATATAAAATGTTATACAATATGAAAATCTGTTCAGAATTAATTGGTCATGATATTTGAAGTAAAACTAAGGCTGAGAAAAGTTATTCAAATGCTAAATTCAGCGTACCAAGTGTCCCAAAGGTCACCTAGGATTTTAAAAAAACTTACATTATGGGCTTGTATATATTCTATATCATCATGAATCTTGCCCTAACTATACTATTTGTAAAATCTTGGTAGCAGGCATTTAGTGAGCCCTTATCTGGTGCTCAAACTATGTAATGTGCAGGACTTAGAATCAAGGAGAGGATCTTATCTTTGAAGAGTTCACATTACATTTGTAAGATACGATTGTGAGCAACAGAAATATGCTCTGAGCTAAGCAAGATGTAAGTCACTTCAAGGACATGAGAGGGTCCTAGGCTTAAAACTGGTGTTGAAAGTGGCAGCAATCCCGGGATATCTAGATCTTAGAGCAGGAAGCACGCAGGGACCCCTAGCAGGAGCTGTATGGTCAGCAAATTTCAGCGTAATAACTTATAGATCTGAACTCTTTTTCCCTCCTTTTATGACTCAATCAGGATTCAAAACTTCACAAAACATCATACAAACAGACAAGCTCTTGTCAGGGGCCTGTCCCTTGGCTGATCTGAGGGGAAAGGAGGCTTCCTGGAGGAAGACGGTCCCTCCCTTCCAAGGCCACACGCAGTGAAGAAAACGCAGTGCTAGGCTGGGTCTGGCTAATGTCTTGTCCCCTTGAGCCAACTGTTAAACTCTTAGGTGTTTTATAAGGCAGTTGTTAAATGCAGCTGTTACTTAAAATTAAAGTATATTAATTTACAATTAAATACATTATTTTTAAAACTCAAGACATCACTTCCTAGTTGTTTGACGATTGTGTCCTTGAAGTCATTTCCGCTTCCAAAGGCTGAATGACACGTGGATGTGCTAGTGCACATTTCTTACAGCTTTGTGTTCCTGCTCCGTGGTGTCACTGAAGCTTGAAGCCTCTAGAATACCAAAGTACTGCAGCGTGGGACTTGGCTTTTGCTGCCCCGCTGTCAGCTGTCTAGATGCAAGGATACAACAGAGAAAGTTACATTGTGCGGGTTCAATTTCAAGTGTCCCCTGCGTGCAGCCATTGCATTGCCGATGGCACAAAGACGAGGAAGTGTTCTTTCAGGACTGAACACTATTAATCAGAGTCAGTAAAGAACTCTTGTTTCCAAACAGGAAAATTTGGACATAGGTATTTGTTGCTTCGCTTTGCCTAAGTCATTAATATCAATAAAAATATCCACCTTTTGATAAATGCCCTACTCTATCACATGTTCACGATCTACCCCTCCTGACCAGGCTCCACCTCCCACCAGCACAGGGAATCCATTGATAGTCCATAACATCTGATATGTGAGGCTTCTGAGGGGCACCCCTCACCCAAACAATAACACTTTGTTCCTTAAACCATTCTTTTATTTTGCTCTTTTACTTATTCAGACTTTAAGTTTCCCGTACTGGAAAAAACCATGCGATGTTTAACCTTCAGTGTCTAATGTATTTTGCTAAGCAAGCAGTCTCAAGGTATATACATTTTCTTACAAATGACTCAAATTTATCTTTATGGCTGAGTAGTACTCCATTGTTTATATATACCACATTTTCTTTATCCCTTCATCTGTTCATGGACGTATCAGCAGGCTTTAAGGTTTAGTTCTTACAAGCAGCTGCTATCAATATGGGTGTATGGGTGTCACTGATACATGTCTTTAACTCTTTGAAAGAGACCCAGAAGAGGTATAGTTGGATCAGACCGAATATCTACTTTCAGTTTTATGTCGAACATCCATGCTGGTGTCCTTCACAGCTGTACCTGTTTTACAGTCCCACCAACAACTAAGAAGGGTTCCTTTTCCCTCGCAGTCTTGCTGTATTGGTTGTTTCTTAAATCTTGGTAATAGCCATTCTAACTGGAGGAAGATGGATCCTCAGTTTTGTTTTGATTTACATTGTTCTGGTGGCTGAAGATTTTGAACCTTTTTATGTATTTATTAACCATGTGCATTTCTGAGAACTGTCTATTCATTTCAGTTGCCTGTTATTTGACGTGGTCTTTTTTGCGGGATGGAGAGCCTGATTTTTTAATTTTTAATTTTTTTTTTGGTTCTTTATGAGTTTCAGCTTTTAGCCCTCTATTTGAGGGCTAAATAGTTGCCCCTGTTTACAGTCCCACGGTATCCTATTGTTTACTGGCAATTTTTTTCTTTCTGTTCGTTTTCTGTTTACACTCCTGTTTTCTTGGCAGTGCAGGAGCTTTCCAATTTGATATATCCCACTTGTTGATTCTTGATATCATCTCTTATGCATAGGTGTTCTGTTGAGAAAGTCCTTGCATATGTCTTTATCTTTGAAGGTTTTGCCTATTTTATCTTCCCTCAAATTCAGAGTTTCAGTTTTAATGCCTAGATCTTTGATTCACTTTTGTTTGATTTTAGTACAGGGTGAGAGCTGTGGGGCTGCATTCACTGTTTTACACGTGGACAATTAGTTTTTCCCAGCATCATTTGTAAAGGAGGCTGTCTTTTCTCCAGTGTTTGTTTTGGACCCTTTGTTGAAGATCAGTTGTGTCATCTCTGCATCTTCAGTTCTGTTTCGCTAATCCGCCTGTCTGGTTTTGTGCCAGTATCATGTAGAATTTTAATCACAATTGCTTGTAGTATATAACCTGATGCCTGCTGTTGTGATTTCTTGTGCTTTTACCTTGTTGCTTAGAGTATTTTGGGTCTCTTCTGATTCCATATGAATTTTAGGATTTTTTTCTAGTTCTGCAAAAAAGTGTTGCTATTTTGATTGGGGTTGTGTGGAATTTATGTATCAGCTTTAGTGAGATGGTTATTTTGACAGTGTTGATTCTTCCTATCCAGGAGCAGAGGATGTTTTTGCACTTTCTAATGTCCTAGATAATACTTGTACAGAATCACCTTAGTATAAGCTTGGCCATTGAATATGTAACTCTGTCATTGTGTTAAATAATTTTCAGGGCTTTGCTCTTTAGTAGCTGTGTAGTATTGGGTAAATTAATTTCTATATCATTTGATATTCTAATCTACAGAATGGAGATAATGATATTAGCTAATTCATCATTACTTTGAGAATTAAAATGCTTAGCATAGGTAAGGTTGTTAGATAAGACCCTTATTATTGAGACCCAGTAGCGTATTATTACAGTTATTTTGGTTCCATATTTTCTTTTCAGTTTTTTGACTTGTCCTTTGATAACAAGCTTCTCTGTTTACCTTTCATCTTCCTCTTACAGTAAAATTCATCTATTTTTCTGGTGATAAATTATCCATATTAGCCCTCTATTTGAAGACTAAATAATTGCACCTGTTTACAGTCCCACTATATCCTATTGTGATAGCCAGGACAGCCAGATGACACTATTCCCAAGAAAATATAATGCTAAGAACAAGCCATAAGCAAAAGTATGTCACCACAGAAATGAATAAACAGATCCCTCCTCTGATGACACGAATGATCGCTTCTTCTTTAACTATGGTAGCTCTCAGTTTGCCTAAATCTTCCTTTCTCTTGAACAAAAATTTTGGAGATTCTCAGTTATTGAATCTCTCCGGCTTCTTGGGAACTTTCCATCAAGAGCTAGTACCTGCTCCCCCCCCCCATTTTATTGATATGTATAAAGTGCAAAATTTAAGGTTTACAATTAAGTTTAACATTTTGTGCACCTATGTGTCTTGTCAAGGTGACAAGGACTTTCTCCCTCTCTCCTTTTGTCCCTCCCCCTACCCACCCCTTTCTCCCTCCCTCCCCCACCCTACCCCTGTTACACTTTGTTTTTCTGTTTTAAGTTCCATAAGAGTTGTCCCTGTTTCTTTAACCACCCCTTAGAATCATTACCATAAGTTCAAGTCACAAAAGAAACAATTTTTAGTAGCCCCTTACTCAGAAGCTCCTAAGTTCCTGAGGGATGCAGCAACCTGAGTAACATAAATCTTATTTTATTTTGTGCATCAATGTATTCCTGGCACTTTTTGGTATGCTTCAACAGTAATATTGTAATCATTCGTTGTCTAAAAGTATTGAAAACCAGGAATAATTTGTTATGAACAATATGCTGAGAAACAAAGAATGTGATTAAATTGCCAAGGTTCAAAGAATGAGGTCTTCCTGCTTTTCACAGAAGTTACAGCTTAATTGTGGAGACTTGAGTGGACATCAATGTGATATTATCATTGGGTTACTTCCATATTTAGAAGAAAAATCTCAATCTTTAAGATTTGCATTTTTAAGAACAATGAACTTCTTTTTCCTTGAACCTGATTTTTTTAAAAAAAATTTTGTCTATTTTTGTTAGTATGTATTTGTCACATACAATGGTTGCATTAATTTGATAAGTTTATGCAGCATACATATTGCACCAACTTTCAACTTCCTTCATGTCTTCCTTTCTTCCCCTGTCCCCCTCCATCTATTTCTCTCCTTGACCAACTAACTCCCAACATCTCACTCATTTACCTCATATCTTTAGCTTCAAGTTATTTATCTCTGGCATTATTATCTTAAAAGTGGTCCTGCATGCTTTTCTTTATAATTTATCTACTGGGGTCCAATTTAATCTTGCCCTGTTGTTTATGCTCACTTTAGTCATTTGAATAAAGAAGCATCTATTGGCATTATCCTCTGTGTGGTGATTCTTTTCCCCTTCAGAGTTGATAAGTATCTTTTCGAAGGAGAAGATAATTTTGAACAAAATTTTTCCTCTCTTAGTATCATTTCAATGTATTTTCTTATTTCCTTGACATGGGTTAAAATCTATTACTTTGTATTTATTATTTCAAATTATACTCAATTCGACTAGTGAGAACTCTTTAAACCTGGCTTTTGATTGTTTGTTGCTTTAGAAGCCCCCTTCTTTCTTTGAACACTTCCCCATTTTCAAATATCATAAAATGTTCTATGTTCATCTTATACTTTATTCCAGTTCAGGGATCAGCTATTTCGTTAAGTGCTCCTCCCCAGTAGAAAAATCAAGGTCTGAGTGTTGGCTGCACTACTGTTTTTTTCCATTATCCTGCGCTATCTCATTGGATAGAGCCAAAATTTCTACAAACATCGGCCCAATGCCTCTCTACTTATTTCTGCATATGTCATAATTTTGAAAGCCCTGACCTTCAGTGGGAGCTAACTGCCTGCTACAGCCTCAGAGCTTGGCTGATGGCCATGAGCTGGTGGTGCAGGACAGGAAATCCAGCAGCACCACGCTCCAGGACTTAGAGGATTCTCTTGGCTGGGAGGAACAGCACACAGGACGCAAGGGCAGTGAAGGGAGAGAAGCTTCCGACCTTCTGAGGATCTTGATTCACGCAGGAGCAGATTGTTAAAAATGCTAATCTCTTCCTTCTCCTGTTCGACATGAGCCGAAGAAGCAGACCCACTTCAAAATATTTTCCCAGGGTTGGGTATAGAAGTGACTAGGAAAAGGCCTTTGGACTACAGGGGTACTATCACCACACGTTTCCAGCATAGAACCCAGCAGGGTTTCAGCTCTCCTACCCAACCTCACACAAGTGGGCACAGTTCACCACTTCAGACTGGGACACAGGAAGAACAGGAACTGACTTCGTTGGGGATAAAGAAGAAGGACTGTTCAAGGAATCCAAGCAGAATACACTCCCACGATTGCTTTCTTCTCCCCGTCCTCTCCGCACCCCGTATTTGCAAGCAGTTGTTGACAAGACTTAGAAAGAGACTTCCAATCCAAACAACACAAGAAAACTTTTTCAACTTTGGATTCATTTAAATGGTTTTCCAGAAGAACTATGAAAAAATGGGACAATAAATACCTTGCTCCCCAGAAGCTGATATCATGGGTTTCGGAAGTCATGGAACCTATGGAAAAAGGTGTCAAAAGCAAGTGGACCTTTTGGCCAATCAGCTCAAACAAGGCATGCTTAAGCAAATGTAAGAGAAGCTTAGTAAGATCAAAGAGGACTTAACCAAACAAATAATGGCCTGAATTGATAAAAAATGTAATGATTACATAGGTATACAAAAACATAAACACGGCAATGCAAGATGTGAAGTAACATTTCAGTAGAGAAGTAGAAATCTGAAAAGATTCCAAGTTGAATTCCAAGATACGAAAAATTCAACTGAAATATGTGAAACGGTAGGAAGCAGGAATCGATCTGAGGAAAGGGAGAGAGAATGTGGGAGGGTGAAAAAAGGGAGGGGCAGTGAGTGTGAAGTCGATGTGACATGTATGTACTCAAATTCAAATTTAACGTAACTACTGTATATCGCAAAAATACATGCTAAGAAAAATAATAACTCTTGGGGGAAGAAAAGGGCCTGAGTTTATATTGAAGCTTTCAATTTCAATTCATGTCCAGTTTCTACGCTTGCCGCTTCTTTGTGAAAAACCAGCACATCTTGTTCTTCATGGACTTACCGATCACGTCACGTCCATGCGTGTAACACACTTGTTTCACTGCTCCTGCCCCTTCCCTCACAGGGGTGTTATCACCCCATGCAGACTAAGTCCCCATGCGGGGCTGCTGCTAATATCTTCCTGCCCCTCGTGAATATCCTCTTTATTCCTGTTGGGTTCTGATACCCTCCACTGGGTCCTTCTGGCTCCAGGCATCTTGGTGTGGGCTCCATTTCCCTATATCAGGTGATGCTTCCTACACAGATACCCTGTTCACCTGGCCTGGGTTTGATACACGGTGCCTTGGTACCATGAACGGTGCCTCGAAGCCCTCCTTCTCCTTGACTTTGGTGCCCTGCTCTAGGCTGTGTCCTCAGGAACATGCTCAGGCTCCACTGCCTGCTGCCCATCCACCTGCTCATATAGCTGCTTTCCTTATTCTGTGGAAATGCCAACAGGTCACGCCCGCCTGCCTTCCTATAGACACTCGTGCTACACCGATCTTGGTCCCCAACCCTGCAGTGGGCCACTGCAGCTCTCTTCTGCTAGGGTAGACACATGCTCAGCCACCATGCCTGGCTGACACTGAAGTCTCCAGAAAAGTAACTGACAAAAAGAGGAAGAGACCTGTTTCCTTTTAATTATAAATGATCATCCTTATGTATTTAATATCTATGTGTTTCAATAAGTTTAGTGCTTTTTTTTTCTTTGATAGAGTCTTCTGGAGCTAGCATATAAGATTCATGAAGTTACCTTGAGTACATTTTACTTATTTTATACCAAAACCTCTATTGGTTTTCCTTTGCTCAGATTAGATTGAACGCAACACTCTTCCAGTTTGGTCCCAACCTATCTTTGTCGCCTCCTCTCTGTGCACTTTCTGCCACGCAACTTAACACTTCCTCTTCTGAGCTTTCTGCCCTTTCGCAAATATGTGCCTTTTGCTCATGGTTTTTCCTTCTTCCTGGTGTGCCGTCAGACCATTTTCTATCTAGAAATAACTCATTGTTTAAGTGACATTAAATTTCGCTTTTTGGTGAGATCTCTCCCAACTCTCCAGGTGAAGTAGGTCTTTGTATCTGTTTAGAATATAGTTGGAATATACATTATGAAATTTCTCCCACTGTCTGTGTAACCTTGAGCTAATTGTTTGACCTTTCCATTCTCAGTTTCTTCATCTATTAAGAGGGGATAATAATAACACAGTTGTCCTAAAGGTGAATTGTAAATAGACACAGTGATAATTATTGCTATTATGATCATCTGATTTTTGTGTCTCTAAAAAATGGCTGTGTTCTTAAATAGGTTCCTAGAATGTACTTCAACATCACAACATAAAGTGTGACCAACATTTTCTGAAGGAATTAATTCATTCTGCAAATATTTTAAAATATGCACCATGTGCCAACCATATGATATGCAATACTGTGACCAAAATAGGAATATTTTCTGACCTTGTGGAATCTATAATTTAGTGGGATATATAGAATTTAGAAAATAACTATATAAGTATATAAATAAATACATGCAAACTGTGGTAAGTCTTAACAAGGATAATTATTGTAGGGTAAGCATGGTAACATAGAAAGATATTTGGTATTTGTCCCCAGTTCCTGGCACAGAGCCCCTAAAAACCCTGAGAATTCCGGGAGTGTAAAGGTCATAAGGGCATCTTTTGTTCTCAGGAGGCAACACTTGGCAGGCCCTGGTGGTTTCAGGATGGGGGCTGGTGCTTAGAATCCTGAAACTTTCATCCCCCACCTCCAATCTTCACAGTATAAAGAGAGAATGGATGTTGACTTAATCACCTGTTACCAGTGGGTTAATCAATCATGCTTGTTCAATGAAACCTCTCTTAAAAGACTATGGATTTGGAGAGCTTCCAGGGTGGCAAACATGTCAAGGTCCTGGGAACACGGCAAACCTTGATAAGGAATGGAAACTGCTCACCTCATCTCTCTCCCTCATACCTTGCCCTGTGTATCTCTTCCATTGGCTGTTTTTAAACTACATGCCATATAATATGCCAGTAAGTCATAAGTAAAGTGTTTGTGTAGGCTTAGGGGCTGTTGTAGCAAATTATCAAGCCTAAAAGGGACTTGTGGGAAACCCGGATTTTTGTATTCGAAGTGTGAGCAACCCTGGGGATTAGTATTTGCATCTCGCATTTGAAGTGAGGTCAGTTTTGTGGAACAGAACTCTTCAGCCTGTGGAATCTGATGTTAACCCTGGGTTGTGCCATTGAAGTGACTTGAATTGAGTTGATGTCAAAGTTGGTTTTTGTCAGGAAGAAAAACAAACTCTCATTTTGATGTCAGGGGTATCATAAATAAAATCAGCTCAATCTGTAAGTGAATGAAGTGTGCTAAATCCAGTTAAAAGGTAGGAGGGTATTTCTGACAGTGAAATGTGCCTGAGACGTAAAGACTGAGTAGAAATTAAGTGAGAAGGACAAAAGAGAGAAATACTGTGTGTGAAAGTTTTGCACAAGAGAGAACTTGGCTCTGTTCAGCTAGACTTCAGGATACAGTGAACGGGCTTGCGGTAAGCATACTATGAAGTGAAGTGAGGTAGTTGGAGGCCAGGCCTTCAAACGAAGGAATTTTGTGGACCATAAAACCTGGAAGGGAAAGCAGTTTTGCTTTTAATCATAAGGGTGCTCTTAATACTCTGCGGCCTCTTTGGGAAGAACACGTGTCAGCAGCACAATGGAGATGCTGTGGAAGCCCAGGAAGACAGAGAACAGGTGTGACCGTGAGACTGGTAATGCGGAGTGGACCAGTCTGGGGATGGTGTACGGGCACATTCGGTCTGGAGGCTTCAGAGCTGCATAGGAGAAAGTTGGTGCTGGTAAAAGTTGGAGGAGCAGCAGCTTTCCAGGAAGCACAGTTCAGCTTTGGACATGGTAGGTGCATCTGAAAGGATGCCGGATATACTGTTGGTTAAGTGAGTCTGGAGATCAGACAAAAGAGCTGAGCTCAGTATATTAATGTGAGAGATACCAGAATAGTGAGTAAATTTTCATTTTTTTCTTTGCTTTGCTCCTATGTGGGACAAAACACACATAAATCTTATTTACCATATTCTTCCTGAATAATTGTCTACCTATGTAAAATGAGCTTTTCTGATTACTTGGAAAAGTGATCCCCCAAAGCTCATGTATTGAGTTCTTGACTCCCAGATTGTGGCAGTATTGAAAAGTGGTAGAATCTTTAGAAGGAGAGCCAAGAGGAATGGAAGTAAGACTGGAGATGTGCCCTGAGAGCATGCGGGGACCCTGGTCCCCCCTCACCCTCTCCCTCTCTCTCCTTTGCTTCCAAACCTCCATGAGGTGAGTAGCTTCCTCTGCCATGGGCTCCCACCACAATGTACTGCCTCACAACAGGCCCAGAATTGGCAGGGCAACCAACCAAAGGCTGAAACCTCCGAAGCTATGAGACAGAATACACTTTCTCAGACTTCTGTGCAATGTGATAGGGTCAGTTATATCATACATCATGTATGTGCTCCTCAAAATGGAAGTATGAATGCAAAATTGTGCAATAAAATCCACAGAGCTCATGGGAAACATGGGGCATAAAGCATACCTTCCCTGGTGCTATATATGCATATTGCCACAATCTGGGATTCAAGAACCCACATGGGCTTTGGGGACCACTTTTCTAAATAATCAGAAAAGCTCATTTATACAAGATACATAGGTAGACAATTATTCAGGAAGATGGTGGTGAATAAGATTTATGTGTGTTTTGTCCAACATAGGAGCAAAGCAAAAGAAAAAACATATATGTATGATACCTCTGACATACGTATATATATATATAAAATTTCCCCCTTTTTTCCATTTTATTCGTATACATATATATATACACATATATCCTCTATATATGATATACAGTGGTTACATTAAGCTTGAGAATTTTGTGCACATATATATATGGCAACATCCTTACTATTCCTCCCCCTCCCTCTTTTTGACCCTCCTGTCCTCCCCTCCCCCAACTCCCAATATCTCATCCATTTTATTCTAATTGCCTGTATTATGGGTTTCTCATAATAGAGAAACCATGTGATATTTAGCTTTCTATGTCTGACTTACTTCACTAAGCATGATGGTCTTAACTTGTATCTGTTTACCTACAAATGCCTTGAATCTATCTGTGTTTAAGGAAGAGCAGTCAGATATCACATTTTTCGCACCCATTGTTCTGTTAGATATTTCAGCATCTTCCGTAATTTAGCTATTGCTACTGGTACTTCCACAAAGCTGGGTGTACATGTATCTCTGTTTTATATTGCTTTTAATTCTTTACAATAGTTCCTTATAATTCTCTGAATTTCATCAGGTTCCATTCTGATTTCACTTCTAATTGTATTGATGTGAGTTTTTTCTTTCCTCCATCTGATTAGTGTAGCTAGAGGTCATCCATCTGGTTTATTCTTTTGAAGAACCAACTTTTTCATTGATTGATTTTTAATTATTTTTAGTTTATATTTCATTAATTTCTACTTTGATCTTTATAATTTCTTTTTTTTCTATTACTTTTGAATTTGGTTTGCTCCTGATTCTCTAGGACCTTAAGTTGCATCATTGAATTGTTTGAGATTGCTCTGTTTTTTTAATGTCTGTATTTATAGCTATTGGTTTCCCTCTTAGGACTGCTTTCATTGTGTCCCACAGGTTCTGGTATGAGGAGCTTCCTTCATTGGTTTTGATTTCTTCCCTGCCTTCTTCTGTAAACCATTGTTTGTTCAGTAGTAAGTTATTTAATCTCCATATATTTGTATAGTTTTTGTATTCTGTATTCCTGTAATTTCTTCTGCTGTTGATTTCCAGTTTTATTCCATTATTATCTGAAAGTAAACAAGGAATTTGTACCTATTTAAACATGCCTTGTGACCTATAATATGGTCAATTTGGAAAATATCCACGTGCTGTTGAGAAAAAAGTGTATTCTGTTGATGTTGGGTAAAACACACAGTAGATATTCATTAAGTCAAATTCGTTTATATCCTAATGTACCTGTAATATTTCTTTGTTGATTTTCTGTCTAGTTGATCTGTCCATCTGTGACAGGGGGTTATTGATGTTTTTCATTATAATTGTATTGAGGCCCATTTGGCTTTTCAAGTCCAGAAATTATTGTTTGTTTGTTTCAGAATTGGGTGCCCTGATTTTGGGAGAACATATATTGATAATTATGACTTCTTTCAGTTGAATTTCTCCCTTCGCCAGCTTATAGTGTCTGTCTCTGTCTGTCTTGATCTGTTTTATTTTGAAATCTGCTGTGTCTAAGAATAGTATCGCTGACCCTGCTTGCTTTCTGTGAACAGTTGCATGGGGTATTGAGTTTGAACTTTTTATTTTCAGTCTATGTGTTTCTTTATAGGTATAATGTGTCATTTGCGAGGAATAAAATTTGGATTTTGTTTATGATCCAATCAGCCACTCTTTTAATAGGTAAGATGAAACCATTATTATACAGTGTTGTTATTATAGTGGTATATTTGCTACATCCTGTCAGCATTATAAGGCTTCAATGGTGATTAATCTACACTCTTGGCAATTCGTTCTCCTCTTTCCATTGTTTCCTTCTCTCTGGGGTCCTTGGTGCTCTTAGTCTCCCTATTTCTGTCTATGATTTCTTTAAGTAATTTTTACACTGTTAGTCTAGTGTTCATGAATTTCTTTCAGTTTTCTTTATCATGAAATTTTAACTTGTTCCTCTATTTTTTTTTTTTTTTTTTTTTTTTTTTTTTTTTTTTTTTTTTTTTTTTTTTTTTTTTTTTTTTTTTTTTGGAGACAGGGTCTCACTCTGTAGTCCACGCTAGTCCTTAACTCATTATGTATCCCAGCCTAGCTTTGGACTCAGCAATCCTTCTGTCTCAGCCTCCTGAGTGCTGGGATTACAGGCATCTGCCAACCAGGCCCAGAATTACACGGTGTTGGAGAATCGAATCTAGAACCTTGTAATTGCTAGGCAAGTGCTTTAACTACTGTGCCATTCCTCCAGCGCTCTTCCTCTATTCTGAAGGATAGTTTTGATGGATTTAGCAACCTGTGTTGGCATTTATATTTTTTTTACCACTTGGATGATATTGCTCCATGATGTTCCAGACTTTAGGGTCTGTATGGAGAAGTCTGCTGTTATTCTGATGGATTTGTCTTTATGAGTTATTCCATTTTTCCCTTATGGCTTTTAATGTTCTTTGTGTTGAGTCTCTGGGATTTTAATTACGTTTTGTTAGGAGATTCTCTTGTTTTCTTCTGCTCAGAGTTATAGTTGGTATTCTATATGCCTGTTAATAACACAATGATTATTAATTTTTGTAGATTTGGGAAATATTCCTCATAATTTCATTGAACAATTCCTTTAAATCTTTTGTTCCCTCCTCCATTTTCTCCTGGAGTCCCGCAATTCTGAAGTTGTCTCTCTTGTGTCACCTATTAGCTGTTGTAACCTGTGTCTTCTTCCTTGTCTTTTTGGGTTTTTTTGGGCCCGGCTGGCCATATGACCCAGTCTATCCACCTTATCTTCAAGGTCCAATGATCTATCCTCAAAGTGTTCAAGCTGGTTTTCCATTTTTTTCATTTGAGTTTTTCATATCATGGAGGTGAGCTTTTTTTCTTTCTATATCTCTACTGAACTGTTCTTTCATTTCTTGCATTGCCTTCTTTATATTTTGTTTAGATTTATCTTTATATTTATCTTCATTATATTCCTTCACATTTTTGTTTCTTTAGTTATATTCAGTTTGAG
Source organism: Ctenodactylus gundi (assembly GCA_004027205.1). NCBI lineage: Eukaryota > Metazoa > Chordata > Mammalia > Rodentia > Ctenodactylidae > Ctenodactylus > Ctenodactylus gundi. Next base: position 83,064 of record PVKB01001913.1, read on the forward strand.
CACACTGTACAGATCTTGTACATCTTGCTTTATCTTTTGGACACTAGGCCTACTTTTCCCCCTTCATTTCCTGTTGGTTTTACTGCTTCAGGACTCACAGTACTGGTTTCTGGAGTGTTGGTCCTTTTTGCAGGTGACTTACTGTCTTATTTCCCTTGGTTCTGTTGTGACTTGTAGCTCTGCTAGTGTCAATGGACTCCTTTTCTACGAAACAGATTCTTTCGTTAGACTGTTTTTGCCTTGGCAGTTTCTTGACTTATTCGGGTTTCAATATTTGTGCCCTTGTTTTTAACTTCCCCAACATTCAATTTAAAAGTCTTCTCAATAACCAGTCTCCTCTTAGTTACCCAATCTCCTCTACTTTTCAATGAAGGAGAAACAAGTTCTAAAATTGTATATGGTCTATAGACAAAATATTTGATGGCCTATAGTGCATATGAAGATTAATGTCTACATTGATAGTCATGAAGATTTCCATTACAATTACTATCTAGGATTAACAAAAAATGGTCAGAACCTAGCAGCCAGTTTAATACTACAACTATTCCACCTTCAACATTGAAATTTGCAGTGTTCACCCTCAATGTATCTATCTAAAGAAAACTAATATTGACTTATCAAAATGTTCTATTAGTATCATTGTTATATCACAGTCACTAATATAATAGACCTCTACATTGCTTACCTAAGCTAAACCAAACCACCCTCTATTAGCCTTCACTCATATACCTTCTTTAACAGTGTGACAAATATCCGTATCTGTGTTCATAATTGATATATACTAGCTGTACACTTATGCTAACCAATACCTGTATATACAACCAATCCTTTCTTAACATTCTAAGTTTTATCGATACTACCTCCCAATGGAAGTTTTTCAACAAACTGTTTGGTATCATATTAGAAGAGTTTGTTCATGATGCCACTAAATTATTGTTGATTATGTACTGAGAAAAATCTACCTTGATCATCTATTTCTAGATAAATTCATGACAATTTATGACAAATTATGACAATTGCCCCCCTACTTGTTCATCTGTATGGCTGTGTGTTATTAATTCTTAACAGTGCTATTATTAAGGGTGATTGTAGAGGGTAGAGAGCAGACTAAGAATTAGCTTTGAGAGTGTAATAGAAATCAGAATGTTATTTATAGCTAGAGAAAAGTCTGACAGAATTCCAGCCACAGTCAGGGGACAGTGGATAAATGAAAGCACTACAAGCAAGAGTGAGATAGATTAGGGTGAGTTATGAACAGAATGGAGATAGTATGTCTTTAAAATCTGTAGAGAGGTTATTTGAAAATAGCGTACAGAGTTAGTTGAGAGAGGAAGAGACTCAGAAACTAACAAATAACAGAAACAGAGGGAAGAATAAGAAAATAAGTAAAGAAAAGAAAAATGAAAGGGAGAGAGAAAATCCAACTTAATTGCTGAAACAACACACATTTATTATACTCACATAAAACCCTTGAAGTAAAGCTTAAGTCCAAAAAGACAAGGAAAAACATAAAAATGAAAAAGAGAAGAAAAAGGCAAAGCAAAAACAAGCAAGAAGCAGTGAACAGTTACCCCCCTGTGTCATTTGTGTGGGAAGTCTCCACTTCCAAAGCCCTGGAATTTGTCATCTGGTGGGAATGATGCCAGAATTCCTTCAGCTTGTATCTCTAATAGAGGAGTCTCTCCCGTGTATGCACTGTATCCAGAGTAACTCAGTTCAGTTAAGCCAAAGGTGCAGGGGTGTTCCCAATTGTATGTGCAGGAACACCGGTCTTGGCAGGCCCTGGTGGTGCCAGGGTTTGAGGGGGGTAGGTGTGCAGGCCTTCCACTTCTTTTTGGGCTGGCCAGCAGACACTGGCCACAATTCCTGCACTGTGACTCCAGCACTGTGACTCTGCAGGCTGGCCTTCAGTGCGAAGTCCCCAAGCTACAAGGCCTTACAGATAGAGCCTTTCCCTGCTTCCTTTCTGCTTTTTACATTTAATTTTTTTGTGGTTATTCACAACTTCTAGCATGTGCAAGGCTCCAGATTCAATCCCTAGTATGAAGAATTTGAGGCCACATTGGAAAAGACTGAAGAAAACATAAAAAGAGTCTATTAGTCATGTATTTTTTTTAAAAAAACAGTAAAAATAGTAGTAGAGTTTTACAGCAGTTAAGTGGCTAAGAATTACATAAATACTACAATAAAAATGGAACTATCTTGAGAATGACCCGATGCTTGCTTATGTAAGTGAGCATTGGAAGGACCCAGCTTGAATTATTTTAACTGGATGTTATCATTAATCATGATATGTCAATTTGAACGTAGTAAGAAATGCCTAGCAGGTTATTCAAGCACATTCTGTGTGGCCCCATCCCCCAGGTTGGTAGTCTAGATTAAATAAAAAGGGAAAGAAGAACATGTTTTCACGTTCCCATCTCCACCATCGCTATTGGAGGAGAGTCTCCAGTGTCTTCAGCTTTCCGAAGCAGACATGCCTCGGTGACGCTACGAGGAGCCTCTGATCCTTTGACCGGGGACTGATATTGCATCGTTTTTCTCTCTTGTTCAGGCTTCTGTCTTCTTGGACTGAACGGCTACTGGATTTCCTGGCTCTCCAGTGTACACATGGCCATTGTAGTATTTTCTGCTTCTGATCTTATAAACCTGTCTAATAAACCTCCTAGCACAATATCCAAGTGTTTTCTGTGACACTTTTAGAGAACCCTAACATAGTGGAGGAAGGACTATTACCAAAAGTCAGATAAAAATTGTAATAGCATATATGGATAAATGTGGCTCCTATGCATGACTCAGACATCAGTGTATGATTCATAGCCTTAAGTCCAAAGACAGGTTTTTCTGCCTTTGAAATATCGTTTTTTTCTAGGCATACAATCATACTACATATATATTTCATCAAAATAGAATTTAATCTAAAATATAGACATCAATATAGACATGGTGGGACAGACGATGTGAAATGAATATCAAGTAGATTTGGAATGATTTTAGACCTAAGTTTTGTAATGCTTTATCAGGATTCTAGGAAATAAGAGTTTTTTATTTATAAACATAGAAGAGCTGCCTTTTTCATCCTGTATAAGAATATACATATCTGCTTACCCATGTATGTGAACACTGGATGCATGTGGGAACGTGCTTCAATGAGAATGGAAATGGAAACGAACAGCAGCACCAATGAACAGACTAAAGCTTTAACTGAGAAAGAATGAAGAAGAGGCTGCAGCTCGAGGAGAAGAAAGATCAAAGGGGGCACAACTTTGGTAGAACGGATCAGATCAGCGAGTCAACAAAGGAGAGAGACAAACTTTTGTAGGGCTTTTAGGGTGAGCTAGAGTCTGAGACTTTTCCTTTGGGCATGAATATGTATTTTTGGAAGTTTTTCTCTTGTGTTTCTGAGGATACGTTTCTCTTTTTGGATGTGAGTCCGTGGCTGTTCTTGTCCTTGGAAACAGCTGGCAGGTGCGTAGCTCTTGCTATTACAGTGCACCTGGTTTTCATGATAACAAAGGGAAAAGAGGAAGGCACATTCCATACAGAGGAAAAGACATGTCTTCACCTTGAGCGGATGGCAGGTCCGGGGTTAAGTCTCAAGAATCACTGGTTTGACACTATGAGGATTACTGACCTACTTTTCATTCACTCATTTACTTTGTCTCAATTTGTTGTGATTGTAGATAAATATATGGTGAATATAAGAACCAAGAAAATCCAACTTCAGCTATTTAAAATTCTAAAAATTCAAATTTTAGTGTATTAGAAATAACTTACACATAAAAATTAAAAATATTGATCTCTATAACAACTGGACATTTACTCACATATTTGTATAGAGTATGGTATTCCTTTTGAATCCTGTGGTTGTTGCTATGAATGAGCAGTTATGTTTTTATAGTTACAAAATGAAAATTCTTTAAAAAAAACTTATGGTGAAAATTTTACAATTAATTTTTAGAAAAGTTATAGGTTATTTCCACTATAAAACAAGTTTAATAAAAGTGAAAGTTTAATTCAAGTCAAAGGCAGACACACACACACACACACACACACACACACACACAGTGGAAAATCACCTTTTATTAAGCACTTTTTGGGGGGATCAGGAATTCTACCAGATGCTTTTATATATATTTTCTTCAGTGTAAATCTTTACATGCTCACAGTAAGCTCAAACAATCAGAAAGGATTCAATTCGAGTAATAGTCTTTGTGGTTAAGCAGCTAAATTCCAGTGTTCCCCAGAATTTCAGGAGCACTGAATCATGGAATGGTACTTATGGTAAAAACGAATGTCTTCTTTTTTGCCAGAGCTGATTTTTGTTAGACTATTCTCTTTACCATACATTCTTTGACATGATTTTTTAAAAAGTTAAAAAGGTAATGTGTAGTTTTCTTAAAACTGTAGATAAATTTTTAATATTTACTAAGGCAAGTACTTTAAAAAAATCTTGTCTTGAACTCAATAAGTGTGACAAGATACGATGATTACTTTTAGTACTGGGGTCAAGAGCCTTTCTATTTCCTGGTCGTTTTGTTGTCAGCTTTGTCTCATGATTGAAGTTTTCAGTTTATAGAGAGGGATGTGGATCGAACTTGAGACTTTTCCCTAGGAGCTACTTTAACTCCTCCTGGGCTGTGACCTCCTTAGTGGCATAAATAAGTCTTTTCATAGAAGTTTGTGTTTTTGGTATCTGGTAATGACAGGTACTCATTATGGTCAATGTACCTGATATATGATTGAGAGGAAAATGTTTAGATCCAGGGTTAGCCAAATATGTTTCACTTTCTCTGTAGAAATTCTTTTACTGATAATTCTTTTGGTGTTAAATAACAGAGACTAGAAATGAATGATTATATGCCATGGATATAATAGTTCAAAAATTCTATGTAATTAACTGAACATCTGTAAAAATACTGTTTAAAAATGATGCAATTTAAGACCATTTTATGGACGCCCAAATAATGTTAGAAAACACAGTTAAAATAAGGTTACATATAGAACAGCAGTAGAAATACTAAATCTTCAACAATAATAATATGACAAAGAGAAATTGAGTTTATGTACGGAAAACTATAAAAGTAAAATGAAAGTATTCTAATAAGGGAAGAAATATACTCTGTTTCTGCATAGAAAATTAATATTGTAAATATGTAAAGTATTTACTAACTTGATGTAGATCAATATTATAAAGCTAAATCAATAAATAAGGTGATAAATGATAGAAATAACCCACAAATATTCTAGGAAACATGAAAATGCAAATTGTATTAAATTGGAGGCTACAAAGGGTCTGTTACCACTCTTACACATGTATTCAGATAGCTAGCTAGCCAGCTAAGCACACAGGCCAGAAGCATCTGCCCACAGCCAGAGATCAGGTGTTTCTTTTAGACACAGCTACAAGAGCCTCCAGAGTCAGTCTCCTCCAGTCACAGGGTGGCATGTGTCCTTGGCTTTAGTAATAATGGAAGTTAAACCCAAAGCAACAGTATAAATTCACATATAGAAGCTTTAATTGGGAAGTAGGAGAAAAGATAGAGACTGAGTAGCTGGAAAAGTTACCCTCTAGTCAAGCAGAAACAACTGGCCCACCCACAAAGGCTTAAATGATGAGCTAAGGCAGGCCAGGGTCCATTTGATTATCTCAGCTTTAGCGGAACCTTCAGGACTTGAAGGGTGATTTCACTTTTATGAAATGATTGTCTTAGTTTGTGGTGGCTTCAGTCATCTGAGGCTGTTTTTCTCTGGCACCTGGTTTAAGGTAATGCCTGGAGATGTCCAGGCATTGTTCCAAGGGGGAAAGGACTGGAACTTGTCATTGTAAAGGCTGGTCACAGTGTGTTCCTCTAAATCTTGAAATTTTACTTTAGTTTACTCTAAAATTGGTGTCCTTCAGTTTGAAGGGGAAGAGAAGTGAGGTAAATATAAGGCTAATTTTATTATGCTAACTTTTTAAAATGAGTAGTATACCTCTATCCAAAGTTTCAGTGTAATAAAAGATACAAAAGTGAAGGACACACTGTGTTCTACTCCTAGTTACATACCATGTACCCTGAAGCCTAAATGGAACTGTAGGTTTTAGAAAAAGAAAAAAAAATACTGTTAAGCCTTTGATTAAATCAAAAGAAAACAGCTCATGCTTATAATTAGCAAAAGGTGAAGAGTCTAGAAGTTCGTCCTTTGTCCCCACAGTGGTCACTCACTATTTTGACTCCAACCACCCCCATTTTAAATGACATGAAAAACTAAGAAAGAAATGAGAAGAATAATCCCATTCTCTATAGCTCCTAAAAATTAAGTGCCTTGGAACAAACCTAATTAATGACATGAAGGACCTCTATATTATGCTAAAAATAACTTGTACAGGACCTCAGAAGATGGAAACACATCCCTTGTTCCTGAATATGCAGAACTAATATTGTCAAAATGTGAATATTGCCAAAACTGATATTCAGATTCAATGTAATTTCTATCCAATTACCAACAACAGTGGTCACAGAATTAGACAAACAATCCCAAAATTCTTATGGAATCAAAGGAGACCCAGAATAGTCAAAGCAATCCTAAGCAAAAGCACAAAAGCAAATGACATTGTTCTGGATATCAGGTTGTATTGCAAAGCAACAATGATTAACAATATTGTATCAGAACAAAAATAGGAAGATCAACCAATGGAACAGAACTGAGGAGACACCGACAATCTCAAGTAACCTCAGCTATCTGATCTGTGACAAGAGAGCCCAAAACATAACATTGGAGAAAGGATAGCCTCTTCAGTAAATCGTGCTGGGAGAAGAACATGCAGAGGGATGAACCTCAGACCCACACCTATCAACATGTATTAAAATCAAATAAAAATGGATCAGAAACCTAAATATTAAAATGCAAATACTGAACCTCATGGAGGAAAAAAAATAGGTAAAACTTGAAGATTTAGCCATGAACAAAGACTTCCTTTATAGCACACCTGATGCAAAAGAAGTAATGCCTAAATTAACAGATGAAATTATCTCAAATTAAAAAGCTTCTTCTGTACAGCAAAGGAAACAATCAATGAAGAGAGAACAAACAGAATGGGAAACATATATATTTTTACCTCTAAACTTCAGATGAGGGACTAATAGCTAGATTATACAAAAAACTGAGGAGGCAATTTAAATGACTAGGCAGTTCTTAGAAAGAAGTACAAATGACCAGCAAATACACGGAAAAATGATGGACATCCTTAGCCATGTAAGAAATGAAAGATCAAAATCATACTGTTTATAATACTGAGATAATATATATTAATATAATACTGAAGTACTTTCTAACTTGTATCAAGAACTCAACCCTGGTGAGGGTGTGGGCAAAGGAACCCTTTTACATTGCTGGCTACACTGTAAACTGGTACAACCACTATGGAAAACAGTATGAAGATTCCTCAAAGAATTGAAAATGAATACTATTTTTTGTTTTGAGACAGGGTCTCTTTCTGTATGTAGTCTAGGCTCATGGTGAATTTACTAGGTAGCCTAGACTGGCCTCAGACTTACAGCAATCCTTCTGCTTCAGCATTCACAGTGCTGGAATTACAGGTATGAGCCGCCATGCCCGGCTTAGGTGGTTCTGAGAAATTGAACACAGGACCTTGTGCTTGCTAGGCAGATGCTTTAACCCCCAACCTGTGTCCCCAGCTCAAAAACAGATATTCCATTTGACCCAGAAATACTTCTTCTGGGTATCTTTCCAAAAGAGTTAAAAGCACCATATAATAGAGATACAAGGATATTCATGTTTATAGCAGCATGATTAACAATAGCTAAATCATTCAAGGTGCTAAAATATCCACCAATGGACCAATGATTAAAACCAATGTGAGATATATATGTATGTAGTGGCGTACTACTCTGTCATAAAGACAGATTTGACTCTTGTAAGAAAATGGATACAACTTGAAGTTTAGTGAAGTAAATAAGATTCAGAAAATTAGGGAAAATTAAATGATGTAAGAGGCATATGAATAAATTAGACATGCATTGTGGGACTGCACTGTAGGCTAGGGACTCAAAATTTTGAAATTCTCTTCATGTACAGAAGGGAAGAGTATCTGCCCATCCTGCTTGTAGAAGGAAAGGATCCAGGTTCTTACCTTTGGAGAGCAAATATCCATGTGGAGGGGTAAGACAAGATTAGTTCTCCAAGTTTTTAACCTAGGATTTTTTTTTATTTTTGGAAACATAAACACGTGGGAAGATAACCCTCAAAATAGGTGCAGAGACCTAAGCATTCTGCTTTGATAGTCTCAGTTTTAGTATCATATCTCTTCATTTTAATTCAGGCTCCCATCATGAAATGTAGCCCTTCAATTCTTAGGGATAAAAGATTTGTTACCCTTTGGAAGAGAGAAATTGGGTCCATCAGCAAAGGACAAGTGATAAAAGATAAACATACGCATGCTCATGACGGGGATTTATTTTTCTAGTGAAGGTGAAACCAAAGGTTAGGCATTCCTACAGTGTGCATGTTTCAGTAGAACAGGAATTTTAAGAAATCCATGGCCTCATAATATTCATAGAAAATAGTATAGATTTTTCAAAAATAATACTAGAAAAAATGAAAATGTAATTTGAGAAATTTCACCTGAAATGCTTAAATAATTAAATGTGAAATTGAAATTATACAAAGTCTAAAAAAGAGTAGAAATTATTGTATTATCTAATGTTTGTATGATAATGATTTTACAAACTTAACAGCAATATTTAAAGGAAAAGGAAATATTATTGATTTTGTTATATTAAAGCATAGAATATCTATGGGCCAAATTTTAAAAGGCCAAAAATTCTTCCAATAAGTATGATTAAAAGGAAAATATATTTCCAAAATATTGTATTGGTAAGATATTCCCAATTGGTAAGCATAAACATAAATAATACCTTCTGGAAATTAAGTAGCAAATTTTTAGGTATACCCTTAAAAGTATTTGTTTCCTTCTGTATAGTCAATCAAATTTTAGGAATATAACAGAAGTGGATGAAATATAATAAAATTTTTATGCGCAACAAAATTTTGTAATATTTCTTCATAATGAACAAGACAAAAGATAAACTGAATTTTCTTCCATTTTTAAATGGAAATTCTTCCATTTTTGGAAGAGTGGCAACCCACAGTGTGCCTACAGCACAATTTTTGAACCCATTGGTCTGTTGATGGGTATTCCGGTGTCCTACACTTTAGCTCTTGTTAGTGTGCTGCTGCTTATCTGGTATACTTCACTTTTAACTCTTTTTTTCCCATTTTATTGATATGTATAAGTGCACAATTTAAGGTTTACAATGGAGTTGAGCATTTTGTGCACATACGTATCTTGTCAAGGTGACAAGGGCTTTCCTGCTCTCCTTCTGTCCCTCCCCCTTTTGCAAAGATACCCAGAAGAGGTATCACTGGATTAAATAGAATATCTGTTTCCAGCTTTCTGAGGAGTGCCCATACTACCCTCCATAGTTTAGAGTTCCACCAGCGATGTAAAAGCTTTCCTTTTCCCCACAAACTTGCCAGCATCGATTGCTGTTGGAGCTCTTGACATATGCCTTTCTCACGGGGGTGACATGGTTTCATAGTGATGATCTGATTCACGTTTCTCTAAGAGCTAAGAATATCGAACCCCTTTTCATGTGTTTGCCGGCTATTTGAACTACATTTAAAACTAGTCATTTCAATTGCCCATTTTTTACTCCTGTTTTCTGATTTTGAGAGGACTATTTTTCTTCTCTTCCTTGTGTACTCTAGTTTTTAGCCTCTTATCTGAGGTTTAGGTGGTAAAAAAAAACTTCCCATTCTGTTGCTTCTCTCTTCACTCTGTTCATAGCTTCATTTGCCAAGCAGAACCTTTTTAATTTGATACAATCTCACTTACTGGCTCTGAGGGCTATTTCTTCTGCATGGGTGTTCTATTAAGAAAGTCCTTGCCCCGCCCACATCTTCTAGATTTTTGCCTATTTTATCCTCCAGTAGGTTTAGTGTTTCCATTTTAATGTCTAGATCTTTGATCCACTTCGATCTGATTTTGGTTCATGGTGATAGGTGTGTGTCTAGATTCGTTCTTCTTCATGATAACTAATTCCCCCAGCATCATTTATTGGATAGGCTGTCATTTCTACAGCGTATGTTTTTGGCCCCTTTGTCAAAGATCAGGTAGCTGAGGATACTTAAGTTTGTCTCTGCATCCTCAGTGCTGTTCCATTGGTCAACCTGTCTGTTTTTGTATCGGTACCACATAGTTTTTATAACTGTTGTTTTATAACTTGATGTCTAGAGTTGGAATGCCACCTGCTTTTGTTTTGGTGCTCAGTATTGATTTGAATATTCTTAGTCTCTTTTGGTCTCATATAAATTTAAGGGTTTTTTTCAAGTTCTGTGAAAAAAATTGTTGGTATTTTGATAGAAATTGTGTTGAATCTTTATATTAGTTTTGGCAGCATGGTTGCTTTGGCAATATTAATACTGCCTATCTTGGCGCAGGGGAAGTCTTCCCACTTTCTAACATCCTTTCCGATTTCTTTATAGAGGTCCCTCACTTCCTTAGTTAAGTATATTCTCACTTATTTAATTTTTCGAGGAACTATTGAGAACAGGATTGCTCTTTGTAGCTCTTTCTCAGTGAGTTTTGACTACAAAACTTTCTCAACTGTAGAGGAGAGGAAGGCTATTGTTTTTTCTCATTGAAATTTTGTTTTATTATTTGAAAGTTGTACTTTGTACAAGACTGAGCATGGAGAAGGCAGCAATGACTTAAAAACATAAAAATAAAAAATTATACAATAATAAAAAATTAAAATGACAATCAACCCCAAAATTGCTACCATGAGATGGGCAGGTAGCGAACAGCATGGATACAGTGGACTAAGGGTTAAACCACATTTCCACTGAAGCAGAGCAGAGTATATATAAGACTTCATGGTGTTACTTAGAACAATTGTAAAACTCATGAATTGTTTATTTCTGGAGTTTTGCATTTTCTGAATACGTTTGACTGCATGTAACTGAAATCATAGAAAGCAAACCTGGGGAGGGTTCTGGGAAGCAGGAAGTCACATGTACAACATACACTGTATACTAAACACTTTTTTCCCTCAAGGGATCTCATCACCTTGGAAGTATACTAAAATCTCATAAGGAAAGCTTTATTATTTTTATAATATGATTTTTCAGAAGTATTTGCATTCTGTACTTGCAGTGTGAAATAATTGCTAGATGTTTTCTGTTATAGCTGAGCTTACCACTCCAAATCTGTGTCTTTATACCAAGTAGGAAGATCAGTGTCCCAGTATACCTATAATTTTATTTAATTTAAAGGTACATGTGGTGGATTATAATTCCTCCAGTTATCTGCATTGGTCTGAAAAAAATAGTCTACATTACTGGCACAACCATTATATTTTAATCAATATTTCCAAAGCCTGTCTTATTTTGTTGCTAACACAGAAAATAGCAGGTTTATAAGACTTTTAGTGTTTTTCTTTCTGTCCTTCAGTCTTAAGTGGATGAACAAGAAAGAGTTCAGAAAAAGGAAATAAAGAATTTGAGTAATTCACAAAGCAAGATAAATCTTGACTGCTCCCTAAATATCTTGGGTACGTCAACAATGAGTAAAACAAACGCTACCAGCACCAAATGATACCTGAAGCAACGTCAGCACATATATTAGGGCAAATCATTGCTCGGATGATGTCACTAAGGCGCACCTGCCTCTGCCAGCCACAGGGATTCTGAGATCCTTATATCTAAGCCCTTCAAGGTCAAGTGTATTAATTTTCCAGGAGCTGATTACCCTGTTTAAAGATTACCCAGCCTAGCAAAATAGCTCTGTAATCAAGCCTTCTTGAGAATGCTGGGTAAATAATTCCAAATAGGTTTTGATTTCAGAATTCTTTATCAGGATAATAGGTTTGAAAAACCTCTTACAGATGTGTCCAACTTATGGTCCACTGTGATTTTTTTACTTTGTTTTGGTTGGTTGGTTTTGCCCTTGATTTTTTAAATGTTATAATGAAAAAAATTAGATATAAAGTTTTAGAACTTACCTAAATTAACTGTATTGTATAATTTATCTTATGCGTGGCTCAAAACAGGTCCTCTTCACTCAAAAAAGCAAAAAACAAAAAAAAGTAATGGGCCAACGATTTCACAAGCCGGCAAGAAAAGGATACAATTTATAATAAAGAGCTCAACATTTCTCAAAACTTTTATTTCTGCACAATTCAGCCAACCCCCTTGTGTTGAGCATGCCTTATCTCGTGTTTCAAAAGTCTGCTGGATCTAGTTCCTACTAGCTCATAAAAACTGAAGCTGTGCATCATTTCCTAGCTCCTCGGTGACGTTATGTCGTAGCTCCTGAAATTGCTTCGGCCAGAACCTTCCAACTCAATAAATAAGATCATCTCCCCCACATACCCTGAAGAACGGATCTTAAAATATTCTCCCCTACGGGGTTGACAGGACTCGTTACCTGTCTTATTTGCTGCTATGTTCGCCACACTTAGGGAAAGTACTTGGCGCGTATAAAACAGCCAACAACAGTTGTTGAATGAACACAAGCCTGTGCTAAATAATTCAGATGAAAACATTTGTTTTTACTTTTGAAGAGGTTTTATAGGATATTTATTTCATCACTACTGTTACTAAAGTGTTAGTACCTTTTCTCATATCAAAATTTACCCTTTTCTGCCTAAATTTAAGGATATTTGTAACCTTCTTAGTCACTCAGAAACTGGCACAAAAGTGACATATTTTTCTCAGGTTGTTTATTACCAAAAATCCACTTGCAAGGTTGGGAGAGATGCAGTTTTCTTTTGAGGGTGGCATTAAATCAGTCTCTCAAGTGGAAAGGATGTGTCACAGCTGTTTATGTTGGTAACATGGCAACCAGCTTGTACCATATCGTGAGTTTAATGTAGGGCAGTAAATCATTTTGAGTGGCCGAGTATAAATCCATCCTGCTTCTTTCGAGAGCTTTTGCAATTCAGATACATCTAGTGCTGCCTAGAAACTAGCAGGAAGCCTTTGCATCTTGGTATTTCAATAAGAATCATGCAACATTTCTCTCAGGGCACCTCCTTTTGCAGGAGAGTTCTTCCTGCTAAGAGGGATGTCTGACAATGGTTAACATGTCATTTGGCTTTTTGTCAGGACTGTTACTGGAAATCTGAAGGTTATCTAGTTAAACATCTTAGTTTATGCTAATATGACTGTACACACTTCCACATAGAAACTCCAAACACTTAAAATGAATGATGTGAGAATTTCTACCTGTTGGCCAATCAATGACTTTCAAGTCATTCATGAAGGAATTCCAGTAGTATCGTAGAAGGCAGTGGTTCTCAAATCTTGGAGAGCATCAAGTTGACCTATGGCGTTTAAAATTCAGTATGAAAGATTCTTACTAGCTGGTTCTAAAGATCTCTATAATATCTCTTCAGCATTTAGCTGTGTGTCTAAAAGAAAAGGAATCCTCCACTCCTCTAATTCTCCTTTTCTATTAATGAGTCCTATAAATTCCTTTTCACTAAGATTAAGCCACTCCCTAGGTTACTGCTCTAGGGATTGTAGTAGCCCCCCCCCCCCCCCCCGCTAGTTTCCTTGCATATGTTTTTTGTCCTTTAAATCTGTTATTTCTATCTGTTGCACACACACACACACACACAAACACACACACACACATATGTATCTTCAGGGCTCATCATGGTCTTTCCCAATCAGAAAACAATCCTGGACAAAAAAATAATAATAAGGTATAATAATAATAAAATAATAATAATAAGGTAGGGCATGGATAATTATACAAAACATATGTTGCTTTGACTTTGAAGCAGGGACTTTCCATGTAGTCAAGGCTGGCCTTGAAATCTCAGTCTTTTCTCCTCCTCTGCTCCTAAGCACTGAGATTACAGATGAGTGCCACCAACTTAGCTAGATTTACTTTTGTGTCTATAAAAATGCAACCACCTGTTTAAGGGGGGTGAGATTGGTCTTCCATATGTGAGAGTGTACTAAATGCTGTCAGTTCGTTATTCACATTGTATTGGTCACCTAATTTACTCTATTGCAGCTATGGGTTATAAAATCCATGATTTCTACCCAACTGAGTGATGAAACTGGTTGATCTGTGTCTAGGATATGGCTGAGTGGGAAAGAAAGTTAACTTCTCTTAGAGCAAAATGAACAGTGATGGTCAGGAATTTGTACATAAATAGCTCAACTTTCTTGCCTTCTTGATAGGATAATTTCAAGGGAAATTCTGCAGTTTATTAGACTTTTAATTTCTTGCTGTGATAACCTTTATTATTCTGTTTGTCTAGATTCTAGTCTATTCTTTTCCATTCCACAAGTCTTCATTTTCTTAACATAGTTGGTGTCTCCCAAGGAAAGTCTTGCAGTCGAATTCTGTTTTGATAGAACAGGGGTTTTAGAGATGAGAAAATCATATGTTTTAAAATAAAGAACAAGGAAGAAAAACTTTTTATCATCTGTGACATGGTCATTAGACAATGACTTACATTTGTTATTTAATTTTTTTCCCACAGCAGTGTGTATAAATGCTGCTACAATGTACATGTAAAGTTAGAAGATCACGGAGGTTGAGTAATTATTCCAAGATAACATTTAAAAAGCAAGGGGCTGATATTCACTGGAGAGAAATTTTGGAAGAAAAACGTTATATAATCCTCTGTCTGAACTATTACTGGTAAAGATTTTCACCCACTGTGTAGGTTGTCTCTTCACCTTGTTGATTGATTCCTTTGTTTTGCAAAATCTGTTTAGTTTAATGTAGTCCCATTTGTTGATTCTTGTTATTTCTCTTGTAGCCTCATGTAGCCAGTGTTCAAGTCATAAAATCCCTTTCTCTCCCTATATATAATAGGGTTTTACCTATTTTTGTCTTCCAGTAAGCTCAGTGTTTCTGTTTTGATACCAAATTATTTGATTCATTTTGATCTGATTGTAGTGTATGTGGCAGGTAAGGATCTAGTTTCATTCTCCTGCATGTGGTAATCCAGTTTTTCCCAGCACCATTTGTTGAAGATGCTGTCTTTTCTCCAGTGTATTGTTTTGGCCACTTTGTCAAAAGTCAGATGACTGAAGGTGTCTGGGTTTGTTTCAGTATCCTTAATTCTGTTGGTGAGGCTGTAGAAAAAAAGGAACACTTGTCCACTGCTGGTGGGAGTACAGTCTGGTTTAACCATAATGGAAATAAGTCTGAGGATTCTGTAGAAAGCTGTGAATAGAAATCCCGTTGATCCAGCTACTGCTCTACTGGGGATGTTCCTGAAAGAAATAAGATCAACATACCATAAAGACACATGCATATCCATGTTTATAGCAGCACAATTCATAATAGCCCAAATCTTAGAAGCAACCTACCTGCGCATCCATATAGGACTGGTTAAAGAAGATGTGTGCCCATGCACAAGGGAATATTATGCACCCATACAGAAAGACAGATGTGAAGCATTTGGAAAAAGATGGGGCCATCTTGAGTCAATAATGCTCAGTGAAATGAACCAAACACAAAAGACTGACTATAGTTGGTATCCCATTTATGAAATTCACAGAAATAATGGCATAAAAAGACCCCAACGCGAGAAACAGGGTATAAAGAGGGGCAATGGACTGCTATGAAACAGATAAATCTCTGAGAGTGCGGGAGTGGAAGGCACAGGGCAGGGGTAAGAAGGAAGGATACAGTGGCCAAAATTGGTGTAGATGCTCATTGATTGTCCAAACCACCTGTTTCTAGTGTGTTACAAAATTTAGAGTCCATGCATATAAAAATAATACAATCACCACATTATAGAAAAAAACATTGTACAAACCTTACATATCTTACAGTGCCATGCAAGTTTGACTCAGCTGAGTAGCTTTGGTCTACCATGAATAGCAACATAATGAGAAGAATGAAGAGGTGGGTGAAGTTAATGACTAGCTGATGGAATGCTTGGCTGAATCTGCTATATTTTCTTTTTCAACTTCTTTATGATAAAAGGAAGGCACTTGCTCTCTGTCCTTCATCTAATTGTTGTCGTCAATTTCAAATTCTAGTATTTTCCAGTCTATAGATTCTTAAATCTCCTAAAATTTCAGATTTTTATAGAATGGGCAGGTTTTTTTCATACCATTCAGTAATTATGGTGAATTTTCTGATTCTATTTCTATTGAGGAAATATTTGCATGCTATAAAAGCTAGTAATTTGCCAGATGCATTGCCTGATTCATATGCTATTTGAGGAGACACTGAGAAGTAATTTAGAAACAAAATAGAGGTGTGTATTTTTGTGAGAAGAAATAGAGATGTATACAATTTTTAAAATATGACATGTAGCAATTTCTCTAAGCCCCTCCCAACTTTTTTTTAACAAGAAAATAGCTGGTACGTGAAAACCCAAAACTGAATCGATAACAAATAAGTGTACAACAGTGATATAGTTATTTCTAAGAGATATATAGTCCAAATATGCCAAATTTTGCATGTCAGCCATTTTAGGATATAGTTGCTTATAACATTAAAAATGATGGGAAAGTAAAAGAAATCAAGAGGCTTTTAAGTCTTGACATGCCAGGTTATGCAGGAATTTTCAGAACCCTTCCTAGAAAATGCACAATGAACCTTTACAATCTCTTCACTTACACGTTTCTGTAAGTGTCTATTATGCAGGGCATTGTATTAAGTACATTGAGAAACTTAAAAACAACAAACAAGGTATTTCTGTCAAGTGACTTATGGTTTAGTAAAATGAACAAGTACATTTATAATTGTGATTCAAGGGGGAGAATTTGAAGTCTCAGAGGAGTGGTAAAAATTCTGGTTGGAATATTTATTGATTAATATTAAAATTATGAATCCTAAATCACTGACTGTTCACTGCATTGGATTCTTATAAACCATTGCCTATTTTGCGGTTGGTTTTTCTTGTGTAAAGGAATGCTTTGGGTTATTTTTGCTGGTTTATTCTAATGGCTGTAATAGGTATTTGTGTTGACATATTATTTTGGAATATAAGTCTTATAAAATTAAGAACATTTCAAGATTTTTATTCCCAACTTCAGTAAATGTTTCACATTCAGTTTTTCAATGACAGACACTGAACTTTTTAAATTTAAATATCACCGCCCTTTCCCTTCCCATCCTCTCACCAACCCCCCTGTCCCTTTGCACAAAGTCCATCTTCTGACTTTCTTCCCTATCTCTGCATTTTTGATGGTCTGGCTTCCTCAAATTAGAGAAACCGTATGATATTTAACTTTCTGGGTCTTGTTCATTTTGCTAAGCATAATGGTCTCAAGATACATCCCATTTCCTACAAATGATCCAAATTATGGACAATGAAATTTGTAAAATATTTTTCTACATCATTAGAGAAATTACATGATCATACAGTTTGCATCCTTTGATTTTTGTGTTATTCAATCATTTTTATAGCCCAAGGGTGAACCACACTTAATTAGTATTTTAAAATAAATTATTACAGTTGATAGGCTAATGTGTTAGAATTTTGGCTTCTCGACTCATAAGAGAAATGATGCTAAATTCTCTTTTTTTGTACAGTCCTTAACAAATTTTGGATTAAAGCCACACTAGCAGCCTAAGATGTATGAGGCAACTTCTTCCCAAACCCCATGTTTAAAATCATGGAACAGCAAAGACGATATGGTTACCTGTTCCCTGACAGCATTGTAAATTTTATCTTATGGAGATTTTCAGTTGCCTTACCATCTGTTAAAGTATTTATATTTTCTTGTACCAATTTTGATATTTGTTGTTCTATGAATTTATCCATTGAATATGCAACATAAAATATTTAGCATCAAGTTGCTCAAATTGGGTACATTTAAATTTTGTTCAGATCTCTGCTGTGCCATACCTAACTGCCTCTGCTCTCCATTGTGGAGCTTACTTCCTTCCATTCAGAAGAGTGGAAGATGGAGAGCGGAGGAAGCAAATGAGCTTCAGTGGATCAGGCGCTTTGTGTGGCGCGTGAAGGCAAGGGTAAGGCAGGCGGAAGGAAGGGCCTGAGCCGAGAGTCTTTTATGTAGTGATGGGTGGTAGTTTGTTTCAGCAATGAGGACGGAATCCAGGGTGTCCGGGATGCATGTTCGCGCTGAGCTATGTGCCCAGGCTTTTCCCCCCACCTTGCAACTTGCAATCTTATTGCTCAGCCTTCAGGGGCTGAGAGGACAGGCCTGTGCTACTATCCTGGATGAAAGAAGTTTCCTTGTTTTGGTCTTCTCTCTCTCTCTCTCTCTCTCTCTCTCTCTCTTTATGAGACAGGATAGCTCTCTGTAACCCAGGCTGTTCCTGACTGAACTCACTATGTAGCCCAGGGCAGCCCTGGACTCATGGCTATCCTCCTGCCTCAGCCTCCTAAGTAGTGAAATTATAGGCGTGTGCCACCACACCTAACTTTATTTTTTTTATTTTGATTAAAAATTCACGTGACATAAAATTTAACATTTTTTTTTGTAAATACATGAATTTCAAATTCTGTGTTTGGGGTTTGGGGAATTAGTGACTGTCTGTGTCCATCCTTTTTCAGAGGTTCACTCCTTTCCTGTCTGACATTTGCCTCTCTTTCTACCCTACCATTCATGTTAGGGCCTCTTTTTGTTATTATTTTTGTGCATTTCACAAGAGGAACACCCATCTACAGTCAGTCTTTTGTGCTTGGTCCATTTCACTGAGAATTATTGACTCAAGCTGGCCCCATTCACATGAATATGCATTTGTCTTTTTGGTATGTTGACTTTATTTCTTTTGGGAACTTGCAGTGAGGCAGTAGCTGGATGAAATGGAATTTCCATTCTCAGTTTTCTGGTGAACCCCTCCAGACTGCTTTCCATGATGGTTGTACAGGATTGCATTCCCACCAGCAGTGGAGTAGAGTTACATTTTTTCCACAACCTCACCAATTGTCGTTTCTGAGTTCTTGATGTAGGCCTAAGCCATTCTCACTGGAGTGAGGAGAAACTTCAGTGTTGTTCTATTTGCACTTTTCTGATGCCCGGTGACCAAGAACAGTTTATCTTGTGTTTGTTGGCCATTCTACTTCTTCTGAGAAGTTTTTTTTTTTTTTTTCTCCATTTCAGCTGCCCACTTCTTGATGGGATCATTTATTTTAGGATGTTTTATGTTTTTCAGTTCCTTATATATTCTAGATATTAATCCTTTTCCTGAAGTGTTACTGGTGAATATCCTCCAGTGCAGGGAATTGAACCCAGGGCCCTGAGCTTGCGAGGCAAGTTCTTTAACTGTTGTGCCATTCCTCCAGCCCCCCCAAATTTAGTAAGTGAATAGAAAGTGATTATTTGCTCAGAGCATAGAATGTACATTATGAAGGAGGGAATTGGGAAACAATGGCTTAAATATAGAAATGACATTTGCACTAGGGTAAAAAACAAATCTAGGGGTTAGTTAGAGGGATGATTAGCAATACATTTTATTTATTTATTTATGATTGAAGGGTCCTATTGTATAGTCCTGGCTGGCCTCACTCTTGCTATGTTAGTAATGTGGGCCTCAAATTCTCAGCTTCCGAAGTGCTGGAATTATAGACAAATACCACCATAGCCAGATCAGTGGAAGTTTTTGAGAAAGTAAGCAACATATCTAGAACTGGGAATTTAGCTGACATACCATATGGAGTGAAAGAATTGGAAGGAATCTAAGGATGATTTTAGTTATTCGTGTATTATTATGCATTATTTTATTTCAGCACTTTCAATAATTCAGAAACTGAAACTATTATTTTTTCCTAATTACTGTCAAAAAATTTAATCCACTTATACTACAAAATGGTCTTAACTCATAAAGCGGTTATAGATTCTTTAAATTTTTGTTAACTGGTTGCTGTCCCAGGTGTTTGACTCTTTAGAAGAAGTCACGACATGCTATTGTTAAATCAGATAACATGTTCGCCTTTGTCGTCCTGTTTAAAGCTCTGATGTGCTTCATTTCTTTGACTTTAATAATATTTGCTTGTACATTCCCTTGTAGAAAATTTCATTATTTTGCTTTATTTTCTTTTCTGAATTATTCATTCTGTGGCTTAATTTTCCCTCCATTTTCTGCTCTCTGCATGTTACTAAGATTTTTTTCACAAGGAGGGAAAACCTGTAATCCAGTACTTTGGGAGGCGGAGGTAGGAGGATTAAAAATATGAGTACAGTTTAGGCAAGTGAGCAACTTAGCAACCAGCACCCTGTACCCTCTCTCAAAATAAACAAAGATGAAAAGGTCCAGTGATGTTGTTCAATAATTTAGTTATCTCTCCAGTGGGGGCGGGGAGGGGGAAACACATACAGACCAAAAGAAAGGAAAAATTTGTCTTGGGGCAAAGTTATTGGTTGTGTAAAGGAATTTAGGCTTTTTTTTTTTCCATTAGTAGGAAATCAGTCCAGGGCCTTCACACTGAGCTATTTCCCCAGACCTTTTTGACTTTTCATTTGAGACAGGCTCTGGCTGCCTTGCCCAGACATTTTCTTATGGCGCCACTCATAACTTCTACCCTGATAGTGCTCATATCAAGATTATAAGCTTACTGAAAGCATGATCTGAGATTCCTTGCTGATGTCAGCCCATTGCCTGGTACTCATTAAGTAAGCATGTCCCAAGAGCTGGCTGTAGCCCAGGAGCATTCTAGATGGCAAACTCTCATCAGTAACAAGACAAGTATGATCCTAAGAAGATGGCCATTATGGATAGCTCTGGGGCGAGTAACGGGCTTTCTATGGTTGGCTTTGTCTTTACGTCCACAATGAACACCTGAGACATTTCCATCTGGATATCTGTGCCAACGTATCAAAGAAAACAATCATCTCCTCTACTTTTTCCTTCTTCCTGTGTTTTGGTATTTGATGATTGTCCTACTCTCTTCCAAGTCCATTATGGTAAAAAAAAAATCCCAGTAATCTGTCATGTTTTTCTTTGTTTTGACTCTCCACAGCCAAAAAACTGCCAAGGTCAACCAATTATCCTGCTTTTACAAACTTTCTAAGAGCTTCCTAAATGTTCTGTCTTCATTCAGTCTCATTCCCGCCAATACATCCATGCACTGCTGCCACACTGACAGGACCAAAGCCCAACCTTGAGCCTGCTACTCCATTGCCTAAACACCAATACTGATTAGCCGCTGTCCAATAAAATCCTAATGACCTTTCCTCCCTCTATTGCATACGTTTCTGTGTTCTAGACATACAACCATTTACACATACACTACACACACCAGTCTCAAGGCCTTTACTTTCACTGTTTCGTCCCCTTGAGGTATCTAGGGACCCCTAGCTCTACATGTTCATAGCCTCCCATGTTCAAGGTCTGTCTTAGACATTTATATTTAACAAAATAGTTTCAAATTCTCTAGCTTTTTCTTAATTTTTCAAATTATACTAGCCTTTATTAGTACATCCTTCTTCTGTCATCTAACATTTTCTAAATTGAATTATAATTTTTGTGTCTTTCTATGACCATTTGAATCATTGCTCAATTGCCCTTCTGCTCCAGATGAACTTCCCTTTCCCATCAAAGCTGAGTTTATCTGTGCAACAAGCTTTGGCCAAAGGAATGCTACTTAGCTCATCTTCATGGGCAGAGGCCACAAAAGAACTTGTGTGCTTTGGCTTATGTCTTATGTGTCTGTCATTGCCATGTGCCCTGGGGAATAAAACTGAGGCTCATTTGGATGAAACATTCAGCTGGTGATAAGCACATTTGAACTACAGCTTAAGGCACAGGCACCTCACTGGGTGTAGACTATATGACCTGGTTTGGAATCAATTTGTGGCTCTAGGAGGGTAGGAAAAAGGGTTTGTTGTTGCATTCTACTTTCCTATATACTTCAACATATTTTTTATTAAAAGCCTACTATGTCCAAACTATCACACTAGTTTTTAAGAACACAGCAATTGAAAAACCATCCATAATTCCTGCCCTCTTTGAATTGACGATCTACTAGAGGAGCTGCGAAATAAAATTTCAAACAATTGCAGGGTGTTAGTTAGCTCTTCATCACTGTGATGAAGTGCTTGAGGAAAACAGCTTAAAGAAAGAAAGATTTATTTTGGCTCATGGTTTCAGAAGTTTCAATCCACAGAAGTCACCATTGCTTATGGTTCTGTGGTGAGGCAGCAGATCATGGCCAAAAAGTATAGAAATGGTACCAAGAGTAGGGGGTGGGGAAGGAGAAAACGTGTGTGGGAGGGAGGAAGGGAGGAAAGGAGGGGAGTAGTAAGCAAGAAAGTAAGCCAGGAGCACTCCCATGAACCTACTTTTCAACTAGATCCCACCTCCTCCTAAATTTTCATCACTTCCTGATAGCCCATCAAAATATGAAGACAGCCCTCTTGATCCATTCACTTGCCAAAACTCTACCTCTGAGCACTACTGCATGGGGGAATCAACTCTTCAGCACATGAGCCTCTGGGGGACATTTCAGATCCAAAGAATAAGAAAAGGTATACAGATGTCCAAGAAGATTCTTTGAGGAAGCGATTAGAGATAAGACCTAATGGATGACTCATCAGTGATGGCGTGAAAGTCTTGGTGTAGCAGAGAGCTAACACTCTGGGACTTGGAGCCTTCAGGAGTAGGGGGAGGTGGCAGAAAATGGTCTTGTACTCCAGGTAGAGAAAGCAGTCCACGTAGCAACTCTGTGGTGGAGAGGCATGTGTGCATTCCAGGGCCTTAGAGAATGATACTGTCTTGAACTCGCAGCGTTATGGTACTGGAGAAGTAGGATAATGGAAAACCTCACTAAAGACTTTGGTTTTTAATCCTATGAACTTGTAGAAATTATCAAAAACTCCTTAAGCAATAACGTGATCACACTCATGTTTTGAAAGGAATGCTCTCGTCTCTGTCTGGAGAGTAAATATTGGGAGTACTGAAAGAGACTGTGGAGAGACCAGTTGCACACATGCTGTACTTGACCAGGCTGGAGATGGTGGTGGTTGCCTAATGGTGGAAGCAGTAGACACAGAGGATGGCATCCAGGTATTTCTGGGGGGTAAGTGTAGCAGGAAAGCACAATAGTTTGTATGTGGATATGTGGAGGCTGCAGGAGAGGAAGATCTCCAGAAGGCTTTGCAACCAGCATGAAAAAAAATAAAACTTCAAAAGTTAAATTTTTTTTTTTTCCTTTAGAGAAAAGTACTCTTCTCCAGACTTCCTCAGGCCTCGGGCACAACAGCCACCCCACCTCTCCGTGTCTTGGACATATGGACAAAACATGCAGATCCTGGCATAAGAAAGTCAAAGTCAAATTCATTTCCTTAGGCAAAAGAGGGAGAGGCCAAGGCTCTGAAAGAGATGAAACAAGCCTGGACTTATCTATTATCTCGCTGCATTCCTTGCTCTAAAATCCCTAACACCTACACACGGGAGATGATGAGTGGGGTGATGAGCCTCTTCCACCTCCTCCTTTGAGTGAAGCCTTTTCTCTTTTCACCAGAAGAATAACGTTCACCTTTGAAACGTCTCATGGGCTGTAGAGGAATCATCCATCTCCTTCTTCTGCAAAACAGGCCTTTCCTATGTGAATGGGTCATTTGTAGAATGGGCTCTGCTCTGTCATCTGTAAATTGAGCCCTCATTTTTTTTTTTCAGTACTTGGGATTGAACCCAAGGACTTCACACTGAGCTGTATCCCCAGTTCCTTTCACAATTTTGAGATATCATCTTGGCATTACATATGTGTATATTTGCATAAAAATAAAATAATTTGAGGCAGGGTCTCTCTAAGTCACGGTTTCTATGCTTATAATCTTCCTGCTTCAGCCTCCCAGAATGCTGATATCACAGGAATGTGCCACAACATCTGGTCTGCACTTTGTACGTTTCCAAGGTATATAAATATATCCAGCTTGAGTCTATGTATCTCACTCTACCAGAGCCTGCAACCTTTTCTGTGCATTTTTTCTGTTAATCACATCTTTTCTGTGCCTATTACTGATGTGTCTTAAAAACTCATTTTTTGTGAAAGATGTCAGTGAACTTATTCCATGGATTTCCATGTTCTCTTGGAGGGACCTCCTTAGACACTTTCCAGTGGCAGGAAATATGGCACTAGAGGCAGATGAAATGGGAAAGAGAAAAGGTGGTAAATATCTGTAGAGTTGTGGGCTTGAAAGGGTGGACATAGAGGCTCAAGTTGATGCTTTTACTATTCGCTTTGAAGGAGAGCACGATTTCATCTTCTAATAATTGGTGGTGGTGGTAATGGTATTTGTGGGGATGGGTTGAAGCTTGAGCAAAATACACATTTTCGAAAGTTTTTTTGTAGAATGTGAGTCAAGAAAGAAAAGGAGATTTAGATCAAAGTTGTGTTAATTGCAGTTTACAGTTGATTGATTTTGGTGGCCATCGGCCTGCCGGCATGAGTGTCCTGAGCAGAGCTGGATGCATTGGTGCAGGTGCAGGTGATGCCAGGATCATTGGGATTTACCTATGCAATCCTTGATATGCCAGAAATCTAAGCTGATGGAAAAGAAAATTACATGTGGAGAATATAAAGTAAATCAAACATAAAGGAACATATCAAGGAAACAAATGATTCTATCTCTACTGAAATTTCAGTCAATTGACTCAAAGGAGGAAGTTACTAGAGAATTTCTGTAAATACAAATTAGAGAAGAAGTAACCTTACATTCCAAAACCCTGTTGTTACCTGGTTTACTAGAAGGCTTCATTAGAGAAGTTCTTCATTAAAGCAAGTTTGATTACTGGTTTCAGTGTCTTTGGGAACAATACGTACCAGATCAGTGGCCTTGTGTTAGAACAGCAAAAAATGCTTAGGATTGAGAAAGTTACAACCTATTTCCTCCAAATCTAAAATTCAAGAGATTTAATTAAGCTTGTGTTATTCAGAAGAAGACATTTTGGGAGGAAAATTAGTTCACGTTTATTAGAAAACTTCCTTCCTGAGATCGTAGCCAACACTCACCTGATGTTTGTGAGGTCACCTAATAGTTTATCTTGCTGTGCTTGAATTGTCCATAGCAAACTTGCGTTCTGTTTTCTTAACCCTTGCTCAGTATTCTGAATTCCAAAGAAGGCTGCACCTAAAAGATTAAGATGCTAACTGCTAGAGTCAGCTAATCCAGAAAAAAGGAACAAGAAACCAGTCGTGAGATGTCCTAGTTAGTAAACTTTCTTCAAATTTTCAGGACAGAACATCTGGTGACCTTCAGTTAACATCAGAATCGATCAAAAAATGGATTAGTTTAGTGCCCACTTATCTGAGGCTAAAAATATATTTTATTCAACTTCCCATACGAGCTCTTTGCTGATGGTTGTTAGCCAAGATAGTCTTTAAGACAATAGTCCAGCTATCTTCCAATCAGTGAGCTCATTGTAATAAAATCCTTCCTCTACCACAGACTTAGCACTTGACTAATTGGCTTCTGTTATGCATGGAGCGGACCTAACCTTTGTACAGTAATATTTTTTAAAAATTCTTGGAGACTCATTTGGTCTTTAGATATATTTTCTTTTCAGGCAAAGTCAGGTACAAAAGGTAAGACTGACTTATGGAAGATCTTTCTCACTGGATATGTCTGCTTTGTGACCTCTTGCTTCAGGAAATTTTTTAAAAAAGGAAAGAAAAAGAAAAATCAACCAAAAGTAAACTATTATGAGAATAAAAGGGTCAGTCAAAGGACTAGAGTTTCATTCTGAGAATGTTTGGACACTTCTTTTGGTTAAGGGTTTATTAGGGTCACAGATTGCCCAATTACATAAAGGAGTGTGGGGCTGGGGGTATAGTTCACTGGTAGAGTGCTTGCCTAGCATGTGTGAGGCCCTGGGTCCCTTCCCAGAATTGCAGATAATAATAATAAATAGCCACATCATCATAATAATAGGGAGCTTGGGTGTTCTCCCTTTACCTCACCCTGACACTTATTCTCTACTGGACTATTTGTGGATGCACTTAGTGGAAGAGACTCTGTGAACTGCAGTTCTACTGGCTGGCTCTCAGGCTTAGGCGCGAGTACAATCGTCAGAGAGCAGAGGAAACAAGAGCTGGGATACATTTTTTTTTCTTGCTCCCTTCTTTGCCTCTGCTTTACAACCACAGATGCTACTAGATTTATCATAGGCTAAGTCCCTAATATATGATGATATGCTGAAAATGCATTTGACGTAGCTGTTGTATTGAACTGCATAACTGAGCAGCACAGTACATCGTGTAGTCTCAGGTGGCTTTCTGTGGTTGCAGTGCTGCTGGCATCAAGACATATCATTGAACTACAGAAAAAAATCAAAATTTTAAAATTGAAGAGTAATTTTTTTTGAATGAGGGTGGCTTTTACACCATCATAAAGTAAAACCATTATAAGCCAGATGATCCTGCGTTAGGCAGGCTCCCCCCAACAAGCCCTCTCCCTTTCTCACCAGGCTGGATGGCAGTGGCTCCCTCCTGTTTCTAAGCCTGGCTGTACTCACAGTCTTTGTAGGCTCCTTTAACCTGCCCGGATCTCCAGAAATAGTCTCTCCTGAAATTCTCTTAAAGCACTGGACTGGGTGTGCACTTTGCTTCCCCTGTGACCTAGGATCATCCAGAGGACCACTACTTTTATTTCTAGAGAAACATGCAAATGTAAGAGGAGTCACTGGGGATGCAGGAGGCAGCGTTAGCTATCATGACTATGATTCTTCCTTACAATTGATGGTATATTCTGTACAGGATAAGTAACTATGGATACGTTCTTCTGACTTTTGGATTCTCTCTCAGAGTTAAGCCTGGGATAAGTCCTGCACTAAGTTTTGCTCTGAGTCCTGTACTTTTAAAGATCCTGTCCTGGATTTCCTTGAGCAACGATTCCCCGACTTCACGTTAAAAACTTTGTGGGACAAGGGTGTCCTTCACCCCTACCTTGCCCTTGCACTTTATCCCTGCCATCTGAACTGTGCTCTAGGTACTTTAGCCCCTGGAATGCCCCATCCAAACACACTAGAATCCGTTTCCTGGGCTTGATTGGACCTCTTTTATTTGTTTGCTTTCTGTGGAAAGAACTATGTAGCTGCCCCTGGCGACTTGGATGGAACAAGGAATGTGAAAGGGGATTGGGGTCCGGGCTGAAGGTCCAATCTTACCACCAACTTCAGATACTAAACCCCAGAATTCCACTCATTCTAAATTTGAATAAGCCTTTTTAGCTTCAGTTGCCTTTTTAAAAATGTAAGAGTGCTACACTAATCAGGAAGGGGATCTAGAATATTGTAAAGGCAGAAATCGCCCAGCCTGGACAGGATGAAATTAGGGGAAACTTTAATTTTGTGTCAGAAGGCATCTGTTCAGGACCAAACCTTTTTCTTTTGTGTACTTTTTTTCTTTCTATTCTTATTAAAACAAATCATCAAGAAAGTAATCCCTCTAATTTGTTCTTTATTATAAATTTAAAAAATCTAACATGAGTACAAATTTTGATTTCTTACAGGAAATAAATGTATGCTTTTGTCTATTACAGAGGCAGAAAAGTCTAGTGCTTTTCTCCACCCATCACTAGGAAATTTCTGTAACAAAACACAAGAGAAAAGCGTCAAAAATTGATTTAATTGAAGTTTTATGTGACATGAGAGACTTCAGAAGTGAAGACCAAGAACCCCAAGAAGTCTCCAAGTTTATGTCTCATTTCAGTGAAGAGTAGACAGCACTGTAGAAAGTGATAATAGACAGAGGGAAGGAACCCAGCAGGGCCTGTCTGTTCAGATTCTTCCTAGCTGGTGGGGATACATTCCTACAAGGTGTAGGGCAGGAGCCCTTTGGAAACGGGGTCTTCAAGAGAGTAGGGAAAGATGGTGTTTCTAGGCTTGCTTTTGAAGAATGGTAAAGAATTCTATTTCTGTGATTTCTCTCAGGGATGGAGCCTGGGAGTAGAAAAGGCAATGGGAGAAAGACAGAAAGGCCTTATTTCTGAGGCCTTATTTCTCTTTGACTTCAAAGCACTCAGCAAGACAGCCCGCCACACTTTGAGTCCTTGCTTCTGAGCTCTGACGCTGGCTACTTTAATCTAAGAGCTCACCATATTTCACTCATACTGGTGTTCCAGCAATATGTTACACTCTAAAAAAAACATTTCATGGTCCAATAAATTTGAATAACAAGGCCCTGTCACATCCTGCAAGCATCAGATATTGACCACATCCATTTTCAAGACTTCCAAATGACTTGTTCCCATTGTAACATTTATTTCCAAACTGGCCTATATCTCTCTTAACCATAAAACAGTTGGCCTGATCTAGAACATTCTCTGGTGCTTTCCAGCAGTCATGGCCTACCATCAACAAAGTAGCTTAAGTCTTTGGTCTCTTCTACGGACTTTGTTTTTATATGATGGTCTCATTGAAAATTGTTTCCTTGTGGTCTGTCCCCAGACACTAAATACCTGAGAATCTGAGAATGGGGTAGGTCTCCTGTTAACCCAGTCTCTTGTGAAAGTATTGCTCCTCACATCTCTTAAATTCTCCCCCTCATCTTTGCTCACACAGAACCCCTAATTTAAATTCATATATGGTCTCTAGCTTTCGGCATGGCCCTCAGCTGTGTTTCCTCCCCCTCACGTGGCCCCCCTTGATCTGTTCTCCACCCTGCTGAGATACTGATCTTTGTAATCATGCCATTTCCTTGTTTAAAATCCTTCAATAGCACTGCAGAGCTTTCAAGGATAAAGTTCAAAGTCTTTCGTTTAGTACGTAAGGCCTTTCATGACCCCATTTCTTTCTCTATTTTCAACTTTATTAAATTCTACCCCTCCACATTCCCCTTTGCTTCAGCCCATTGTCTGCACTTTCCCTGGGGAATTAGACAGTTTTCCAGCGCAATCACCTCTCAGGCTTCAAGGCTCGGTACCTGCGCTACACCTCAGCTCACCTCCGTCATCACAGCTCCTACTGCTCCATGCCACATGTACCTTGGTTGGCAGCTTCTTGAGAGCAGGCTCACATCCTTTCAAGCTGGTAGGTCTTAGTTGAATTCATCCGTAAAAGAAAATATAACCAAAGGTTTTTCACAGAAAGATATTGGTGAGACATAATTTTGAGTTGCTTTCCTCCCCTTAGAGATAGAGTCGGCTTATATTGGCTGGTTCATTTTCTTTCTACCATTTCCCAGAAAGGCAAGTGGTATATGGGTCTATTGAGTGGCACTGGGTGCTGGGAAGAGGGTGCCCTGTGTATGAGTGTGGATGGAGAGGCTATAAGGTAGAAAAACCAAAACAAAGCAACATTAAAAAAAAAAAAAGCTCCTCATGATGTTTCCAAAAGCCTGAATCTCAGAACTATGGAAAATAAAATCCTGGGCCTAGCTGCTGAGTAAACTCCCATAACTATCTACCTTGGGGTGTCGGTATGGGCTCAGATAACTGTGTTTCTGGATTCCTCACCCTCGGTAGTCTACGCACATTCTCTTGGCAAGCCAGTAAATTAACACGAGGTTCTTACTAATATCAAAATTTAATCAACCAAATTTACTGTTCACAGAAATAACCATCAGGGATTTGACATGGACTTACCAGCTAATGAGGATAATGTGCTTTCAAACTAGACCAGCTGGAAAATAGGCGGTGAAGGTGTCTTTCATGGTCTTTTTTCTCTCTGCCAAGAATGTCCTGTCCTTGCTTTTCTGCTTGGCAAATACTTGATTTGGTCTTCCAGATGTCTGTCAGTTGTCCTGACTGACGTCAGCGTCATCCCTGCATGGCCCTCACACACTGTTTGCTGTTTTGTTTTTTCCCCAGTACCATCACCCCCTTTCATATTTTGCTTTGAGAGAGGTTCCATTAGCTCACTTAAGTTGTCCAGTATGGGTTCCAGGCACGATCCTCCTGTCTCAGTCTCTCAGTAAGCTGGGATTTATCGGTGTGACGCCATATCTAGTTGCACAGGAACTAGGAAAGATGTGTTGTAGGCCTGTCTTTCCTGGATTGTAATCCTTGTAAGAACACAGACTGTTATTTTTATGTTTGTTTGCTTCTTTTTTTTCTTATTTCCCCCCCACATTTTATTGATATGTATACGTGCAAAATTCAAGGTTTACAATGTAGTTGAGGATTTTGTGCACATAAAAGGTGACAAGGACTTTCCCACTCTCCTTTTGTCCCTCCCCTTACTCTCCCCACCCTCCCTCCTCCCCCATCCTACCCACCTCTTTCACTTTGTTTTTTTGTCTTAAGTTCCAAAGGAGTTGTGATCTGGGTCTCTCCTATCAGAGAGACCATTCGACGTTTCACCTTCTGCTTCTGACTCACTTCACTAAGCATGATGTTCTCAAGTTTCTTCCATTTGCCTATAAAAGCCTCCACGCTGTTGGACTTTATTGATGCATAGTATTCCATTGTGCATAAATACCACAGTTTGTGTAAAGTAGGCAAATTTCTAAAAAGACATGGGGTAGGCAAAGATTTTCTTGATAAGACACCAAGAGCAAAAGAAATTATCCCCATTATTAACAAATGGGATCTTGTCAAACTAAAAAGTTTCTGCACAGCAAAGTAAACTATCAACATTGTAAAACGAGATCCAACAGACTGGGAAAAAATATTTACCACCAGCATCTCAGATAAGAAGCTTATAACTAGAATATACAGGGAGCTGAAGAAAAGTAAGCCTACCAAAATAAAGGATCCTATTGAAAAGTGGGCAAATGAAATGAAGAGGCAGTTCACTCATGAAGAAATGCAAAAGGCCAATAGATACATGTTTGCTTCTTTATATTGATTTTATCCTTAGTCCCTTGTATATTGTACTTGAAACATAGTAAAATGCCAATTATATTGCTTGTGTTTCTGGATCTTGGCTTAGTCTGAGAAATTTCTTGCCTAAATGATAACTATATGTTTATGTTAGAGAATTTGGAATAGATAAAAGTACACAAAAAAGAAAGAAATTAATTTCCTGTAATATTCATATCTACTCAATATTAATTGCTGCTTCCAACTAAATTTTTCTGTGCACATACAAAATTTGATTATTTAATTTGAATATTTATGTCAAATTTAAACATTTAGCCTAAATTTATATTGAATCAAGAATCATAAAATACGAAGCACTTCTGAGCAATTAAATGCCCCCTTGAGATAAAACAACTTTAAGGACAGGAGGGACACATAAGATTTATGAGGAAGCTCAATTTAAGGGGCCTTTTAGCTCTGAAGAAGTGCTTTGCTCCATGTGAGTGAGGATTTTATTCTAAAACCAGATCAAAATAGAATCATGAGTATGTATATGAAAATATTTAAGTTGGCAGCAGTGTAGAATTAGAATTTTACTTGACTTTTTTCCTACATTTTATTTTATTTTAAATTTTTTATTTTTTTGTTTTGAGGTAGGGTCTCACTGTATAATCCGGAGTGGCCTGAGCTCACAACAATCCTCCTGCCTCAGCCTCCTGAGTGATAGGATCACAGATGTGCACCCCCTCCCCCCAGAGCCTTATCCGTGCTAGGCAAGTGCACTGTTGGGCTATGCCTCTAGCACCTTCTACATTTTAAATCTGCTTTTATAGAGAGTTAAAGAATCAATTATTCTAATATAGAAGGGCCTATTTATCCAATTTATTAGGTAACAGGTAGTTTGCAGCTAATATGAAGACAAATGATTTTAAAACTTTGGGTAAATATTCCCAGGTGTTGGTTACTTAGGGCAAATGCCATTAATCTTCTGAGTCTCTCTCTGGTCTTCTCCCTGGGGCTGTGGTGGCAAGTGATGGCCTCTTTGTATTCTTCACTCTGTCCTTTACCATTCTAGTATTGTTATTAGAGTAATAAGGTAAAAGAAGCGGCCTCACTATTTGAAAAATAATGCCCTAGCCTTTCAAAGTTGTGTTAAGTTAAGGTAATTTGAGCCTGAGGGTGCCCCTGTACTTTGAGTCTTTTTCTGTAAGACACTGCTGCAGAGCTTAGTAAGTAAACTAATTGAGAGCCTAACGTAAATTGATGCTTCGGTAACAAATAGTTGAATCTTGGTTAATTACAGTAGCCAATGTGGCATGTGGCCAATTAACGAGATCCCATGAATGTCTGCTATAAGTCACTTACTCACTCGAGGCAGTTGTGCCTTATGAGCTGATGGAATCGTCACATTTGGGGTCTGATGTGGTAGCAGATACCTGTAATACGAATTACTTTGGAGGTTGACGCTGGAGTATTCCAGGTTCAAGGAGAGCTTTGCTGAGTTAGTGAGACCTTATCTAAAACCAAACCAAAGTAAACCAAACCAAACCACACCAAACCAGAAGGGTTGCAGATGTAGCCAGTGGGAGAATTATCCTGTGTTCACTCCCCAGTACTTCAAAATAGCAAACACAAAAATATCCTTATAATTTTTATTAAGCTTGTTTTAGAAATGTGAAGGCTAAGATTCAAGAATGTTAATTTTAAAAAGTTATCGCTAGCTTTTAGCTAAAAAATTTGATTCTGTCAGGGTTTAGAATATGAGGCTTCAAAGTATGGTGCTTTGACGTGCTAAGTACCTAGACGCTGAAGGAGAGTGGAAAGCCTTAGAAGCAAGGTCTTTATAATCCTCCTTCATCCCCTTATCTCCACTCTTCGTTTCTATCTAAAGTAAGTCATAGAATCTAGAATTTCTCTTTCTCAAGATGAGTCACAGAACCCGCAGCACCTCATTCCCAAGGCAAGCCATGAAACCTGGAAAGATCACCTCTCCCTCCACTACAGACTTCACCGCAGAGGTGCCTGTCCTCCACCTGGGAGCGAGGGATGGAATGCGGAGGCAGGTACATTCTTGGCAGGCCTTGCTGAGCTGTCCTCTTCAGTCTGTTACTAGTAGGTCAAAACTTTTGTCTGCTCATCAGTCTACAATTATCTATTCTTCATTAAACCTAAACATAAAAAATAGACAGTTATTCCTGAGCCTTTGGGTCTTTATTCTGAAGGCTCCGTGTCATGTAAAACTTTGGTTATAGTAACTCAGTACGTCTTTCTCTTGTTAACGTGTCTTCTGTGATAGGAATATTCGCCATATTCCTTATGATGAATGAGGAAAGATATCACACCTTCCATTAAAAATTTTTTTTTGAAACAGAGTCTCATTCTGTAGTCCAGACTGGTCCTGAACTTACTATGTAGCCCCAGACTGTCCTCAAACTCATGGCAATCTCCCACCTGAGCCTCTCTAGTTCTGGAATTACTGGTGTGCACCAGCACGTCCAGCTTACACCCAATTTACGCACCTTGTACATCTTGTACTTTATTCTGTTCTATTGACTAGTACACACACAAACACACACACACACACACACACACACACACACACACATTATGTAATAGGTGTCTCAGACTTTGACTCTTGATATTTTCCTATCTTAAGACCTAGTTTTTGTAATCAAAGGTCTTGACTTTTGAAATTGTCCTCCGTACTAGAGAGAACAAGTACCTATTTTGAAACTCAATGTTCTCTTGTTTTCCACCACCCCTCCTATCTTTATATATATATATATATATATATATATATATATATATATATATATATATATATAGGACTCTAGTTTTGTGAAAGTTGATTAAAGACAACATTTTATTACACTGACTATTAATGTTTATGGAGGACAAAGATAGTATAAATAATAAAATAAAGTGATACAGATGTTGGGACAAGCTAACTTTTGGTACTTATCTTTTTTTACCCTCTTCTCATAATACTTAGTTTGTAGTTTACCCATGAATGACAGGAACTGTTGGGAAAAAAATCTATATTTTTGCAAAAGTGGAGAAAAACCTTACTTGGCAATAACTCATGTCAGATAATTGCTGGCATAAACAAGATATAAATAAGTAACCTGAAGATATATCATGCATTCTTCTAAGAATGAAATGATTTATCTGAAGCATTGGAACAACTTAAAAAAAAACACAGTGTAATTGTAATTAAATGATTTTTGGGCCACTCTGTGATCAAATATGACAGGTCTAATTAATGTTTGCCTATGTACTACTAAAAATTCTTCTCAAATGAACAGCTTTATCAGTGTAACATATCTACCTCTATATGCAAATTAAAGTCAAGCAACAGTGTGAGTGAATAACCAAAAATGTGTGGAACTTGATCTCTAACCATTGCTGCAGGGGTTATTAAGTCATGATTTTCACTTTTGCTCAGAACAAGAGTGATCATTCAGTCTTAGCATTTTAAAAGCCCTTCATGCATAAGTCACATTAATTTATCTAATTTATTATCTTTTATGTGTTTGCTGGACAAAATGAAACCTCTCCCTTAAATGATCAATGTTCTACCTTTGATCTTTTGGTATAAAATTTTGTTAAAATCAAGTTTATTCTGAGACACAACTGAGGTTCAAAGTGGAGAGAGTTGTATGCAAAATATTGGGTTATCAATGAGGTTACCAACAGTGTTAAGCTCCTTATTAAAAGGTAGAATTTAGCTATTAAAGAAATGGAAACATAATAAATAATGAAAAACAAATTAGTGAAATGAACATGTCTAGTAAGTTTGCCACTTAGTCATATTTATTATTAGTTTCTAGTGACAAAGAACTGTATTTCTTTGATAGGAGCTTTTATGTGTTATATTAGAGCAAAATTTGTTTAAATTTTATTCATGAAAAAATCCAGAGACTTGGTGGGAGACTGAAATTAAAAGTTGTAGAATAATTGGTCTGGCAGAGAAAATTTCAAAGCAGCCCAAAATTTAGGCTGTGGTTGAGTACTGCTGACTACTTTTAGCCAAATTATACTGAGAATAAGGGACAAAAGGAAGGGTGGAACTTTTTTAAAAACTTAAATTTTAGCACTGAAAAAATCATGTATAAAGTCGAAGACAAAGGAGCTGTGACAATTGAAGAGTTTAGCACCAAAAGGAAACTAAGAACTTTGTACATGAATAGAAGTAAGATGTCCTGAGGGCATCTCAGAAACCAGAAAGATGCCACGCATTGTGTGCTCATGCATGCAAAAGCGTCAACCTTTCATGTGAAAAAAGAGTCCCTAAAATTTCTACTTGACAAGAGCCATGGGCCAGGACCATGGAATGTGTATCAAGGAAAGCCGAAGGCTGTGGGTAGAATCAGCGAAAAGAGAGGTCATATGGGCCGCAACCCGCAAGGCCATTGGGTGGGGGCAGCTCAAGCCCTTGGGAACTCACATTTTACTATTCTGGATCCTGGATGTTGAACATGGAGCTTCTGGGTTTCAGTCTTGCTTTGGTCCAATTCTTATCTATCCTCTTATTTCTACCCTTTGGAATGGGAATGTTTATCCTGTACTTTGTGCTTCGAGGTCATATAATCTTTTTTTTTTTTTAAACAGGCATTCATAGCAGAGTTTGCCTTCAGTTTCAGAAGGGACTTTCATTAGTATATTTGAAAAATATTGGGATCATTGAGACTTGAGGAGGAGATTATTGCTTTTTCAGCTGTGTACAGAAAGCCATATTATGTTAAGCAGAAATAACTTCCTTTACTTGGAGATTAAATGAGGTTTTAAGGAGATGTGTTTGGATGTCAAGAGGTGGAAGGTGATAGTTAATCTGTATGTGCCAACTTAGTGTTTTTTTAGGATGTTCTGAGAGGTTTAGTAAAGCATCCTGCTGGATGGGTCTGGGGAGACTATGGAGGCATGGTCTTGGGTACTTACTATGTGTTGCTCCTGGACCCTTTCTCTGGCACAGCTTCTCTGCTCTGCTTCTGCCTTGACATGACTTAAACTTTCCCCCATCTACTTTCCCCTGCCATGAGTTAAGCACCTTTGCTCCACCACACCTGTCACGATGCTTCTGCCTTGAATCTGGCTGACTGTGCACCGAATCTCTCCAAATTAAATTTCTTCTTCTTTAAGTTGTTAATGTCAGATGTTGTGCCCCAGCAATGGAAAAGCTGACTAATAAATCACATAGTAACAATAATGAGAAGAATATTCATGGTAATGTTAATAATGATAGTTATTGAGAGGCAATAGAATGCAAGGACTAGTTCCATGAGTATACATAAGGAGAAGAATATATGAAATATGACATCCTTCAAATAAGTCATGAAAAGGGTTTAGAAAGTAGGAGTGGTGAGAGTGTTAGGAGTTTGCTATTTTGCTCTGGTGGTTAGGAAGCTCTCAGTGAGATGCAGTTGTGGAATGGAAGGAGGCATGTGAAGAGCTGCACAGACAGACCTGTTAAGGAGAAACTGCAGAGATTAAGATCCTCAGGCAGAGCTGGATATATTAGCATGCTTCAGGATGGTCAAGGAAGACCAGGTCACTGAGGTAGAACCAGTGAGCATGAAAGAAATTTGGGTAGATGACGCAAGGAGGAAAAGTCAGAAATGAACAGGAAGAGGACTTGGGAGTCCATTCTGAGTGCTATGGTTTTCCCAAATAGGGAGGTGGGTTTTGATCAGACAAATGCCAACATCTTCAAAATCTAGGTAAGAAATAATAACAATAGTGGAGGACTGGATGTTATGGGAAGGATTCAGGTTCGAGATATATTTGAGAGTAGCTCCAAAAGGGCTTATGACTATGTTAGTTACTGTTTCATTGCTACAGTGCTATAATTGATGTCCACAACTTATGGAAGGAAAGATATATTGTAGCTCACAGTTTCAGAATGTCTCACACAGTCCATTAGTGGGCAGTCAGAAATGGTGGAAGCACATGACCAAGACCTAGCAGGAAAGGAGCTGTGGGTAAATTTTATTTTATACCTCAATACAAAACATATTTAGAAATTTTTAAAAAGTGAAGAAAGTTCTGACATGTTACATCATAGGTAAAACTGAAGAGCATTATGTTAAGTAAAATAAACCAGTCGCAAAAATACCCCAATTCCTCCGTGATGTTACTTGGTATGAGGTACCTAGAGCGGTTAAATTCATAAAGACAGAAAGTAAAATAGTGGTTTCTAGGGGCTTGAGAAAAAAGATAATGGAAAATTGGTACAGAGCTAATGGGAACAGAATTTTAGGTAACGAAATTTTGGCAGATAAATGATAGTGATGGTTGTCAACAATGTGCAGAGCTTAATGCTGCGGAAGTGTATATTTTCAAATGATTAAAAAACATGTTATCAAAATAAAACACTGTAAAAATTAATGTAAAACACCCAAAGTTGACCATAGATCACAGTTCCAGGAAGGGAACCTCAGTACATGAGGCATTCTTAGAGATGAGGGAACCAGTGGAGATACCGTAACACTCACTGTCACAGCTTAGGCCTCATGTCATCAAAGAAATTCCACAAGACTGTGTTGAGACATCTTCATACAATATTAAGATCAGCAAGAGGGCCAGAAGAGTTGAAAAAAATAATTCTTGTATAATTGCAATGCTTAATAAAAATCTGGAATCTTTTTTTAAATATGGAAATGTCAATGTTGATCAGAATATTTAGAGCTGATGATTTTTATGGCTCTGTCATACTTTCGCAGGTCAAGCAAGAAGCTGAAGGTCAGGAGGAGTAAAATGAGTGACCCAAGACCAGATTTCTAATTAGTACCAAGACCACACTCTGAACGTAGCTTTTGCAAGTTACTGTCTAGTGTTCATCCTGTCAGAGTTACTGCTATTCTGCTACTGTTAGGCTTTGGGGATACTGTTGAAGTGATCTTAGAGCAATGGCAGACTATAATTGTTTCCAATAGCTGTCGTCTCTTTCCACTGTAGTCTTTGCCAAAGGGATGTGAATCTATGCACCTTGTGCTATGCCAAAGACTAGTGTTGCCACAGAATAAGCAGCTGCTTCCTTTATTCCTATTATTTCTGTCTGCCTGGATGATGGGCTTGGTAGTGATGCAGCAACTTACCCACAAAGACAACCCTACTGAACGGAAAAGCACAAAGACAGAAAGACTCTGACTGTCCTAGGTAAGTTTGTTAAGCAGAACTTCCCATCCCTCATCAACTTGAATGACTATACAAAAGAGAAAGAAATCAATTTCAATGAACCAGTATTACTTTTAACCTTGTTGAACTAGCCAAGCCAATATCCCAAGTATTTCAGTGGGCTTGATTGTCTAGAATAGCTTAAACTTTGAAAATAACATTCCTCATAGCCTTTTGAATTCTTTCAAAAATGTTATTAAGTTGATATTTGAGTTTACCTTGGCTGCCTCTTTTACCCACTGTTGATTAAAGAACAAAATGAAACAAGATACCTTACTAGATAATATTTTCTTAATATTTTAGAAAAATATACATTTCAATCAAAAATTCAGGCTCAAACTCATTTCTACCTAATCATACAGCTAACATTAGTAAGCAGATAACCATCCAAAAATATGTAAGTCAAACAAACAAGCTAATCACAAAGATTATCTTTGGCAAGTTGAGTGTTCCACATAGGGTCTCTCTCTCTCTCTCTCTCTCTCTCTCTCTCTCTCTCTCTCTCTCTCTCTCTCTCTCTCCAGAGTCTCTGTATGCCTGTGGCATCTTTATTTGCTCCTGTAGGTCAAAACATAGCTTATATTCCTTGTGGGGATACTTACATGATCAAAGACTGCCTGCTATCACTCCCCTCCCAGGAGAATCACTAGAAGAGTTTAAGGGTCAGCAATGGGATTTTAGGTAATAATTTGTAATGTCATAAGAGATATAGTGTGAGTAATGGACCTACAAAATTCACTATGTGAATTTACTTCTTTGGCCTAAAATGTATGCTCACTACCCACATCAGCTTGATCGTGAAGCTAGAATTATAATAGAGGTCACACTCAGCATTTCTCACGTGCTTATACTTACCTGAGACTATGGAATTTAAAGCCCCTTCCACTGTCTTCTGTGGTTATTTC
The DNA here is from genome assembly GCA_004027205.1 of Ctenodactylus gundi. NCBI lineage: Eukaryota > Metazoa > Chordata > Mammalia > Rodentia > Ctenodactylidae > Ctenodactylus > Ctenodactylus gundi. The sequence continues at coordinate 121,844 of PVKB01001913.1, forward strand.
TGGTGAACAAACTCCCATCCTTTGGCCAAGCTGAGATCCACATATGACTGGTGTTAGTTTTGGCTGCCTCTGTAGAGGGTGACGATATCTCTGCGGTAGGACAGCTAAGAGTAACGTTTTCCAAATCAGGTAGGCTTATATTTGAAGTTTGGTGCCTTCTTTTATGCCCTGGGTGATTTGACCTCACTCACTGAATCATAGTTTCTTCACATATGAACAGAATTTTGGAGAATGTCAAGTGAGATAAGCATGTGAATTGTTAGTGAGTGCCTGTCACATAATGGACATTCAGTGCACTTATAATTATTGTCACCCTTGCCCTGTATCCTTCTAACATACCTTGGTGTCGCCTGGTGCTCTGGCCTGGCCTCCCACATCTGCTCAGGATTGCACAGCCTGTAGTATGCTTGCAATGGAAGATGATGCTGCCTCTGCTGGCTCTGGGTGCTGCCCTGTCTACATGCTCTGGTACCCCACAAAGTCAGACAGCAATAGATCAGTGGTGTGCTGAAGCCTCTCCCGGGGGCACAGGAGCAACCGTGGGCTATGTCTCTCAGAATCCCTTTGTGAATCTTTAGTCTTTTACTGGATCAACTGGGGAAAGGCAAAAATATTAGTTTACACCATTTACTACCCGATCCTTCCAACTAACTCTACTAAAAGGAAGCTGCCTGGATCGATGCTTCACTGACTTCTTCACATCATGACTAGTAGAAAATAATGACATTGTAGAGGCCATTTGGGTAAATAAGTGAGCCCCCTTGTGACTGGAAATTGTGGATCCAAGAACTTCAGCTGCCCCAAATTCTATCCTTGTGTTCCCAGAGAAGAGGGCATCCGTGTCTTGACGTATTCTCCATAGCAGTCAGGGCTTACAAACAACCAAGGGGTTTTCTAAAATCATGATTTTCATTGGTAATACTTTGGAAATCCTGGGCAATCCAGGACTTCTCAGTTGCCTCACATCCCAGTTTGGAAGCCCTGGACCAGATTATAGCTTCTGTTATTTTCTGAGTCAATGGAGGACACTAGTGAATATGAAAAAAAATAAAATCTAGAGAGAAAAGTTAGATTCACCTTGGAAAAGTGAATTCAAGCCTCATGGTAAATACCTTGCCAGGTAGAGAACAGGAGCCAAGAACTTTAAAACGTCTATGGAAATGTGCTTTAGAGAGGCCTTCTGTGGAGAGTAAAGTGGGGCTGATGAAGTTGCAAATTATTTAGTTCAGGCCAGCCAAGGCCTCACCACTAAGAAGCAGTTAGTTCCAGGCTTCTATTATTCACACTAGGGTGAGTTAATTAAATATTTTACCAAAAATAGCAGGCTAATTTTTAAGTTGAGAATTTGTGTGGCCTTCAAATTATGTCATAATGTCCAAATGACCATAGGCAGATAAACAGTTGCTCACCCCTAGCTTAGAGTATAATAAAAGCACACCTGGGGAACAGATCTTTTCTTGTCTTTCGTCTGGGGGATGTCACAGCACCTGTCAACATGCGTGGGCCTCCTGGGAATTCAGTATTGTACAGATAAGCCTGCAAATTGGGCATAACGCTGAGAATTAGGTCTGGGGTTACCCCAACAACTAGCTTTGTGAAGTTTTCAACATTGCTTTTGTTTTTGATAACAAAACATTTTCCTTAAACCAGCATGGGTACTTAACTCTCACTTTTCCGGAAACTTTCTCAAGAAAGCCTTTGACCCAATGAGCAAATGACCTTTTGTAACATCTGCCTTACTTCTCTGGGGTCCAAGTACCAGCTGCAGAGCAGCTGAAATCCACAATGGGTACCTTGAATTTTCTGTAGACGACCAGTACTCTTCACACATTTACCTCTCTAAGCTTCATATTTGTTTCCTAAGTTAAGTTGCTACTATACCTTTTTGCAATTTTCTTTGTTTGCTCTTCTTCTTTTTCAATTTATCATTCTTTACCAAGTGGAAGGATAGGGCTGTTAATATTGTTGCCATAACTAGAATAGATTCTGCCTTGCCGCCTTTTACTTATTTATTTCTAGAAAGGTAAGGTGAGAAACTTTAATAGCATGCTAATAATAGCCAGGTCATTTCTTCTAAGCAGTTAACTCCTGGACTATTCAGGAAAAAGCTGCATATGGTTAACATCATTTACTAAATAATAAACATTGCAGCAGTATCTGTCAAAATGAATCCTAAAACCTGAGGTCCTAAAAATTAGACGGTATTTGTGGTGATTATTTTTTTTGTAGTACTGTACGATTTATTGAATGCAGTTAATGTAGTCAAATTATTCTACCTTTGGAAGTTGGTTACCAAGTTCAACCAATAATTTAGGCAATAATTTAGAATGTAAGGGACCTTGACAAAATGAGGTTAAAAAAGACACAGGGAGATTTAAGACAGAGCAAGTGAAGGTGACACAAGCAAGAGAGAAAAGATCTTACTTTCAAAGGGGAGGCGTAGAAGCCAATTTCTTGAGAGTGTCACAGAAGAGATCAGCAAGGTGAGAGAAAGCAAAGCTCCTATCCTGGCAATATTTCTCACTGTGCCAGTTTCTTTTGAAATAGGAGTTCCACCTAACAAGGTCCCTCTGCATCTTCAGTAGAGCATTGAAGGTGACTGCTTGGCTTTTAGTGAAACCGAACATACCTTTTTCAGGACCAGCTGAGAGTATAGCCCTCCTGGGTATGCATTCTACAATTTTCTATGAAAGTCACAAATCCACAGCCTCTCCTTTTATTTCAAGTTTTTTTTTTCTTTTGGATTAATCTAAAGCAGGAGTTGGAAAGACCTCTGTCCTCTGATGGGAGGTCAACAGTGAGAGGAGGATCCTGCCAATTTTTATTAAAATTTAAGTAGAGTTTCAGCATGAAGACATACTAGATCATTTCCTGGAAGCAGGCTTGGAAGGTGGGGACACCACGAAGATAAGACGTCACTGAGTAGAAAGGAGAGACCAGTTCCAGAGTGCAAACTATGCCCCGTGTCACCTGTTTTTTTTTGTTTGTTTGTTTTGTTTTTCCTTTTTTAGCTTTTCTGCCTGCTGTGGATGAAACAGGCGTTGTATTTTCTGCAGAGCTCTCTGCAAATCAGACTTCATTCAAAATCGTATTTTAATATGACTAAATATTTAAAAATAATGTAGCACAACTGTGTTTATCTCCAGATACCAAAAGGAATTAGGTTTTATGGCTTCCCAAATTCTTTTGTTTGGAAGAGTTATGCCAGTGTGATTTCGGGGATTAGTGAGAGCATCGGTTAAAAAAAAAAGTGCACACACCCCGACTTACAGATCAAAGAAAATGTAGGAGAATCAGATTCTGTAGAGGGAATAGCTACTTTCTAGTGTGGAGAGGCAAGCGTATTATCAGCAGACGGTGTGAATGGCGCGGACAGGAAGCAAGTAAACGCCTTTGGGCCACGCAGCGTTTCCAGGACTGCATTCTTTATTTGGTTTTTATAAATATTTTCATTCCTCTGCTATGGAAAGGACAGTGAAAGAGGTGGGCCGGGGGAGAGAATTGGGAGATTGAGGAAAGGCGAGGTTTTGAATGGCATATAAAAATTCTTTTTTTGGACATATGGGAAACTATGAATAGTTTGTGGGGCTTGTGGTCAACTATAATTTCCTCAGAGCTGGTTTAGATTATGTGATGCCGAATGAAAGGGGAGCCAGGAAGAAAATGTTTAATAATCCTTTCTGTTACGAAATGTTCTCTTCTGTGCTTTCTTAGCCAGCTTCAGAGAGGGCGCGCTCTTCAAGGCTGAATTTCATCCTCTTTGGGTGTTTCACTCTTGAAAGGACCGCACTTTCCTTCCTCTAACCAGTCAGGCAGACGATTATTCATTCAAGGACACGTGAGTGTCCACTGTGTGCCACGCTGTGATGTGCCTGTTGGGGCACCAAAAATGAATGAGGTCTAGTCTCTGCTCCAGAGAGAGCCCACGGGAGAGCCACAGTCTGTGTCGGGGACTTAGAGACTGTCAGGGGAGCCACAGAGGTGTTGGATAGAAAGGGCAAACACTGGGTCATTGTGGGCTGGAAGGAGGCGGTGGTGACATCTTCCTGGAAAGAGCAGAAAAGGCGCAGAGCGGGACCAAAGCAGATGTTGGAGAATAAATTTACTAGAGGATAAGGTGGTGGGTACTACAATGAGAAGGTGCTGCAGAGAGCCACAGGCAGCTCAGGGCATGCGCGGCCTTGTGTGTCATTGTAAGGAGGTTAGACTAGTCTGCTTTGTTTTTCCAAATGTCATTGAAGAGCTTCTCTCTCTCTTTCTCTCTCTCTCTCTTTTCTTTCTCCTTTTCTTTCTTTTTCTTTTCTTTCTTTCCTCCCCCTCCTCTTCCTTCTCCTCCTCTTCCTTCTCCTCCTCCTCCTCCTCCGCCTCCTCCTCCTCCTCCTTCTTCTTCTTCTTCTGCTTCTGCTTCTGCTTCTGCTTCTGCTTCTGCTTCTGCTTCTGCTTCTTCTTTTCCTCCTCTTAGAGTCTTGCTGTGTATTTCAGGCTGCCTTCACCTCACTGTGCAGCTCAGGCTGGTCTTAAACTCATAGTAATCTTCCTGCCTCAACCTTCCAAGAGGGCAGAGGCATTAGAATATCCTGGATCAATTTGAGAGGCACTGTTATTTCCTATCTAAAAAATATTGTCTTGTTTTCCAGTCTACAGCATGATATATGTGCCTGGCTTTTTTTTTCGGGGGTGGGCCTTGTTTTTTCTTAGCAATGTTGTTCTTCTACAGCTCTTGCATGTCAATTTCTTTGTCAGTATTTTTTGTTTCTGATAAGTGGTATCATTTTTAAAATATAATTTTCAATCTTTTGCTAATATAATATATAATTATGTTAATTGCTAATACATATGTGATTTCTGTTTATTGGTATTTTATGCTTGACTTTTCTAAACTAGAATATAAATTCTAGTAGGGATTTTTGTTTTTGGTGAATTCCTGATAAGTCTATAAAATGGGTATGATTATATCATCTGCAAAGAAAGTTTTATTTGTTTCCAAAGATATACCAATTTTCCCCCTTTCCCTTTTGCACTAAGACTTCAGGTTGTAAAAATTTCCCTTCTGTTCCTAATCTGCCGAGAGTTTAAAATAATGGATTAGCATTAAAATTTATCAGTGACTTTTCTGTATGTATTGAAATAATTATGGTGTTTTTATTAAGTTAATATGAATAATATTGAATTATTTTTGGGTATGAAACCAACTTTCCATTCTTGAAAAAAAAACCTTACTTGGCCCTATTCCTATTTTCATTACTTATTTCTAGATTTGTTTTTTGTTAAATATTTTGGGTTTAAGTTTCTGAAAAACATTAACATGTCATTTCCTTTTCTTGTAATACCTGAATCTGATTTTGGTATTAGGGTTATTTTGCCCTCTTAAGATATTATTTGAGAGTTAGTCCTTACTTGTATGAAAAAGTATTGGTAAGATTGTGTTTGTATGATGTTTTTAGTTGGTTTTGGTTGGCAACAGTGAGTTCCCCAAAATTTGCTGGTGAAGTCATTGGACCTTGAATTTTCTTAGTTAAAAGATTTTGAATTGTGCATTCAGTTTCCTACATAGATGTTTTTTATTAAAAATTTTTATCTTATTGCTTCTTCAATAATTTTTTTGGTAATGTGTGTTTTTCAAGAAATTTGACTATTTTTTCTTTTTATTTTCTTGCCAAAAAGTTTGGCAATCTCTTCCTTTTACTATGTGTAGGGTTTATAATGATGTCCTCTTGGTAATTTTCAATTTGATATTTGTTTCTCCTCCTTTTCCTCTTGGTTTGTCTAGCCAGAAGTTTACTATTTCATTGATTTTTTTTATCACAGGAACATATTAGGGTTTCATTGATTTCTCTCATTTTTTCAGACTTGAGTTTTCTTGATTTCTTGTCTTCATTCCTTTCTTCCTCTTGAGATTTAATTTCTTTTTCATTGACTTTCTTCAGTTTGATTTCTTCTTTTAGCTTGTTAAGATCTTTGACTTGAGATCTTTTCTGATATAATTTTTTAAAACTACAAAACCTCTTCCAAACCTGTTTCTACTGCATCTCACAGGTTTGCTTAGGATAGGCCTTTGTGTGATTTTATGTACTTTTCTGGGATGTCCTTGAGCTTTTAGGATCTGTGAGCTGATAAAAGGCAGTAAACTTTGAAAAAAAACCTAGCCATTCTTCACACATTTTTATTCCCACTATTCCCACACCAAACACGTAGGTATTGATTTGTTAATTTTTACATCTTTCGTTAAGCCTTTGTTTTCCTTTGGATCAGTGTGTCCCTGCTACTTTTGCCCAGTCCACTGGTCTTTCTTGCTACAAAATTCAAACGACTGTTGGTTGCCTTTTGTGATCTTTTGTTTTGATTGTTTTCTTTCTCATTTCTAGATGCATTTAGTTTTTTGCATGTATCCCATTTCCTTTACGATCATGATTATTTTTTCCCTTGCATCCTTGAGTGTGTGGAGCAGATGTGCATATTTTAAGCTCTCAGTTATCTAATTAAGATCTCTATCATTTCTGGATAGGTTTCTGTTAACTGATTCTTTGGGTCATTCGTCACATTTTCCAGTTTGTATACCTAAAACATTTTTTCTTATTGATTGTCAATCATAAAACCTCTGAAATTTATGTTGTTGAGTAGTGGCTTTTTTGTGTGTGTGTGTGCCAGTGCGAGCTTTGAATTTTGCTTGATGGCAGGTAGGTCACTTGTGGGTTAATATATCATTTCAAGATTTACTTTTAAACTCTTTTATCTCTTAGAGGGTTTGTCTACAGACGAGATTTGTTTCTATTCTTAAGGCACGCACTGGATCCATCTACCGCATACCTGATGTCTTCAGGAGAATCTCTCCAACCTGGCTGCAGGGAATTCAAATGCTCTCTGGCCCACAGTCCACTCATCCTTCAGCTCCCTGGTAATTGCTTTTCTTGCTCAGAAATTGTTATTGTCTGCCCTAGGATTTTACTTTATAACTAGGCAGATTATTTGTTAGCCAGAGAATCAAGGTGATCTTTACATAGACTTCTGGAATTCTTTCTCTATGTGGTTCTGTACTCTTAGACACACTGGCTTGAAAATTCTAGCAACTCTGGCCTCCCTGAGTTCCACCAGCATCTGCTGAGCACAGTGTGACTGCGAGGTTCTCTCAGCTTTCCTGGGCAGTGGCTGGCTTACCTGCTCTCCCCTTCCCCACTCTCCATATATTAAGCTTCAGAAGTGGTTGGCTGCCTGTTTTCCAGGATTTGAAAATAGCGCTTTCAAATTTCCACTCACTCAGCCTCACTCACTAAGGATGCTCTGCCTCATGCCTCTGCCTGCCGCATTTGTCCTGCTCCCCCCCTACTCAGGCCCACACTGTTTTCTGCTCACTGTTTGGAGGGCGGGATAGAAAGGATCAGACCATGTGCACAGCTGGAGAAGGGTAACACCAGGAGAGAGAAGTGTCTAAAAGACAAATCTTTTTACTTCGAAGATTCATTGCTACATTAAAAAGATTCCTGAACACAGTTATGTTAAAAGATTCTGTCCTTCTTTTCATTCTTAGTATTCTAGAAATTGGTCTCTTCCCATCAGTGTGATCTATTATCAAAGAATAAATAAATGATAGAGCCAAAAAAGAATGATGGCAGGAAGCAGGGAGATGGAGTTTGTAGAGAGAGAAGGACAGAGCAGGGCGTGAGAGGCTGGGAAGGAGGAAGCGAAGTGTAACTGATGAAGATGCGGTAAGGACTGCACCGACTTCGCACGTTGGATATAATTATTATATGTTGCACATGCATAAAGGATAATTTGGAGGAAAAGAAGAAAACAGAGAATCTCTATTTTTCCCTGTTTTATGAAATCTTCTTGCTTTTCTCTTAGTTTTATTTATTTTTTGTTATTTTTTGATGGTTCTGTGTCCCAGAAGGTAGTGAAGACCGAAGAAAAAAATTAATTGTCACAGAAGTGGGAGAAAACTGGGTTTCAGGCATTGAGATTATGGAAAAATAGTTTAATTATCTGCCCACAATCATTTATCATTCATTTTTCTGCCTGGGATAGTATTTAAGAGTGCGGGAGGCAGATATTAATACTCTGCAAGACGAGCTCAAGATAAAGTAGATTTTCTAGATTTTCCTGAATGACCTTTTTTATGACATTAACATATCTGGTTCCTTCTTTATCTCAAAAGATACTACAGTTATTTATTTATTCTTTTTGTAAGTAGAATGCAGCCACCTTAATGAACCAGTTAGGCACGAAGTAGTTGAAGCTGTCTACCCATGATTTTTAAGAAAATAATACTTGGTATTGGCAATCCTTTTACACTGTATTACAGTTTGGTTGTCTGTGGTGCTTATTACCATCGATGTGTTCAACGTCTTTTGCATCTTCCCTCCTGCTCTGCTGCCCCCTGTTCTGTTGGCTCCCCACACTGCCTTTGTATCTCCTTTATCTTTTCTTGCCCTGCTTTGACTTCCTGGAAGCTGGCTTTTAATAAAATGGTCCTTGTTGGTCTCTCTTATGGTGATGATTAGGTCTCAAAAGTCAAGATTTCCAGTAGGAGACTGGAGGGAGAAAGATGGGGTGCTTTGCCCCTCTTTCTGTCCACAGCCTGGCATTGCTGCTCTTCTCTGTGGATGGCATCTGTCCCTCTATGTCAGCTCTCCAAGGTCAAGAACCACTGTTTTTTCCATTTGTCTTTTAGACTTTGAGGTAAGGTCTCCCTCTGTGGCAGTCCCTGGGTTCTTCACTAGCCTTTGTGGACCTTCTTACCCCAACTCATACCTCTATAAGAAGTCCATTCACTAACCTCTCTTATACCCTCTTGACCACAACTCTTTTAGTTGCCAGGAAGGACTCTGATTAATATAAAAATCTTTTCCATATATTGTCCAGAGAGCTCCTTAATACTTAGCTGAAATATGACCACTACCCTCTTCAAAACTTTCAGTCATCTTTCCTTACATTCAGAATCAAATCTGAACTCTTTTGAGTCTCATAATCTGAATTCTCTAATTTCATCTCCCTCCAACAACTGCCTCTGTTATTCTGCTCCAGCCACACTGATTCTCCTTCCTGCTGACATTTTCGAGCTCATTCACACCTCTGCTCTCATCCTCTTTGTCTGGCCAGGTCTTCCCCTAGACCTTTGCATGACCGACTGCTTCTCGTTATTTACCTGAGAGAACCTCGGGTCAGTACCTCCCTCAGTATTCTTCATCTTATTCCCTCACCTTATTTTAAAACAGTAATTGCTACCATTGAGAACAAATCAATGTAATTTTCTGTTTGTTTATCGACTCTTATCAAACTGTATTGAGGGTTTCAAGGGTGTACGCCTGCCTGTGCTGTTCACTATTGTATCTCCAATACTAATCTAGTATTAGGAATGTCATGTACTCTCAACAAATGTTAACTTAATTACTGATTGAATAAATTAATTGTTAATTTAGTGAAAGATACAACTAGTCAATGCTTTTACTATTTGATGAGTTCTTGCTTCTTTGGAAGGTAAACTGAGACTGTGAATTCATTCTTAGGAAAGATATTCCATTTCATCTGCCATTCTGGGGGATGGGCAGGACTGTAGTGCTAGTGTGAGCAAGGAAGACTTGGGAGGAAAAAAAAAACAGGAGTGTAAAACAGAATGGAGCTGAGGATGTGGAGAAAACTGTGGAGGGGAATTAAGATCATAAGTTGAGAACTCAGTGGACAGAATTGCTCTGTTTTAACAGGAAAATGTGGTAAGATATAAACCCAAGTGAGAGCAGCTCTGGGTTTTCTCACTGCAGCCAACAAGAGCAATAGGATTCATAGAACCAAATGGATTTGAAGTCAACTAAAAAGCCAATAAGACTGTGAGGAGTGTGCTCACATGAACATATCCTGGTGCTCTGAGGAGATTCTTGTGGTCCCCTGAAGCTCCTAGCCGACATCCATTTTGAGATTGTATGCTTGCTTAGACATCTGGTCACCCACACCTCTCTCTATCGGTATATTATCATGCAAGCCTTAGGGCTTCTCCGTTGGGTTTTCAAAAGCATTACCCCCCACCCCCCCGCAGAGTTAATTCTAGCAGAATTCCTTTCTCTTAGGATGTACCTCTCTTTCTAAGGCTCAGCAGCCTCTGTTCACCTGGCCTTTCTCAGGCACAGAGTATCTCTGCAGAGTATGCTGTGATACCTTTCCATCCTTCTCTGCCTAGAGTAGACTCCCAAACTCCACTTGTTCTCAAGCTAAACATCACGTGGCCTCATGTGTCTTTCAAAAGAGGAAGGCACATTTTCTTCCCCAAGCTAAATGCTCACTTACCCGAAGGCAATTAAGGATGTTCTATGGTCCTTAATCTCATTTATTGATCTTGTTAGGCAATAAATGAAAAATAAATGACTGAAGATTTTAATGTAGTAACTTCATTGTAGATCCTCATCTGAATTGAATCCTGGATCCCAAGTTCTCTATTATTTGGAGAATAGTCTTTAAGCCCCTTCAGAATGTGTGAAGTGAAACTGTGCTGGGACAAAGACCTCATACTGATTCTCTTCCTAAAAGCTGGTAGAATTTCTTTACAGAATCAAATGACTCTGCTGCCTTGAGGGAGTTTCTCTAAAACAGTGCTATTTGAGAGAACAGCCTTTGATAATGACAATGTTCTGTATCTGTGTGATTCAGTGGAAGAATCACTAGTCCCAGATGGCTGTAGAAAACTTGATATGTATAGATTTTGTAGAGCCAGAAAGGCATTTGGGGCATGGGCAGAGAGCATAGGCTGGGAGGTGAGAGAGGTAAGTAAAAAATTATTGAGATACAATATGTATACATACCAATTCTTCCAGTTGAATGCAATTAACTGTGTATTACAAACATACACTAATAAAAATAATTATGGGGACAGAAAACTTGAAATATGGGCAGCTGCATTTTCAATCATAATTGCATTTAAGTAATTTATCCATTCAATTAATTATTTTTGGTGTTAATAATTGAATCTAGGGCTTCATTGTGTGCTAAACATGTACTAGACTACTATACTATATTTGCAGCCCTAAAAATGTATTTTTGCATTTAAGTAGTGTGATGTAGTTAGACAACAAAGTTCCAGAATGTATAATACCTTCTATTCCAGGTGCAAAAATGAGTAACATATGAGAGTGCTATTAGAGTAAAATACCTGTGAGAAAGGAAACAGGAAGGACTTGCAGAAGTCTGTGAAAACAGTTCGGCCAATGAGGGTGAAGGACAGAGGGAGGTTAGGGTAGAGCTGCACAATATTTCTGTCATAGGGGAATGTGGTACATAAAGTTGGCTGACAAACATGTCTAGTACCTGAAATGAAATGTCTCAACATCATTGCTTCAATCAGTTAAAGACTGGAGCAGCCTGCAGGAGGGCCAGCCCAGAGGCTAACATCGGTATAAATTTCTGAGATGGAGCTCTTGGTCAGTGCTGTAGTTTGGATCTGGAGTGTCTCCCAAACGCCTCATCTATTTGGCTGCAGTGCGGTATCTATGGAACCATGTACTAGTGACAGGTGGGGTCTTGCCAAAAAGGGGTTGACCTCGAGAGATTATGTCAATTTGTTGAGATTGGGGAGGCACCTGGAGCCGAGCTTTCAGGTGTGGGTTGTGACTTGTGCACCCTGGTTGCAGAGTCCCCAACTGGCAGCTTGAACTAAGTAAGGAAAGGAAGAAGAAACCTTGTCACGGCTTCTTCCTGGGAAAGCTCTGGCCTTGCCTGAGTCACCAGACACCAACACATTGCTGCTTCAATTGGTTTTCTGTCTGCACTGTCCTAAGCAGCTCTCCCACCTCTGCCATGTGCTTCCACTGTTGCTGGCTGCCCAGGAATGGACTGTGTGAAACTTCTGAAACTGGTAGCTAAATAACTTTTCCTCCCTTACATTGTGAATATCGGGTATTTTGTCCCAGCAAAGAGCATAACTAAGACAGTCACATATTCTGTGAAGTATTACGTGTGAAAAGAACATTTTCATGGTTCTTACATCACAAGCAATTTGTTCTTATAGTGACTAGGAAAAAAAGAGACATGAAAGGTAGGAATGGTTAGAAAATAAAATCTGAATGCTACCTGGGAGACTGTTGTCTGGAACTGAGAACTATTTCCACTTATTCCTTTAATGGTCAGTCTAATTGTTCTCTATCAAACAACTGTTTCTCCTTGCGGCAGAACTGGGTTAAAAGCAATCTTCTTGCTACCTTTCCATGCTTTTGTAGCTAAATTGTAAACACACCGATTCACAATTGGGTCACCCTGGATCTGCCCACACTGGGCTACATTAGTAATACTTGAGAATGGAAAAATTGGACCAAACTAATTTTTGTAAACAACATCTTTTCAATTCCAGTATTTAACCTCCGAAATATATTAAAAGGAAGCATATTCTTCTTTTGTGACTTGATATTTAATTCTCTGTGGTTCTGGAGTTTTTGAAAGGGTCTGATAAACAGTTTACAGCTCTCTATTCAGAGGGTAAAAGAGTCAGAAGGGAGACAAAAAATGACCTTAATTACTAAGAAAACTCGAGAATTTTATCTATATCTGTGGAAAAAATGGCTTCCTGATGGCACATCTAGCATTTAGAGGTCCTCTCCTCAGCCTCCCTGACACCAGAAAACCCCAGATGTCTCTTTCACGTGCAGGCTCTACCCAGGCTGTGGAGGACAGCGGTTTCCTAAGAACTCATGCACTGCCCTCAATTTAAGTCCCTTCAGCTCTTCAGGAACTCAATGAAGAAGAGAAGCAGAGAGAGACTCGAGGGTACTAAGTTATGGAAAGGGAAGGTCGTGTAAGGGAAGATGCAGGAAAGATGAATAGCACATACCTGGGAAGACACGGGCTCAGAAGTGAAACAAGGAGTAATTCTCTTGCTTTGCGGTGGCCCTAAGTTTTGCTTTCAAAATTCTGAATTTAAGTAATAGTAACATTTGTAAACTTCTTTGTCTTTGGATTCTTGATCTTTTTTTCTTTTCTGTTTTGGCTCAAAAACTTGGGTCAAAATCTTTTCAGAAAAGCTCATAAAAGCTTTATATTTTCTCCTTCCAAAAATGTATACAAAGTACAGTTTTGTTTAGTGACACAAAACAGATTGAATTTCTTTTTTTTACTCAAATCTTCAGATCTCTTGTATATGCTATCTCTGTTTTGTGTACACACACACACACACACACACGCACACACACACACACACACACTTCATTAAATTGGAGATCTTGAAAGGACTTTCTCTCATTTCTGTTTTCTTTAGCTCTGTTGAAGCCAAGCCAAAATCACTATAATCCTGACTTTTGAACTGGGGGAGCTTATGTGAAATGGCCCATAAACTCATTCTAAGAAAAGATTACTTAATACACTTCTGTATTACTGTGGAATTAAATGCTCTTTCTCAAACCGCTTTTATATTATCTTCTTCAGATCAAACACTCAACTTGAATTTTATAGATGTAGGGAAGGAATTTTTATAACTGAGCCACATTGTATTGTGATATAGTATAATACACTGGCTAAGAACTTAAGCATTGGAGTCAGGCATAGCTATATTTAAACTCTAGCTCTTTGACCTTATTCATATTTCCATGTATCCTTGATATTTAAGTTCCTTATACAATGGAGACAATAATAATATCCGTATCACGGGGCTATGGTCAGGATTAAAGGAGATAATGTATTTAAAGAAAAAGCTGTTCTTGTTACTGTTATTTGCATTCAGCTTTGTATTAGTAACATCTGCAATAATAGCAGGCTGAACGAGTACCCAAGAAATATTGACTGAATGAATAACTAATGCACATCTGTCACTTTGGTCCTCCTGTGACCAACAGTCGGCCTTGCCAAGTTTATGTCAATATCTGATGTAATTAAAAACCTGTCACTATTAAGTCTTCTGTGAACTGCAGAATTTGAAGTTACGATTGTACCTTCTAGAGTACTATTATCTCTTCAAGAGAATGTCTGACAATTTCAGGTATTTCTCTCCAGGATAAATGCAAATGCTTCTACTCAAAAAGCACACTCACCCAGACCTTCACTACAGAGAGATTTCTGAACCCGTATGTTTCAGTAGACTCTCCAAATATTGGGGCAATTCTTTGGAAGTCAAAAGTCAAATGAAGATTTTGTCTGAAGGGGAAGTCAGCTAACAAAACATTCATTCCTTTTTATTTTTATAGATATAGCCACGTATAGATGTTTTGAGATTTGCTGTTACTATTTTAAATATTCTAGGACATCATCATGAATTCCCTATTTAATTATGTCACCAACACTTTGTATATCAGGAAACATGGGTGAAACGTGCATGCTTTGTTCTTCTTAGCATGGCATTCTCTGTCACGTGACTTCTCTCCTCTGCCTTCCGGGGTTGATAGAATCTTAAGAGGATGTAGGCTTGCCAAATAATTGAGATTCTTTTCAGTAATATAGAACCCAAATCAAAAACATTCCTGGAGACTAGTACATTTGCAAATGTTATTGCTTATACAGATGTGTGGTGGGATAGAATAAAATGTTAGGTATGACAACAACTAGTGACAGAAATATGAGGCTGCCTTCAGGCACATGAATATATACATGAGGGTAGAAAGTATTTGGTGGAAATTATTACTAAGGATGTGGTATCTTTGAAATAATATTTGGAACAGAAGAGTCCAAGTCAAAATCAAGGAAGCAAGTTAATGAGTATTTCTTGATTACAAATTCTGTGGCAGCCACTGGCGTAGGACAGAGAATACAGCTGTGAATGAGACCAGGTCCCAGCCTGTGTTTGTAACCAAATGCAGAAGATGGCCTTTAAGAAAACAATGAAATAATTCAGGAGGGCATAAAGCTGGAAGAAGTGCAAATCCTTGTAAAATTTAGAATGTGAACATGTGGAGAGGAGCAATGTCTGGCCCAGTCAGGAAAGACACTTTTAGAGGAAACCATGTTTAAAGAAAGATGTAAGGATGGCATCACTAGAAAAAGAGGACAAAAGGTTGTCGTGGGCACAGGTCGGCACAGAAGATTGAGAAGCTTGCATCTGAATTTTCTTGAGCTGTTGGGATAAGGACTCCACATTGGATGTCTTGAACAATAAAAATGTATTATTTCACAGTTCTGAAAGCTAGAAGTTTAAGATCAAGGTGTTAGCAGGTTTGGTTCCTTCTGAGTCATCCAGGAAAAGTTGTCCCATGCCTGTCTGGAGCTTCTGGCAGTGTTTGATGATTCTTGGATTGTAGAAACATCACCACACTTCTATGTCTTCACATAGATTTTTCCTTATGCATCTATGTCAAGATGTCCTCTAGTATTTTTTTTTTTTCTTGTTTTCTTTTTTTGGTTCTAGAGACTGAACTCAGGGCCTCGACACTGACCCGCTTCTAGCACTTTTACTGAGATGATGGAGACTGCACAATGTAGCTAAAGCACTAAATTGTGCAGGCTAGTCTGAAATTTGAAATTGTCCTCCCTTGGCCTGCAGAATGATGAGATTTTAGGTGTATATCACCATAGCCAAGAAGATGTCACATCCCCTTTCATGATGACATTAGTCATATTGGATTCGGGGCTCACCTTACAACTCTTCTCTAGAAAGTTCTCATTTTAACTAATTATATTTGCAGTAACTTTAAAATTTTTTTTTAATAAGTTAGGACTTCAACACCTGACATTTACTGGGGACATAGTTCAATCCATAATGCCTCGTGTCTTCAGACTGGACAGAGAAAGGAAGATAATGGTTTCACATGATACTCAAAAGGAAGTTGGGGGAGGCAGGAAATACATCTGGAGATGAACTTCAACCCTTGTACATCTTCCTATGGGTAGTGGTAAACCCTGAATACATTTTAAGCAGGTGATGAATAGAGTCATATTTATTTCAAAAAGAAAGGGTACAATTGGGTTTGCATGTTTAATGATTGCTCTGGTGCAGTGTGAGAGGTAGACGATACGTGAGCAGGGAGATGAAGTGCCTTTTGTCAATGCTCACTTTTTCTCATTAGTATCCCATATACTGCCTCTTCCATAGCATTTCTCTGTGACTCCAGGCCTTGAAATTCCATTTGGCTGGACTTTGGAATGTCCACATTTGTGTTTTGTATGGAATGTGCTCTTGGGGGACGTTTTGCTTCTAAATTCATCTATCATTCCCATGTTTCTTTTTCTCTTCATTTATCAACAGATGTTAAACCTTAAATTTGCGCAAAGAATTCACTCTAGACAAATAATTCTCTCTTAAGATTTTTCAGATTATTGAGACGCTGTGTTAAGACTAAAGTAAAAAACATTCTTAATAAAAAGTTTAATAGTTAATAAAAACAAATTGTGTGTAACTCTGAAAGTTTTATAAAATCAAAAATTTAAATCTGAGCATTTATAAAATGATGAGAAGTTTTTTGGAGCTCATCTTGGGCAAGGACTTGCATAAACAAGTGCAGATTGAAGTCAGTTTGAGTTGAGTCTCCCAGAGCTCCTGTGGCTCCCCATGTGAGCCCTGGGATTTCAGGGTGTTAACCTCACATCACCCGCAAGCCCTCCCTGCCTGCTTTGTGCTGATTGGCAAAAAAACTACTTTTCATGATCTAATCTTCTCATAGGATTATGCCTGAGGATAATGAAACTTTTCTAAATGCCCGTGGGAATTTGAAGACAGCCTTTGTAATGAAGGCAATCTATTGTCATACTGCCTGGTAGTAAAGTGGAAGGATATTGAAAATGATTAACAGAGCAATTAAAAGATATAATAAAGGGGCCTGTAAGTCTAAGATGTTGAGAAAGAGAAGAAAAAGACTATCATTTGCAAGACTCTTAAGCCTTAACATGTGCTCCTGTGATCATCACTGGCAGGGTAACAAGGTTATCCTTTCTGTTTTAGTCCTAAAGCAAAAAATTTTCTTCCATCGGATTGACTAACATTGAGAAGTCAGAGATCATCTGTCCAGGGCCTTCTGTGTTAAGTAGTATTTTGGCTAAGCTAATGTAAAAGAGACACTGGACGAAAGTAGTTTAAATAAAATGGACATAGTTTCCTTCTCTTTGACACAAGAGTCCAGGGGTCGGTGGTACAGGGCTGGTGGCTCAGGCTGGAGGACAGGCTCTACTAGCTGGGTCTAAGGTGGTGGCTCCTGTGTTTTCATTTCCCAATTAGTAGGAAGGTTGAGGATTTATTACTGAAAGGAATTCTGGAGCAACTGATGACTGATCCAAAAAGCATAAATAGATGACTGCTTAGAAAGCTGACAGTAGACTTCCTTCTACCTGCTCGTCTGGCACAGTTTCCCTCATACAAATACACTACTCTCAAACCTAAAATCAGATCAGGTCATTTTTCCTTCTTTTTTTCTTGCCAGATATTACCTCTTTCTTCCCAGGCAATGAGGAAAACAGTGATTTATATTGTACTAGAAATTCACATTTCTATACAACATCTTAGTTTATGTTTCTTATTTGCTATGCGATTGTGTTTCTTATTTTCTGTTCCCACTATATTGGCATGTATTGGAATAAGTGAGTTTTTGTTATTGTACTTTTTCCTTGGTATAGACTTAAAATTTTTATGTTCTATTTTTATTCTTCTAAAATATACTTCTACATTTGTTTTTCCCCATTTTATTGGTATATAAATGCAAAGCACAACTGTTACATTTGAGCCTGAGTAATTTACGCACACATAGATCATGTCATCATTACAATCATCTTTGCTTCTTTTACAAGTTTTCTATTAAAAAAAATCCAGCTTCCTGAGGAAACCTGTCGCCCTTTATCCTCATTAGCTTTTTCACATGTTGTCTGTCACTCTATTGTTATACTGTTTACACTGATGCACATAGTAGCCCATTAGGTGAAGGTAATGTGATCATTTTATTTCTGTAAGTACTTTTTTTTTTTGGCACTGTTGGAGATTAAACTTGTATCTTTGCACTGAGCTACATCCCCAGACTCTTTTTAAATTTTTATTTATCTTGAGATAGGTTCTTGCTAAACCATTAAGTTGCCCAGGCTGGGCGTGAGCTCATGGTCTCCCTGCCTCAGCCTCCCAACGTGCTGGGATAACAGGCACATGCTATCATATGTGGCTAGAAAATTTTAACTTTTATTTTCATAGACTCTTTTCTACCCTTTCATTGAAAGAAAAACGGATCAAGCAAATGGAATAGGTAAGTATGGATATGAGATTTGTATATGTGTGCAAATTATTAGAATTGTGTCTAAATTTTTACTTAATATGAGAAATAATGTTTTTTGGGGAGATGTAATTTACCCGTGTTTTATTATTAGAATCAAATCAGCTTCGAGGGGGCTCTTAACCAAGCTTGAAAAAGTTTTTGAGCAGAAAGGAGTGCTTTGGGCTCTTGCAGCTTTGCAGATAATAAGATTTCAGTATTCTGTTGCCTCTTGATCAACTCAAGGCAAGATTGCTTTCCTGTTTTTCAGCACAGAAATGGTTTTAGCTTCCAAGAGTGCATTTCTATCAATCACCTATTAGAGAAGCCCTGAGGTTGTCTTTTACTGATATGAAAATCGGTCAATGTTTGTGACTGAACATTAAGTCTTTAATGGTCCTTTAGAAAAAAAAGTGTTAGTATAGCAACGTTTCTTAATATAGGAAAGATAGTTTTTCTTGTCCTTCGCTTATGGTTCTTAAGTTTACTTCTCAAGTCTTGCTAAGTCTAAGAATAAGGTACAGGATGTCCCCCACTTAAAAATCATTTTATATGTGAGCTTACAACTTTTCCGTGATATGAAAGAGGTACGTACTATAGAGGCTTCTTCACGTTCTCCCCGGTGGGATCCCTGGAGGCCACTGTGGTGGCCGCTCTCTTGCCATGCTGTCTGTGGAAGCTCCCAATCAGGACCATTGTCACCGGGATAAACAACTGAGACGAGTGTACTGTGCTGCTAAGCTGTGGTGTTCAGTAGGTTACATATGTTAAATTATTTTGGATTTGTGATATTTTTAATTTCTATTGGTTTATATGGAGGTGACCTTGTTGAAAGTGAGCCTCGCTGTAGTGCAGAACATAAGGGTAGCTGTCCTCAGAGTAATGCTCATTGTCAAATTCAAATACTGGAAATTGGATTTTTCTTATCTTTTCCTTCCCTTACTTAAACTAAGAACTGTGGTCTGTACTTCTTCAGCCTCTCTTTCTTAAAATGTAAAGTTTTCTACCCTCTCTTTTATCATCCATATATTTTAATTAAATATTTTCTTATTCAGACATAGATATACCATTATACTGTTTTGATTCTTTTTCAGTAGAAATCACATAATAACCCAGGAGGTGATTGAGAGAGTGATTAAAAAAACATGAAGGTTTTGCTTTCTGCAGTTACCCAGGACTTACCCTGAGCTCTGCCGGTGCTTTTGGGCTCCCTAGAGAGCCCTGATTCGAGGAAGTGTGAAGTGCAGTCTGTGTGCTTGCCTGCATACATTGTGTCTGTCCTTTCCATGTTTAGCATAAAGTTGCTATTGCTGTGGTTATGAACATGGAAGTTCTTTATATTCCAGGTCTGTAAGTTACACTTTTAGAAAACATGTCTTTCATACCATATGTAAGTTTGGAAGCAACACAAGAGTTAAGACCTCTAAGTATAAATCATAGCTTTGTGCTGTCAGCTGAAATAGCAGAACACATCAGTGTGAGAAAAGATCACTAGTAAGGTGATCTAATAATAATAATGATATAATAATAATAATAATAATAATAGCCATCACAGGGTGGTTTGTATTCAACATTAAACAAATCAGAGAAGATTCCAAGTCAGCTTCGAATACAGTGGAAGGAAGGAAATGACTCCTGTGGGTCTGAACAGAAGGACAAATTTGCTCCCCTGGCTTTCTGCTTGTGTTGGATTTATCTGTGATTGGAAAATGTTTACCACTTTTTCCACGTTCAAAGACTCCTATGTATCAGCAAAGGGAGGTAGGAAGGGAATTGATTTGGATTCTTTGAAGTGTTTAAGTAAAAAATAACCCTAGAACTTCAAAGCCTTTACAGAAACTGCTTGCTGCTAAAAATGGATTCTCTATCACCTTTGGGATGTAGGGAATTTGGAGTTTTAGAGTAAACATTTGCTGTATGCAAAGGTAAAATAAAGTTCTGTTCTGGATAATGGATTTGGGATAAAATAAATCTATCTGATCCACACAGTGATTCTAAAGGCCATTTTTAGTGGGTACAGCAACACCTTTGAAAGATTATTATAGGACTAATGGTTTGGTTTCTCCTGAACAGCCGGAATAAAAATAAAAATGGTTTTCTCAGTGGGAAGAGTGAATATAGACCCTAAGAACTTAGTTGAAGAGTGAGGACTGATTGACAAGTTTTAGGCATAGAATTTTCTACTTTTCTTCATTGTTATTACCTTGTGTTTCCTAAACTTCCCAGTTTTGGGCAGATCTTAGTGAGTGTGCATTGTGTGCCACACAATGCCCTGGGTGCCTAGGAGATTTCAGCAACAAGGTGATCCCCCATGACTGGAGGGAGCTTATAGTAGAATTCCTTGCCGGATAAGGCCTGGTGTCAACAGTTTTAGAGAGCAGAAGGTAAAGTCCAGAAGGTGGAGTGGGGCAGAGAAGAAGCAGCAACATTATTGGTTACTAGAGGCCGGAATGGGAAGATGCTGAGGAAACTTGGCAAAGCCGCGACCGACCAGAGAAGCCAAGCCTGATGTGTGGGTTCAGAAAAGAAGAGGTCTGGACTTTGTGATGCTCATGTGATGGGGACCCAGTCAGTAATTATGTAGGTAATTAAGGAAGGGAAATCCAAAAACCTATTGGGCTTCTATGTTATTCCTATAGTAATGCAAGTTTAATTCTTAGACTATTAACTATGTTACCTCAAATGTAAAAAAAAAAAAAAGATGGCTTCATAAATACAGCACAGAAAATGGAGCTTAAATTTTATTATGTGTATCACATATATAAATATCATTGTTTCTCATGAGTGGTTTCCAAGAAAGAAAGATCTAGAACTATTGGTGTATTTGTTCACCTGGAATACATTGAGCCAAAACAGCTTGTCAGTATGGTTTAATCAAAGAGCAACACAGATGCCCATTACCTAAGAGATCCCAGATTGCTCTTCTCATTAGCTAAAGCCAAATGCAAATGTTTTCATGTTCAGCACAAGAGTATTGCTCTTGTGTTTTTCAATGTATAGTAATAGTTACGTGATTAATGAAGTGATTGTTCCTGAAAAACAAAAGTTGTGTAAGAATAATTTTAGCTATTTTACATCCGTTAATCTATTTTCTTTCCAGAGATTCACTAATGAAATTATATTTATTTTATTCCAGGTAAGTCAATCATTGTCCCCTTTCTATGTCCTCTGATTATATCTATCATGTTAAGACACACTTCTAAATTTAGTTTGGGCTTATATTTAGTAGAATATTATGCATTCATTTGATTTCTAAACCATGTAGAATATCAAATGAACTTTTTATCCAACCTCACATTTATGGAATTGTTGACCTAAAGCATAGGGCGTACACTTCTGGGTAACATCAATGAGATATAGAGAGCTCATAAGAACAAAATAAAAACATTTCAACTTTCAGGCACGTAAAAATACATTTTCTTTAGCTCATGTGTGGAACTCTTCCTTAGTGTCAGCTTTGTCCTAAAAATCTCAGGGCTTTTCTGTATCCCACATTGGATTCCTCAAATACATCTGTCACTAGGTCCTATTGTGATGGGGACAAGTGTGTTCACACCCTAATCACAGGCACCTGTAACTAAGTTTCTGCACATGGCAAGGGGGAATTAAGGTTACTGATCAGCTGACTTTAACATATAAAAATTATCCTGAACTGGGTGGGTTCCATATGATGATCATAGAGTCTTTAAAAGTGGAGGAAGGAGGCAGAAAAAAATTAGATAGGAAAGAGAGGAGATGGCATGGAAGAAAGGGCCCATGAACCATGAAATGTGGGTGCCTCAGTTACTTTCTCATTGTTGGGACGGAATACCTCATATCCACAACTTAAAATAAGAAAGATATATTTTAACTCAAGTTTTAGAAGGTACAGTCCATTCACGAGTAGATGGGTGGCTTGAAATGGTGGAAACACAGACAGGGCTGGAGTTGGAGACAGAGGTCCTCGTGTCATGGCAGAACAGAGCGAAGGCAGGGAGGAAGTGTGGAAGCAGCACACGCCCCTCCAGGTTAAGCCCCAGGCATCCACCCCTTCCAGCCTGGTCCCACCTCCCAACAGTACATAGTATCCGTAAGTACATCAGGCTTTGGGGGGACATTCGAGAACCAAACCATGAGAGTGGGTGTTTTCTAAAATCTGTAAAGAACGAGGAATGGGTTCTCCTCTAGAGCTTCGTAAAGAAAGGCCGACCCGCTGACATCTTCACTTTGGTCAGTGAAATCTGTGTTACGTTTCTGAAGTTCCGAATAGTAAAGAGAATATATTTTGTCATTCTAAGCCTTTAAGTTTATGACAACTTGTTGGAGCAGCAATGGAAAACTAATATGCTTGCCATTTGAAAGCTTGTGCTACTCATTTTTCAGGTGCTCTTTGTTATTTTATGCCCTTTCTGGATTTTTAGTGAAGCCCATTTTACATCTAAATGTATGATTCATTTTGAGTTAATGTATAGAATAGATATGAGTTTTATGATTTTTTGACTACAGATATGTAATTATTTCAATGTGAATTCTTCAGTGACTCTCTCTTCTGACCTGTCTTTGCCTCTTGGCTGAAGACTGATTGTATTTGTGTGTGTGTGTTTTCAACTCTGATTTGTGCCACTGTTTGATACGTCTCCTTTTGGCCGTACCATGGTGTCTTAATGATGGGAGATTGTAAGTCTTGAAAGCAGGTGGTATGATTCCTGACACTTTCCTCTCCTTTCACATTCATTAGGCAATTCTTATTCCTTGGGCTGTCTACATAAATTATGGAAGCAATTTGTACCAAGACAAAGATCCTTGTGGACTTTTGACTGAATTTGCATTGTATCAGTAGATAAATTTGGGAGAAGTGACATCTTTACTACTTTGAGATTTACAATTAATGCATGTAGAATGTTTTTTAATATTTAAGTTTTTTGCATTCATTGATATTTGTAATACTTAACATATTTATTCTATACATATTTTGTTAGGTATCTAATGGTTCTTATTTTAGTTAGAGCAAATGATATTTTTGAAAGGTGTGTCATTATAATTGTTCATTGCTGGTATATAGAAATAATATTAATATTTGATGACCTTTTCTTTGAGACAGGGTCTTATGTGTGGCCTGTTCATCAACTTTGTATACTACAACTTTGCTGAAGTCAACCAATTTTAGAAGGATTATTTTGTTAGTTCACTGAATGATTAATTGAGATTTTCTACATAAACAATTATATTACCTGTAAAAAGGAGTTTTATTATTTTTCCAATCTGTGTTCATTTTACCTCTTCCTTGTGGCATTGACTAAGATATTCGTAATGGAGTTCCATGAGTGATGAGAATTGTATGTTTGCATTGTTTCTGTCATTAGAAGATATTCAATTTCTCATAACTAAAT
This sequence comes from Ctenodactylus gundi, assembly GCA_004027205.1. Lineage (NCBI taxonomy): Eukaryota > Metazoa > Chordata > Mammalia > Rodentia > Ctenodactylidae > Ctenodactylus > Ctenodactylus gundi. The sequence goes on from PVKB01001913.1 coordinate 145,335, forward strand.
AACATGTTAAAAGTTACTCTGAGAAAGTTCTCTTATATTTCTAGAATCCTAGAAGTTTTGTGAGCAATTACTAAGGATTTTTGTTAAATAATTTTTATATATTATTTGATACTATTTCATAGTTTTTCTTGAAAAGCATTGGTTATTGTGGTTGGTTATGTTGTTTGATTTTTGAAAATTGAACCAAGTTTGTATTTCTAGTATGAAAAATCATTTGGTAGGTCGTGTGTGTGTGTGTGTGTGTGTGTGTGTGTGTGTGTGTGTGTGTGTGTTCCTAAATTGTATTTGCTAATTTTATTGAGGATTTTTGCGTCTATATTTGTGGGGATATTTGTTCTTTTCTATTCTTCTGTTATTATCCTTGCTTGGTTTTGATATTAGAATATGGCTACCTTCATAGTAAAAAACAGGAGATGTTCTGACATTTTTCATATTTTAAAAGAGATTGTATAGAATCTATATTTTTCATGTAATGTTTGTTAGAATTTACCAACCAAACCCTCTGAGACTGGGAATTTCTGTTTGGAAAATTTGTAACTACCAATTAATTTTCTTAATATTTGCGATACTCATAGTTTTCTATTTCATTTGAATGCGTTTAGTTTGAAAATTAAGTAATTGTTCTACATATTTATTTATGTCATTAACTTTATGTGCTTGGAATTCTGATACTATTCTTTAATTTCCTTTCAATGTCTTTAGGGTATTTTGTAATAGCAGCTCTTTTATTTCTATTTTCAAAATGGTGTGCACCATTCTGTGACTTGTGTAAGGCCCAGTGTATTCCAAGTCTCTGGTTTGGCAGTTCGAGCCAGATCCCTACGCGCCTGGGGTGGAGATGAGCCCAGGAGCTCAGATCCACTTGTGTGGAGCTGTGTTGCAGAGCTCTTCTCACTCCATATTTTTGTCCCACTTCCTAGTTCTTAGAAGCACTTCTTCCCAGTCCTTTCTTCTGGGGAGCAGGATTCCTGTTTTTCTTATTTTTCCTAAAACTTCTCGTGTCTCTATGATATCTCTCGATAAACAGGGGAATGAAAAGGAAGTAGAAAGAACAAAAGAATGGAGTTCACTCAGCCCTCTGGGGTCTTGGGAACCGAGCTCTCCCAAGTAGAGGAGAGTTTGTCCTTCCTCACTGCTCTGGGAATTCTGCCAAGTGACCACTTGCCTTCTTCTCAATTCTAAACTAGAGGACTTCCTCTGGAGCTTTCTGTTTTTATTGATTCTAATTCTAGATTTTATTTAGATTGGTTTGAATTTAGGTCAAGGGACACGAGAGGGAAAATGTGTGTTGTACACATTTCAAATCTTGCCTTCTTGCTTAATCTGCCTGAGGCTATGCAGTTTTCAGAGTCTTCAAATGCTGGCTTTGTGTATTTGGTCTAAGTTTTATGCTACATTCATCAAGAAATACACAGAAGAATTCACTTACCCTATGTTACTCTAAACTGGAAGTGGATAGAAAATTTTTGTTAGATTAGAAAGTGACGTACTTTGAACTGAGAAATCTCAGTAATGATAAGTGAGGTGGAAGACACATCCCCCAAATGAGATGATGGTGCTGATGGATTATTTGGGGATCTCAGTTAAATAGCTTCCTCACAGCTGCCCCTGTAACTGCCCCAAACTCCTATCCCTTGCAGATCTCCTTTGAAGGCCTCTCATTAAAGAATATTCAGATGCTTTTCAGCTCAGAGAAACCATTTTCCATAAGTCTTAGTTTCCTAGGACCGCAAACTGGGCTTCCCAGCATCCCACCTGTATTGACTTTCCTAATCCATTGTCTACTGATGTTTTACTTTGTTTTACCTTTGTTAGTTTCATCACTTCACATGATGCCCGCAGTAAACTTAAAGACCATTGCATATCAGATTTCTTGAATGAAGCACTGAAATCCTGACCTCACTCTAAGTTACTTTAGTTTTTCCTGTTCAACTATGAGCCATTTCAGGAGGGTGTTGAAATAGTGAGCGTTTTCGTCACACTCAAATACACAAAAAAGATGATTACATGTAATTTACTGGAATCCTCTGTGCATTTATGTTACCAGCAAATCTCCTGTAAGCAGTTTAGTTGTTCTCACACTGAAAAAATTTGTGGATTAGGGAGAGAAAACACTCTGTGGGAATTTATAAAGACCATTAATGCTGCCTGGCCCCATTGAATCTAAGTTTCTCCTCCTGTTGACCAACTTAGAATAAAAATATTACCCTGAAGTGGACATTAGAGACAATTAACCTAACTTATGTAAAAGAAGAGTGTCATCAGATAAGTTCCTCTGAGGTGTATGATCAATACCTGCCTAAAGTAAACCTAAGGAGTAGATCTTCTGACTTCCAAACTATTGTGTTGTGTCTACCATGTAATTCTGCAAACACATCATAGCCAGAATGGTGTTCCATGTGTCTTTGGCCACCAACTGTAACAAACACCAAGGCAGTTGACATCACTTTGAAGCCTGTAGTATCTGGACTTAGTTTGTGTTTGAGATGCTTGAACTCTTTCATATGGCTGTGTACACAATCAGCTTGGAGATCAGGAGAGGGCTAAAGGTCAGGGGTTCCTGACCATGCACTTTGGACACTTACCAGGACATGATCACAAGCTTTTTTCATTGGTATGTACTCAGGTGTGTCATCCGTAACAATAATGAAGCCAACATTCCGTGAGAGTCCTTGTGGGCAGACACCACACGAGTCACCGTGATGGAAAAGGCAGGTCAGGCCGGGTCTCTGCCCTCAATGAACTCACAATTTCATGACTAGTAGTTGGTGTGTATCTGCTGAATTCTCCCTGTGCTGAAGAATATTTAATCAGAGGTCAGTTTGTTCTCTTCTCGTATCTGTAATCATCATTCTTTATAAAGGTAGCATAAAGGTCAGAAAACTTTTTATAAATACGTATTTTCTGGTTTGAAAGTCTTGAGGCATCTTTTGGGGAATGAGAATTGATTTCAGAGTGTTGCTAAGTCTCTAGCTTTTTGCTGCTATCCGGTTAGTTTGTGAGATGTTTCTGGGCCCTACGTGTCCCTGGTGCTGTGTTTCCACGACCTTCTGTGCTCTTGGCCACAGCCTCCACCGCATTTGCCCTGGGCTGGGCTGTCCACTCTGACGCACCTCTCCCTGTCAGCACTGATATCTTGACTTGGGCTCACCACCCTGTTGCACAGAACATGATATCTCTGTGCACTTGTATCTTTACTAAGTTACAATCTAAGCTCAAAATTATAGTAGAAAAAGGAAACGAGAGAAATATGTTGCAAAACTGTTTTGGAGAAAAAAGAGGTGAAATAAGGGAAAAGTTATTGGTAGTAACCATAGCTAGTTTCTACACTGCTTTCCAGCCCAATTCTGCTGGATTATCATATCGGGTGCTTTCAAAAGTGATAATAACAGCAAACGAGGACAAGGAATCAGGGTGGACCCTGAAAATTTTATTTCCCCGAGGGCTTGATTCCTTTGACCTCCTCAGTATTTCACATCTTCAAGTCACTAAACCAACATGGTGACTTTCTTCGCACCATATGTAACAGTATTTTTCAATAGAAGCAATATAATTGATGATTGTAGTGAATAAACAGAACCAGTTCAAGGAAGGATCAAATAGATTGTCTTCTGGAACCTAGATTAGGTTACCTTCAGATTCCTTATGGTTTTTTGCTAAGAGTAGAGGCCCACTCTGTCCACTCAGAGGCCTGCAGGCTAATTTTTATCTTTATATAGGATTCTGATAAGGGAACACTAGGAGGCCCAGCTTTTAGACTTTTATCAAGGCTTAATTAAAGCAAAAGACCGAGACTCCTGAACTTACAGATGAGACATGGAACCTGCTGCAGCAATTTAGAGAAGATTTCACCAAGTATTCTTGGACCCACGTGGCTTGTCGGTGCAGATTCTGAATGTAGGATGTGTGATTGAAAAACACGAATGTTTAAATAAAAAGTTTTTATAGCACTAAACAGATACATTGCCATGAAAATACTCCCTTCAAAATAGTCCCCCTTCTTTAGGTGGGGTGGGGTGAGAAAAAACCAAGCCTCTTTTCCAACATGTCCATCCCAACATTCCGCCACTGTCTGAAGCCGTCCTGAAAGGTGTGTTTAACGAGTCTTTGTGCTGTCACGACTCTGAAGGAAGTCAAAACATTTTATAGTCATTTTGACTTTGGGGTAGGCCCAGAAGACTCATGGAATAAGCTGGATGGGGGTACACTGCAATGGCACTTGGCGTCAGCCTCCGCTGTATTTTGCTCCCATCCCCACGTTTTTTGAAAAGCAAGGCGAAGTCCTTCCTCTACCCTGATTTGATAGACAACTTCCGTAAAGTTGTCCTGGCTGCTGGCGATCATTCAATACCCAGGGATTTGCTGCCATCTAGTGGGTAAACTGGAGTAAAAATTTGTTGTTTTTAATTTTTGGTTCAGTGTTATTTTACAAATGGGAAAGAAAAGGTCGTTTCAATTTAGACTCTAAACCAAAAATATTTGCCTGGAGTGAGACTTTCAACATATAAAATATCATCAACTTTGTATTTTGACAGTCAACTCTTAGTTACACCGGAGGGAGTGAAGACTTGTGTTTGCGATAGGGGCACTCATCTCTACATCCGGGTGTTTTTCTGTGTGCCTGTCTCTCTCCTGTTACCTGTAATCTTTTTTTGTCAGGTTAATACTAGAATAAATTTCTATTTCTTAGGTTCCTAAGTTGGGATAACCTGGAAGTAGATTTGATAGTGGTAGACTGCTAATCAGTATGTTTTAAAAGTTAATAAAACAGAGAGCAACCGACCATAAATCATAGATTACACTGTATGTCACATGTAAAATATACTTCATATTATTAAAGTCAGAGCCCTAGAGGAATTTTGCCACAAATTTCAATGAAACTTCAGAAGTCTTTCTGTCTTTCTTTCTTTCTTTCTTTCTTTCTTCCTTCCTTCCTTCCTTCCTTCCTTCCTTCCTTCCTTTCTTTCTTTCTTTCATTCTCTCTTCCTTTCTGGTAGTTCTTTGGTATTGAGCCCGGGACCTTCACAATGAACTACATCCTCAGCCTATTTTTATTTTTGATTTTGAGGCAGCGTCTCTCCAAGTGCTTGAACTTGTAATCCCCTGCCTTAGCCTTCCAGAGTGCTGACTTCCAGGTCTGTGTCACCCAGCTGGCTTTATTTCTATTGTTAGGTCTATGTTTGAGCCATTTATTTTGCATATCTGATAGGATACAAAATCTACCACAATCAGCTTCTTAATATTCTTAAGAATCAGTTTGTTGAATCTACACACGAAGTGGGTAATTACTTAAAAGGATTGATCCTTCTCTTTGTCACATTTGGTTTTGTTTCCTAAAACAATGTATCCAGGGAAATCAAAACTATATTTTGAGTGGTATTCTTTAAAAAATGTCAGAGAAGCTGGGATAGAAGTGAATAAATGTTTCTCTTATGCAAAAAGCTTGTTTGTTTTTGAAAGATATCTGCCAGATGGGTGATATTTTTTAGACTTTAAAAAAATTTCACCCCTTTCCAATGTGCTGTAGGCATGCTCCCCCACAACAGCAGCCTAGGTGGAAACATCCTGATGCGTCTTACCCGCGACTTACTGTCACCACAGTCCTCAACGTTTTCATCATCTTCGATGTCGCAGGACTCTGAAGACTGTTTAACATTTTGCTGTGTTTTTAAAACAATTTTAGAACAATGAGGAAAAAGAAAAAGAAAGATGAATTTTTAGATCCAAGATATATGAGAAATAAATCTAGCTGTTAGGGTATGTAATCAGAAAAAAACCTTCTGAACAAACAAACAAAAAATCGTTTGGTTACAACTGGGGTACCCCTGAGAGACGCTCCCACTCAGTGGCTACCTAACCCAGCAAAAGCTGAGTACAGTTTCATACATTTTTTGAAAAATGCCTTGTATCATTGGTCTGTCCTTATAGTATCATGATATTGTCACTACCCTAATGGTCACCTGTGCTTCAGCTACATATTTAACTCATGAATTATTCTTTTTTTGTCCTGTTTTTTTCTTCCTTGACCCTGATTTTGCAGATCCTGGGATGAAAGTGGATGTGGAGACCCACACAGTATATGTATCAATGCTTAATCTTTCAAATCAGGCTGGCAAGCTATTAAACAAAATATGTTCTGTACTCCTAATTTGTCAAATAAATCTTCACAACAACCTGGAAATCCTCCAATCCTTAGGTTCCTCCGAGCTCTGTACCAGGATACATAGAGTCAGCTTCCAGCCCAAGTCCTGGCCCTGTTCCTGCCCAAGTCTGGCTTCACCCAGACCCGCGCCGTTCTCACACGTGCATGTGCATACCCTGACCTTCTTGTCATGATTCTGTCCACGCCCTCCACTACCCGCGCCGCTTGGCTGCGCCTGGGACTCTTGCTCTCTAGCTGTAGGGTCAACCCAAGGGGAGGCAGTACCGATGCGGGCCGTGTGTGGGCTTCTGGGTGCTAGACAGGAAGTAGGGAGAGTTGGCTCCGAAGTGACTGTGACCCCGTGGACTCCTGGATTCATGGGAGGGTCCTGGCGGGAGGAAGGCTGGAATAGCGCCCTGAGGTGTGGCGACCCCGAGTTAGGGCTCTGTGTGGCTGGGTCTACTCAATGTGCTGCTAAGGGCTGGGATTTCTTTTAGGCACTGATGAAAAAAAAAAATTTCCAAAGAGATATAGCTGCTGCCTAACATAGTATAGAGACAATATTTTTATTTTGGGAGTAAAATAAACTGATTATGAGAGAAGACGCCTCCCTGAATCCCGCTTTCTGTTCTGTCTGCAGGAGGAAAGGTGAATCTCCACCTCCACCCTCCTCGTCCTGGCTGCTGGGCCAGGTTGGAGAGACCTCAGGTGAGGCTGGGAAGGGTGGGTGGCCAAGGGGAAGCGGCCTCCCCTCCGCAGAACCGCACTTACCCTGGCCAGTAAAGCAGTTTTAATGGCCAGGTTAAGGTTGAGTCTAACAGAAAACAATGCATCTTTAATTAACTTGTGATGGATGAAAGGACCGAATCCCGAGGAGTCCGCGTCACTCATGTGCTCAGCATTTTGTTCAGGGGTAAAATGGATCTTTTACCAAAGAGCAGTGCTGGGACAGAGGGTGAAATATGAATGTGTTCTTCACGTGCTAAGATGTGTTCTGGGCTGGCATTGCTCCCAGCAGCGTTTGATTAGGGAGGGATCCGCGATGTTGTGTACGAAGGAGCACAAACCCCAAGCCTCCCAGGATTGCCGGTGGGAGAAACAGTGACGTCCACGAGCTCTTTCATCGCCTCGGATTCTTGAGCGGTGCATGAAGGGTGGCACTGACGGCTCACGCCACGAGGAGCGCAGAGAGAGACCGTGGGCGGAGGTCGGTTGCGTCAGGACGTCTGCAGGGAGCGAGTTTCTGGGAAGAAGTCCTGTCGGCTGTCCCACATTCCCTGCCCTGCTCATAAATCTCAGCGCGCAGAGGAGGGAACCGGCCAAGTCTGCAGGCAGTGCTCCGGAGCGAGCGCCACCTCGTGTTTTTGTTTCCAGATATTTAGGCCGCAGCTCACCTTGGCTGCGTGGGGTATCTGAGGAGCAGAACACAGAGGTGGGCATCTGTCCTCGCGGTCCGCGTCTGACCCACATTGTGGTGATAGCCACGCTCCTTAAAAAAATGTTACCTTGTTAGGGATTTGTTCTCAATGTTGATGCCATGTAATCACGGCGATGCTTAGAGCAACGACATTTTGGAGTAAGTGGTGCCAATTAAGATTGACTTTATGTAAATGAGAGCATTGATTTTATCTGCATCGAAATTAACCACTGGTTTTATTACTATTTGGACACATTTCACTTTTTTGGAGTCAGTAGATAATGGCTCTTCACAATGGATTTCTTAAATTTTTGCACAGACATAATTCAGAGATTGGAAACTGGGTAAAGGTGGCACCTACCTGTAATCTCCATCTGTGTGAGGCTGAGACAGGAGGATTGCAAGTTCAAGGCTAGCATGGCCAATTTAGCGATTTAGCAATAACCTATCTTAAAATTAAAAGTAGAAAAGGGCTGGGAATGAAGCTGAGTGTGAGGTCTCTGGGCTCAATTGGAGAAAGAAATAAAAAGAAAATCGATTCTTTGAAACTTTCTTTTAATAGTTGAAAATTGACAGTCCTTTTGGGTTTGCTTCTTAGGTGTCATGATTGAGAACTTAGTAAATGAGAATGAACCTATGTATAATATACTGGATGAGAAAAATTAAAATTAGCTTTTCCTCCTCTTTACCTTTATTCTGGGTTCATACTAGCGTTTTAAATTTTTTCATGTGATTACTAATACTTCAGCCTATTTTAGGACCTGCTTCCCAGATTGCTGACATAGAAATTTTTAAAAATGTAGGTGCCTTTCTTTCTGTTTTAGAATTTTTCGTTTAACTTAGGTTTCTATTTAAAGTATTTCCCTTGCTTTAAGTGTTTCATCATATTTTTCATGCCAAAAATGTTAAGCTTTCCAAGTGAATAAAACTTAACTTTGGCTTCCCTGCTTCTCTCCCCCCCCCACCCCCCGGCACCCCTTTTGGTCCAAGGCCTTTCCAGGCCCTCTCTGTCAGTCCATTCTCTAATGGCCAGAAAATATTTGGCAGTGAACCCCCGTTATGGCTGAAGCAGTTGCCATTTGTTCATGGTTGTCGTGTGTCCTCGTCCGCCAAGTGTTCTGTTCTGATTAATCAGGATGTTGGCTGTAGCAATTATTGAATATTCTGAGTCTTACTTCTATAAATATCATCAGTCCTATTCTTCTCCTAACAAAATTGGCCTCCATCCCTCCAGTTAAGGGAAAGTACCTGTGATCTCACTTATTTACATAGTTTTGTGAATTTAGTTCTGTGTCTTACTGGTTCAAGGGTGTTGCACTGGAGAACAGCTGAAACAACTCTACCTGAGGCAGAAGCCATTTATAATGACGGTCAGATCACCAAACGCTGGTCTCAGAAAGGGGGGACACATCCACACACTGTTATCTGGTCCCCTGGAGCATCTACTCTTACAAAATCTCCTCTCGTGTCCACATATTTTAAAAACTTTTAACATTTTAAGTTCTTTGGCTTCTAGTTTCAGCCACTTTATTAAAAAAAAGCACAAATAATACTGAGAAAGAGAACACAAATTAAAATCACTTTTGATTATTTGTCCAATTTGGAGACTGAATAAATATATCAAATGTAATAATGGCCCTAATAAATTGAAAAAAATAGTTGCATAAAAATAAGGCATTGTTGTTGTTATCAGAGGGGAGTCTGAGCAACAGCTGATTGCTAAAAGTACTGGAGGGAGCCCAGAGGTAGAGGATGGGCTCCAGCTCCTGGGAGACCCCTGCTGAGCTGACTCCGCCCTATTTGCCCACATAGGTTTCGCAGACAGAGCCGCGTGATCTATTTTAATTATTATTTGATGTGTCATCTTCCCACCCATTACTAATGTAAACAAAAACATAAAACCAAACAACTTCCAGGGAGAGTTACCTGAGAGACGGTGAATGCTGCATTGTCCTCGGAGTCTCAGTTCCCAGATGGGACATCAGAAAGGTGACTTGGCTGGTGAGAGGCAGGAAGAGGATGGCAGGTGATGCCCCCCTCTCCCCCTCCCCCACCATGGGCGCGAGAGGCCTTACAAGCAACTGCCCTGGAGCTGACTGAGTAGCAGGAGCGTCACTTTGCACTGACGAGCCTAGCGTTATGGTCGAAGCTGGAACTCACCAATTTTCTTCTCAGTTCATCCACAGGGATTCCATCTCTGCCTGTGTTCTTCGCTCCCTAGCGTGTAGTTCATGTCTATCCTTCCTAGAAGAATAGAAGCTCCTTTAATTGGAGGGATGGAGATTTGTAAATACTGATTAGATGTGGCATCAATGTTTATTTTAAAAACATGTAAAGCTGGGTGTAGAGGCCCTTGTCTGTAATTCCAGCACTCAAGAATCTAGGCAGTAGGATCGTGCGTTCATTGAGGCCAGCCTGGGCTAGAGAGTGAGATCAAGGCCAGCTTGAACTGTGAAGTGAGATCATACCTCAATCCACCAGAGTCTTGCTAGATCACATTTGTATGTGTCTGTAATTAGGTTTAATGGAACAGGAATCTTACCTTTTGTATTCCTTTACCAAATAATTGCAATTGCTAGAAAAACACCCTTCTGAATTGTCAATGCACACCCAGCCCTAGTGTCAGCTTCGTGAGATCTGTAGAGGTTAGGCGTTCAGCTCTCCAGAATTGCATCCTGCCATTGATACTTGCTAGCATTGACCTTTGGAAAATTATTTCACCACCCTGTGCCTCAGATTTCTTACCCATAATCTGGAGATGCCAGCCATAGGAGCCTTGTGGAAGTTAAATAAAGATGATGTACACGCAGCGATTTGGAAACATCTGTAATGGTTTTTGCTACTTCCTGCATCAAACAGTCCAGTCTATTCCCCATTCCCTTGCAACGGGTCTTTAGATTTGTTTGTAATGGAAAGAACGCTGTCTCATCTCTGAGAGGCAATTAGAAAGGTCCACTGTTGCCAATGACTCATGAGACAGGTGCTTTTAGCCACCATGTGAAAAGCCTGGCTGCCTGAAGGCTGTGGTGTGGAGACCTCCACAGAGCTCCACTTCTTCCACACCACAGCTGCTTGGTTCCTACCAGCCTATGCGCCCAAGGCGTGAGTGCAAAAGCTTTCAAGATGGCCTCAGCCCCACACCTGCTAACCGCAGGTGTGAGAGACACGCTGGACCTCCTCTAACCCTGATTTGTGAGCACACGTTGTGGTTTTCTTGTCTTGCTCTCGAGAAGTGGTGTATTACTGACCAAGAGATAAATGGCCCAGTTCAAAGTGGTAAAGTACCAATCTCAAGGAAAGTCCTAAGTGCTCTCTATCATTACGTCCGTCTTTGCTGTCAGCCAGTGTGTGACATTTTTAGTATGTTTGCTTTGCTGTCATTGAACCCATTTATCTGCAAATTCGATAGGACCTGGATCATCCGTCTCCTGATATTTTGATCAAGATTAGATGAAATCACAGGTTAGAAAGTCCTTTGAAAAGTAAGAAAGTGTATATAAAGCAATGCACTGCTGTGGTTTCTTAAAACATGTTTTTAACATTAAGCAAAGCAGGAGCTTAATATAAAGAAGATATTCTGCCAGGCCTAGTGATGTAGGCCTGTAATCCCAGCAATCAGTGAGGCTGAGGCAGGAGGATCCCAAGTTCAAACCCAGCCTGGACAACTTAGAAACTTAGTGAGACCTTGTCTTAAAATCAAAACTAACCTAGACTGGGATGTAGCTAAGTGTAGAGGTCTTGGGCTCAAACTGCAGTATAAATAAATACATAATAATAAAATAAAAATTATAATTCATAATCACTAGTGCTATTTTATGAGACAAAATGGACATTTTTTCTCATATTTTGAACATACTCAGGGCCTAAATGAAAAATGATAATGGTCAAATTTTACAAAAATATAAAATTAACATAATTGTTAACATTAATTTTTGAGAACATGAATTGAACGTTTTGTATCTTGCTAACTGATTTTTCACATTTTTCTCAGTGGAGATGAAGCACAAGACATTTTCCAGGTTATTTCGTGTTAACAACTATTGATCCGATTTCAGTCTTTTTTTGCACAGCCATCTGCATTGAAACACGTCTTCCACAAGGTGGAGGCGAAGGTTTCTATTTGAATCAGGTGAGCCTTCACAGCGAAACATACTCCAAATACTTTCTTCGGATGTTGAAACCTGGGAACACAGACACTAGCTTTCCTACATGGGTAGAGGCCATAAAGGAAGCCCAATCTCTTGACCAATGATGGTAAGAAAGAATTGCTACCTTCAACTGTAAATTAGAATTTGCCTGAAAAGCAAATAATGGAGATGTGGAGCCTTGTAGTAACAGGTACAAAAGAAGAGCAGTTACAGTAGGTGCCTCTTCCTGGGAAGAAGAAGGGGTATTTTAGACCAGGAAAGAAATGAACAGAAGTGAAAATAGCTGTTGGAAAAGTGATTTTGTGACTTAATTATCCATGAGGAAGGTTTCCTTATGGAAGATAAAATTTTGTTTTATAATTAAGGAAAAAGGGCTGGATGAATAGCAGAGCAGTTAAAGTGCTTGCTTAGCAAGCCCAAGGCCCTGTGTTCAATCCCCCAGCACAATATACACTGGGCATGATGGTGTATGTCTGTAATCACAACACTTAGGAAGCTGACACAGGAGGATTGCCATGAGTTTGAGATTAACCTGAGCTCCATAGTGAGTTCAGGACCAGCCTGGACTACAGAGGGAGACCCTGTCAAAAAAAAAAAAAAAAAAAAAAAAAAAAAAAAAAAAGAGTTCTGGGAGGTGGGGAGGGAGGGAGGGCCGGAGGGAGGGGTGGGCAGGGGGAGGGACAAAAAGAGAGAGGAAAAGTCCTTGTCACCTTGACAAGATACATAGGTTCACAAAATACTAAGCTTCATTATAAACCTTAAATTTTGCACTTATACATATCAATAAAATGGGAGAAAAAAGAAAGATTACTTAAAACCTCAACAACAAATTGAGACAATTTCCTGTTAAAATGTTACCTTTCTTACAGCAGGATCCTTCACTGAGGGAAACCATGTTTGATTGGTTGATCTCAGATGCTTTGTTTTTGCTAATTTGGATGAAGTGTCAGGTTTCCAAAGCCCTGGTTTCAGGCTTGAAAAATCAAGACTCTCACTCAAGATTGATTCAACATGAATTTTGAGGGAATGGTAGGATCGTGTTATTTATTTTTTTCTAAAATCTCTATGTTTTTTCTTTTCTTTCTTCCTCCTTTCTGTTGGAAAGGCCTCAAACTCACCATCTTCATGTCTTAGCCTCCAAAACACTGGGATAAGAGGCATATCCCACCACATCTGTTTCCTTGCATTTCTAACAGGCAAAATTGAGAATCTGATTGGTCTGTAGGTTGGTTAGGTGCTGAGATCTATGTGGTGAAGACAGGCCCTCAAATTGGAAGTTACAGATGTAAAGGGCAATGTTCTGAGCCTTATTTTTATGCTATTTATTTCCCATTGAAGATTGGGTAAAATGTCAAGCTGATCAAAGTCTTGTTTTATAGGTCTATAACTATTGATTTAAATGACATACTAGAACGATATTTCAATTGTTATGTTTCTAAATCAAAATCTCTATAAAAAGGAGGTTTATCTCTTAAGAATCTTCAGGTGAGAAAACACAGCAGTCCTGTGAAGATCATTTAGGTGATGGATCTCAGGTGGTGTGTAAGAGCCACCTGCGGGATGACCTAGGCTTCCAGAAAATCGCGAGAAGTTAACAATGCAATCTGAAAGATCTTAAACTTTATAAATGGCAACAACAGCAAGCTCGTGTGACAGTTAAGTTTTATGTGTCTACTTTGGTAGGTTATGGGGCCAAATTGCTTAGTGAAGGCACTTCGCTGGTTTGATCAACAGCATCGGCTGGCTCTAAGTAGGGGGATGGCCATCAATAATATGAGTGAGCTCCGTACAGTCAGTGGCAGGCCTTAAAAACAAAAATTGAGCCTTCCCCAGAAGGAAAACTTCCACTGCAAGTTTGTAATCTAGAAATCCTGCACGAATTCATGAATTTCTGGACCCTTGGCCTTCCTTCCTTTGGATTTCAGACATGATCTTCAAACTGGGTAAGCCAATTCCTCAGTGTAAATCTCTTTAGCTCTCCGTTTCCTAGTGTTTGCTTCCTTGGAGAATGCTGCCTCATGCCAACTGGAAATGTGACTCATAGAAAAACAACTGAGTTTTATTTGTTCTCTTCCTAGTTTGCCATCACAGTAAGGTTGCAGGTTCTGGATGAAGAGGATATTTAAGAAATAAAAAAATTGATAATTTCATACACAATAGAAACATCCTAGTGGACTCAGCTAAGGCTGAGAGTAGATGGAAATGTAACAGCAAGTCTTTAATGTTGGACTGTACTGATATTTGATTTGGCAATATCAAATGAACTTCTATGAAATGAAAAAATATGGGCATAGTTATGTATATAAGATTTACAGTTAAAACTCATTCTAAAATGACAGAATATTTTTATCAGTAATTCTTAACATGAGAAAAATGGTGAAAATGTATTCAAAGTTTGTTGGAAAATATATTCAGTGAAACTGTAAAAGCAATCCTTGAGGTTCTTTCATCAAATATATTGGCTATTTAGTGACAAAGTCACCCAATTCTAGCTCATTATTATGGTTTGGATCTGGAGTGTCCTCCAAAAGCCTCTTTGGATGTAGTGGGATAACTGTGGAATTCTTTCCTGTTGGGAGCTGAAAGGGGAGGATGCAAGGGCTTTAAACCGGAGGGATTTTTTCAACTTGTTGCAATTGGGGTGGGCGGTGGCCAGAGCAGAGCTTTCAGGTGTGTGTTATTGACCTGTGAGCCAGGGAGTGAGGGAGGGGTATCCACGCTGGGTGTGGGGGCCCCGAAGGCAAGTTGAAGCAACTAAAGGAAGGAAGAAGAAATTTCATTACAACTTCTTCATGGAGGAGCCCTGGCCTTTACCTAAGTCTGAAGACATCCTTTCACTCCTTCCAGCTTTACTTGACTTCTGTCTGCAATGCTGTGAGCCTCTCTCCAGTCTCTGCCAAGTGCCTTCACCTTTGTTGGCTATGCCTGCATGTATTGAGTGAGTGTTTCTGAAACTGCAAGCTAAAATAAGTCTTTCCATGCTTAAGTTGTAGATGTCAGGTATTGTGTCCCAGCAACAAATAAATAACTAAGACACCATGATATGAAGCATACAAGTACTTCCCCAACACGGGCTAGTTTGTAGTAGTACATGAGAAATTTGAAATGTAATTTCTCATCTAGGAGTAGACCAGAATTTTCCAAAATTGTTTCATAGTGCAATAATTCTGGACAATAGTCACAGAAGGATATTAGTGGGTGAGTGAACTTGGGATAGGATGAATTCTGTGCAGTAAATTATGGCTCTTGAAATGAGAAATGTTATGTTTCAAACTTAATTTGCTTAAAGAACCATTCTTCAAGTATACCCTTTTACCTTCCGTGGCCCTAATTGAAAAGTAAATCCTTGCTCTGTGTCTTGATAACTCCATGACTTTAATCTATTTATTTGCCTTTAAGAAATATGTATTTTCATATTTTATCGGGGATATCTAATTAGAGTTGTTTCAAGCTTCAGTATGTTGATTTTCACAGTAAATACGTTTTAAATATATAAGAAATACTGCCTACTGACTTCATGGATACTTTATTGCTTTGTGATTTTATGACATTTGAAGAACTTCTCTATTTGAGCTTAATTTCCCACTTTGGAATCTTTATGGGAAGTTAGGATGGATATTCTGTTACAGTAAATATACAATTTCTTTTTTTTTTTTTCAGGGAGAAAGCATTTTATTTCCTAACATAAGTTGTGGGAGTCTGACATTGAAATTAAAAAATTCTTTTTGCTAGAACTTAGTATCTTAAAAACTAACAGGAATGATTTTGGTGGACTTCAATAATATTTTTAGGAAACATGTTTCATATCTATAACTCTATTTTTGTGAGGTAAATTTAAATTTTCTGATGCAATGATCTCTACATATGGATGGCTTCTTAGCTTGTATTAGCTGGAGACAGATTTATTCAGAAATTTTGATCTTTCTTCCAAAGCAGAATGTCAAGTTAGAGAGAATCATTTAACCTTGGTAAAGAAGTTATATAGAACACTATATAGATTTTAAATATAGTAAATTAAGCTGAGAAATTGTCATATTTTATGACTTTGTCTCAATAAATTGTTCTCAGTCATCTTTAACAAAGGCTATAAATATGTCATTATTTTGGAAAGATACAACTTAATTAATGCCATGTAATTTGCAACTGAAAGCAGATGATTTTATTTTTATTAAGGGTGAAATATCCCAGGCTAGTTGTGATTAAAAGGCTGGTTAACTTTTCCTCAATGGTGCCTACTAAGCCTGAGAAGCAATCAGGAAATAGAATTTAGTGTGTTGTGAACTACAAAGCGCATGACTAATGTTTTTTAAAGAGAAACTACAAAGATCTAGTGGAATAAAAGAAGACCTGTGAGGTTGAGGCTGCCTACTGTGGCATCTAGAAAGACACACGAACAACACTGAATAGCATTGTTTTCAGTTGCATTTATGGTTTATATTATATTTCAATGTATTCTGATAGCAAATCACCATTTTTATCATTGTCTGATAATGTCTTAGCATAAAAAAGACAGGAGCATCACGGCGGTTCCTCAGAGCTCAGAGGTTTTGCTTAGATTTGGCTGTGAGGGTGGTTCCAGCTCCTGGTCTGTAAGAACAGTGAAAAATGAAAGATGTTAGAAAAACAGTCAATGGGCACGTGCCACAACATGACTCATAAGTTTCATATAAAGTTGTATTATTTTTTATGTTAAAGACAGGCATGTATATATCCAGTTTAGCCTACTTCATGGGTCCAGAGGAAGAAAGTAAAAAATTCCCAATACTAGAAGGGAAAAGTCATCTATGTAGTTTTGCCATGACACATATATTGTCTCTTTTTTTCATCCATAAACTAAAGATATGACTTTTATGCTCTACAAGAATGAATGATCATTATCAAAACAACAGTGATAGAAAGACAAGTGAAGGCATAATGAGTCCCTCACTATAGCTCGGAAGTTGAATATCCAAATGACTGCATGTCAGCAGTGTGGGTGCCCAAGGTGACAAAACTGACAGGCAGTAACACGAGATGTAGGGCCTGCTAGGAGGCTGTTAGGTAACAGGGAGTCCGCGCTTGCAAGGACTGTGGGACCAAGCCCTTTCTCTTTAATTCCTGGCCACGAAGTTAGGAGTTGGCTCTGTGCTGTGTTTCCTATAACAACCTGCTGGCATCCTGTCAGAGGCCTAAAACCAATGGGTCTGCCAGCTCATGGACTAGGACCCCTAAAACTGTGAGGCACACTGAATCCTTTCTCTTTTTAGAACATAATGCATAATAATAATCATGTTCATATCAGAAAATTGGTACATGGAGAGAGAGAGGAAGGGGAAGTGAATAGGATCAAGATGCTATAAGTATATGCACCAAACCCTTTTGTATTTCTAATGTAATTATCTTGGGTAATTTGTTACTCCGATGTAAAGTTGAGTAATACAGTCTCTATCTGCTCACTGTCATCTCAGAAATGGGATAATAATTCAGTAGTTTTTATTTCAGTCCAACCGTAATGAGTTTTTTAAAGAAAATTACCTACTTTCTACTTTGCATTAAAGTAAATGAATCTCTCATTATTTTCTTTTTCTTTTTCAAGACAATCTATCAGGATTCTGTTTGTAAGACATTCCATCTTCCATTGCCTTCAATGAGTTTATTTGTTGTGAGTAAGGCTGAGTTGGGAGACACCAATACGTTCTTTTCTCACTTATATTCTAATCTTGTGTATCTCTTACAGTGTAAGCTACTTGTGTTGGGTGTAACTCTGATATCTAAATTATTTATTTTACTTAGCTTGGTTCTGTGGAGTAAAGAAAATCCTCTATCTCCTGGAAACCCAGAAAACCCTATAACACTGTTTTCAAATCTGAGGGGGAAAAGTTTGCCTGGATTTGTAAAATTGAGACCATCTTTCTCTCTGCAAATAGGGTGTGCAAATGTGACCACAATCCAATTTTGGCACTTGAAAATTGGAAGGAAGTATTAATCGAGGGGACTAAACTCTTAAAATGGCAACTCAGGCTTATAGTAAAATGTGGGAAGCATTATGAAACTGTTGAATGGAGGACAAAAGTGGGAGGCTTGCCTGGGGATCAGAATGTCTAGAAACAAAAGATGCAGCTTCTACCAGCTGTTCAGACCTTTGACTAGAGAAGGGTAGGCTTTCATCAAAAAGATACGCTCGGCTGGTGAAAGTTAACTTTCACCCAGTGTGCTATTCTGCCATTGGGGATCTTATCTGTTATTATGTGACAAAAATTATAGAGGAAAATGACCTGGGTTCAGAGAAGCTCATGACTGGGATTGATTTTTGGTAATTAAATGAATCTGGAATTTTTCAATTAAAACACAAAATTATCTTTGGAACCCTGAAGCACAATCGCAAATTGTGTTTTGGGAGTCTAATCAAAAAGTCTAGGTTGTAGCGTTGTTATTTTTGGGTATTAAGTGCCCCAATCCTTCCGCCTTATGAAGGAGGATTAATTATTTTATGAAAGCCACATGTCCATTCCTGATATGTTGAGTGTTAGTAGTTTTTCGTCACTGCATACTGAGGTGATGACTGATAAATAATGCATAGAATCAAGCTCAAAAGAGTCAATGGATTTTGTTAAAATCTATGAAGAAATATGAGAAAAGTTTTTGAGCATCTATTTATATGATCAAAATTTAGGTGATGCTGAAATTGAAGGATTAAAGACTAGGAAAGATACAGCTTAATACAAGAAAAATGATAAGAAATTTTCTTTTCAGATGAAGCTAATGACTATGACCCAGAAGGATCACTCTGGAGCAAGAAAGGTAGGCTATGGCATAATGAGGCCTTTGTTGTAATTTGGTTATTGAACGTCCCCCCTGGCCCTAATGTTAAAACTTCAGTCCCCACGAGGTGAAATTCCAAGGTGAAATAGCAGTAAAAACAGCATTGGTAGAAGTTCTGCCAGTATCACTGCTAATATATGCTACCAATTTTATACGTATACATCATGATCTTGGTCATTTCAACAACATTGAGACAGGCGTTTCATTTTACAAAGAAGGAAACTGAAATTTAGATAATATAGATAACTTGCTCAAATTCACAGATAGATAATTGGAGCTAGATTCTAATCCAGATTGGTGGTTGAATCCAGAAATGAGTTTCTTTGAACACCTACCTTGTACCTTTTCTCAGAGTTTTTTATTTTCACTACTTCAGCTAATTCAAGTAATTGATAGCAGAAAATCAAGGTGTGGTGAAATGCCTTAACTTCATTAATCAATAGATCAGAGCACATTTGTTTTGGTATTATATGATATAGTAGGACAGCAAAAAATAAACATATGATGAAAATTTGTTGAACTAAGACCTCAGATAAGCTCAAATCATTATTTGTATCATTTAAAAATCTCAGATGTAATATCTTGAACATAGTAAGATTTGGAGAGAAGATATTTTGGTTGAAATGTGGAAAGCTAAGGTAATCATGAGTCTTAAGGTATAGAGTTATATCTATAATAAATTATTTTGTGTTATAAATGCCTTCATCAAGCATTGTTAATTGAGTGAAAGTATAATATCTGAAAGAAACCAGTGTGGTCACACTTCAATAGTGTTGCTTTACCTTGGAAAACTATCTTCTTGTCTCCTAGGAGCACTCCTGTGTTATTTTTTAGATGTTATGAACCCTGTCTTTAAACAGTTCTTTCTGTTGTGCTACTGACCAGGATCTCTAGTGATGTTTATGGAATCGTTATCCTAGCTGTGAATTTATGTTGCCTGTGGCAGGAGACTGGGGAACTTAGGAATCTGGAGTTGGTCATCCATGCACCACAAGTTGGCTACATTCGCTTGTGTAAGCTCATTACCTTTTCTAAATGTTATTATTCTCAATTGTAAGATAAATAGGATAAAAAATCTTAATAAATTCATCTTCCCATTCTTATTTTTTAAATGCACTGCATGTTGTTAGCTAGACTTTGGTGCTGTTATTCTAAGTGTACTTACCTGAGATAATACATACACATCAAGGTTGCAGAATATCTTTCATTTCAGCATCAATCTGTTAATAAAGACAATGTTATATATAATTTATGAATCACTTGATTTGCAGACACATCAGGCAGAATGTATACAACCTTTTGAAATCTTGCTTGGGGGAAAGATTCCTGCCAAAATGCAATTTTTATTGGCCATGGTTTCTATTTATTGCTTACATTGTCTCCTCCTTTAAGGAGATCACAGTCCTCAAACAAAAACTGAATTCATTAAATGCTAATTGGAAGCCGCCTACAGAATGTTATAGGATAACAGAGGCACTTGAGTACCAGGGAGGATTCCAGAGGAGGCGATGTCTAGATTAAATCTCGAAGGCTGATAAAGGATGGAAAACTTGGGCTGATTCGTCCTGTGTGGAGGCCTTGAAGTAAGAGCAAGTGTAATGTGATAGGAAGGCCAAAGGAGTTCAAGGAGAACTCCAGCAGGGGGCGCAAAAATCGGGATAGGTCAGGCTTTTGCAAATCTCTTTTTTGGGGCGGGAAAATTGATCTTCAATTTGGAAGCAATAGCGGATTATTGGAAGAACATATTAACCATTTTTAAAACGCTAAAGCAGGTTATTTTGACTTCAGCATAGAGATGGAATCGAGTGTGGCATATTGAAGACAGACTGGAAATGAAATATGGACTGAGAGGTTAATTGTGTTCGGGGGGAGAGACCACTTAAAATTAGGCAGCAAATGTATTGAGAAAGCTGGGTAGGTATTGAGACAAATTGAAGAGTTATGATAGGACCTGAAACTTGATTAGACAGGTGTGGAAAAGAAAAGGAGAAATTAAGTATCACCAAGTTTTTATTTTGGATATTGCTTAAATGATGGTGATATTTGTAAGCTTAGAAAATACAGTAAGTTTTGGGGAAAGATTCTGGTTATGTGAACTTTGAACTTCCGTGAGGTGAGAAAGGTAATAAGGGAGCCTCATGATGGGAAGGAAGGAGGGCCTAGTGCTGGAGAGAGTGCGCCGGGCGGAAGTCGGAGATTTGGAGATGAAAACGTGTATGGAGATGGCCACGCTCAAGCATGCATACTGTCGCAGAGTTGCAAAGGCTGAGAGAAAAACTCTGGCAAGTAGAAATGCAGGGAGTGGACAGAGAGGAGAAAATCATGAAATAGAGTGAGACAAGAAGAGTGAGCAGACCAGAGTTAGGAAATGGTGACTCACATGCCAAAGAAACTCTTTTAAGAAGAACGGAAAAGTTCTACGTATCAAGTATTTTTCGGAGAACTTGGATCAGAACTGAAAATACATTTGTTAGATTTATGAAGGAGACTGATGGGATCCTGTTGATAGTGCCGTGGGACCACGAGAAGCCAGATTGCACAGGGGCCGAATAATTAATTAATAGGAGTAGAGAGGAATCGAGAGGCCATATCTTTTTTTCCCCAAGACTCTCATAAGGGGAAAAGATAGAAAGTAGAGGGGTGTCCGAAGTGTGTTATTTACT
The DNA here is from genome assembly GCA_004027205.1 of Ctenodactylus gundi. Taxonomy (NCBI): domain Eukaryota; kingdom Metazoa; phylum Chordata; class Mammalia; order Rodentia; family Ctenodactylidae; genus Ctenodactylus; species Ctenodactylus gundi. The sequence continues at coordinate 166,506 of PVKB01001913.1, forward strand.
TTCTGAGACAAGAAGAGAAAAATCAGTAGAAACTGGGCAGAGCAAATAAAAAGAAAGTAGAAAGTGTAGTGACTGAAAGATAATTCCACGGAAAGGAGGTGGATGGAATCAGCACAGTGCTACCTGTTAGGAGCTGGAATTACTAGAGCTGCATTAGAGCATCCCACACATGTGCACATGTGGGGCTATTAATAGGCTGCCTCACATCGAAAAATCTGTATCTACTCAGTGTGTAAAAATATGGATACGCCAGTGTTTCCTGAAGTGTGAGGTGGAAAAGAGAAGTCATAGACTGTGTCACTGTCTGTCATCCAGAACCACTTGGCTGTTTGCATTTGTCTTTGTTCCTAAGATATTAGTGCAGTGGTTTCTTCTCACTTTGGACAGTCATATATGGTATTGATTCTTCTGTTAGAACGTTTAGGAAAACGGATGCACTTTGAGACCATCATGCTAAGGGAAATGAATCAGACCCAGAAAGTTAAATATTATAGGGTTTTTCTAATGTGAGAAAAACAAATCATAAAAAATATAAGAGACCCAGAAGAAAGTAAGGAGACAGACTTTATGGAGAGAGAAGGGTAAGAGAAAGAGAGTGAGAAGGAGAAAGGGAGATGATATGTAACAACAGCAAAACAACAACAACAAAAAATAAAAACAAATTAGGGTGATGGTGGGAGTTAATGGAGAGGAGAAAGTTGTGGAGTTGTGAAGGGGAAGGGATTGTAATTTTGACTCGATGTATATGTGTGCAAAATACTCAAGTTCAATGTAAACATTTTGTTATATATATATATATATACATATATATACATACATGTGTGTATATATACACATATACATATATTTATATGTGTCTATATGTGTGTGATATATATATATATATATATACATATACATATACATATACATATATATATATATAAAACAGGTCAGAAGTGGGTTCTCAGGAGAGTGTGTAGGGATGCCCTCCCTGAGTGTCTATAGAGAGAAAAATATTTCAAATCTGATTTTGAATCTCTGTTGTTTGGTAGGCAATGGGCCTCCACAGCATGAGTGAATGGACCAGCTCTGCTAGTGCCATTGTACGGTCAAAGAAAACACCCCTGGGTGTGCTTTGTCCTGGTCATGTGAAGAATTAGGATGATAGTAGGTGTGGATTTAGTGAGACACTATTTCAGCGTGGGTCCAAGGCCCCTCTTGCCACTGTTCCAGTAGTGCACCAAGGATATGCACAAAGGTGGGTAGAGGTTGATCCTCGGATGTAACAGGCTTGGAGTCAAAGGGCATTCTTTTGAAGGAAAATTTTTTCGTGCAAATGTAGGACAAGGTGATCTAATAAGTTATGACCCAAATAAAGGATAATAATGACAAATAGGCGTATTCACTGTTGGGAATTCGGATGGATGCTGTTTTAACAGATGTGAGTTGGTACGAAGTCAGGGAAGAGGGTGAGCTTGCTTACCTAGTTATCAGGTGGCCCTAGGTGAGAAACCAGATAGGCCACCAGATACAGCAGGGGCCTAATGTCTGAGTATGCTGATTAGCTGTGTACAAGCATCTCAATGATTCCATTCATCTCCCTCTGCTTTAAAAGTTGTTGAACAATGAGCTACTGGACAACACTTGGACAAATTTACTGGTGATAATACAAGAAAAAAGTTATGAAACTGTCATCTCATCATCACAGTTGAAACTAAAATGGTTCTAGTATGGCAATACGTTCTAATGAAAAAATACTGAAAAATATCTCAAAACTGTGAAAGACAAGGTGTGCAAGGAAGCATATAGTTTACAAAGTTCAGTTTGTATTATGATGTTAAAAGGAAAATTTGCTTGTGGAAAAATAGCAAAGGGGTGGGGAGGGTTTTCAGTAGAGTCTAGGAGGATGTCTGGGCTTTTCTCTAGGCTCTTGTTTAAATAGTCAAGACCCTCGCAGCAAACTCAGTGGACAGCATGGAACTTTGAGGTAAGAGGATTGTATCTGTCTAGTTTAATTTGACCTAAATTTGGGTCAACTTACTCTGAAGTGAAATTGTTTAATTTAATTAATCACTTTATGCTAAATGTTTAGATGTACATATGCAATGGAAAAATGCCCTCACAATCCATATTTTTAGTGTTTATGTTCAGGATTTTGTATGGCTTGAATTTTAATGAAAGATAAAAATGCCATGTTTTGCTCAGTAGAATTTAAAGAGTGAGATTTTATTACTGTACTATTTTCAGTTTAGAATTTTATAAATGATTACAAATGAGATTAGCAGATAGGATTAAGACTATAGTATAAATGGAGAAATTAAATGACAAATCATGATTCCTAAAGAAACCTAAAATACAACATATAGCTGCACTATCAAACTCATTAAAGCTTTGTTCATTAGGTACAATATGATAAGAGATTGAATAATAATTCACCTATTGGTATTGATATTCACAGCCTAAGATTTAAGATATACTTTACATAGCATATTTTTCCCCATTTTATTGATATGTATTAGTGCAAAATTTAAGGTTTACAATGAAGTTGAGGATTTTGTGCACATACATGTCTTGTCAAGGTGACAAGGACTTTCCTACTCTCCTTTTGTCCCTCCCCCACCCTCCCTTCTCTCCCTCCCCCGCCCTACCCCCCTGTTTCACTTTGTCTTTCATCTTAAGTTCCATAAGTGTTGTGATCTGGGTCTCTCATATCTGAGAGACCATTCGATCCTTCACCTTACTTTTTAAAAAGCCATTTGAAGTGTAAAAGAACAGCTACTAAGAACAACCAAGTAGCTTTCCAGTTTAGAGAAAGCCGGGTAGGTTAAACATAGGAAGAGAATCCATGGCTTCATTTACAGAAAAAAAAGAAAGTCTCATAAATGAAGCCATGTGGTGGGAAAGAGGCGTTTTCTATCTCCTACTGTCATAAATTCATAAAGTAATTTTTTGGTAGTACTGAGAATTGAATCTAAGGCCTTTGTATTAAAATATAACCCTGGCCTTTTAATCTCTTTTTAATTTTTAAAACAATATGTTAAGCCAGACTTGAGGTCCTGCTTCCTCTGCCTTGCAGAATGTTGGAATTACGGGTGTCCACAACCGTGGAATAATTTTCTTCCAACATTGATACTCATGTGGTTCTTTTTATTGACTCTTCGATATTTCCAAGTACATTCTAAGAGAAACCAGTCTTCTGCATTTGTAGTTTAAGAAAAGAATAAAAACCCATATCAATTTTTGAAGAATTTCTTTTACTTATTAAAAAAGGACTTCTAATAGGTATTAAATCATTAGGTTAAGAGCCAGTGACCTTCACATGATAGTTACTTTTCTATTGAGACACATAAAAGTAATGGATTAAAAACACATCATAAATATTCTTTCTCATCTTAGGATAACTAAATAATAGTAAGAAACAGTAGAAAACAAAACAAAACGAAATTAATCAAACACACCCAAACAGTCACCAGCAAAGTGGGAAAGATATACAACTTAATAACATGAGTATCAGAAAGTGTTTAAAAAAAAAAAGAGAGAGAAAACCTTTCGGTGTGGCACTGTGTTTTTCTTACCAGGACCCGTCTACTTCAGAAACGGAGTGGGTAGGACAGTGAAGTTCTTGGAATTATTACTAGCACCTTCAGTTAGTAGCAAAGTGAAATCCTGTGTTGGCTTTTTTCTTTGGCCTTTTCTAAATAATTTAAGCAGTTGATGGAGAGTAATAGGTAAAATGTAAAATACAAACAAATGGGGATTTCTTAAAAGGGCTAACCAAACATCCGCTATGATGTAAGGGTGTTTGCTAACTTGGTGAGGGAGACACTAGCGTAAGACATTTTTAAAATCTCAAAAGTCAGTATATCCCTGTTGGTGACAGGCCCACACCCATGACTTGGGCTGTCCTGTTCACATGCTCAGGCTACATAAAGATGGCTAGAAATCAAACATCAGCCTCACCCTGTGGCTTGGGGAAGAGAACTGACAGGCCTTGGGTGCAGTGCAGAGGGAAATGCTAATTCACCTGTGAGAAGTGAAAGGCGTGCTTTGTATGAGGCAGAAGCAAACTCATCTGGCGATCATGCATACATATTTAAAGAAAAGAAAGAGGGAGGGAAAGACAGGAAGAGGACTGGGAAGGAATAAGGAGAGAAGGGACATCTTTAACAGAAAATAATGAAAATTGAGAGGACTGGACATGAAGTTGGAAGATACGTAAGAGTTTTAATTTCCTGATCCTTCAGAATTGGGAGCCAACTGATAATGTCTGAAGGAAATTTTCATAATTAAAAATAAGTAACATTTTATAGTAAAGGTTTAAAAATAACTTACAATAAACATCAATTGCATTCCTAGTGACATATTAAAATTAGTTTAATTTTTAAACTAGAAAATGTGGCATGATCTTATTTTTCTAGAAGTTTTTTTATGAATTGATCTGCCTATATGTATACATATATGTATCTACATAAACACATGCATATGTATGTAATACAATTAGCATAAAATATTTACTCTATGTGAGATCAGCTTTACTGTTTTTACTGTATTCTACTGTTTTTCATTTTTAAAAAAATTGTTATCTAGTTCCAGCCTGCCCTTTGAAAAGTATTACCCTTTACTTTTCTGCTTATATTCATAAACCTTTTTGTTTCTTAAAATGTGTAAAATTTCATAAGTTTGCAACTGCCCTTACAAGATTATTTTTAAGTGAGCATAACCTGAAAAGTCATTTTTCTTATCTCATTGCTAAGACACAGAAATCTTGACAGCGTGGTCATAAAAATAACACTTCTGTAACAACAAAGAATAAGCAAAGTTGGGTGTACAGGTTCTTTCAATATTCTGAAGTGATAAGTGATAAAAAGCATTACATTTTCCTACCTGTAAGTCACAGTAGAGTGGAGGTGAATTTATAGAGCAGCACTTGGAAGCAAAGTCTGAGCGCTTGTCGACCAGGACTTCCAGCTCAGTGGGTGTGGCATCAGGCATTTTGGCTCTGAGTCGCTCTGCCAGTCTGGAAGACCATTTTTATATAAGGTTTTACTAGATGCATTTTACAGGTTTTTCCAAGGCAAAGCCACGGGCATTTCAGATCCTATGCAATAAAAAGGATGAAACTAGAAATACTTGTCTTCAGAAAAAAAAAATTATCTACACGTTTGTGAAATGATTTTTGTGACTCAGTTTGAGCTTAGAAAGCAACAAACGTGTCTCTTTCAAGACTAGCTAAATTAGCCTACACATTGCTGCTGAACTGGAATCCCAATCTTTCCCCTGTGATGTGTTCATTCAACATGAGTGACTGCCTGATATTTTGTCTAAAATTCATCTTCTCTCCAGTTGTACAGTTAAATTTCTTTGAGGAGTATTTTCTTTCTAGGACTTCCTGCAACTTTATGCCTTTTCATATCTCTCTCTCTCTCTCTCTCTCTCTCTCTCTCTGTCACTCCTACTCACCCGCTGCTTCTCAACTCCCTGTGCTGGAGTCAAGCTCTTTGGCCCTTGTTTCTAGCTATGTAATTACCTAATTCTCTTATCTCTATCTCTGACCCTTATTGGTAGGTGGAACTGGGAGAGGAGAGACCAGAAGGAATGCAGATGAGGAAGTCAGTGGTGGGAAGGGGGCACTTCGGAGCCTAAGCCCAGTGGGTTCAGGCTTTTGAAACCTCAAATGTCAGTTCTACTGCGTGTTCATTTGGAATTGAGATTGTGAATCTGGTTCCTTAATTGCATCCAGGAAATCCTGTAATTCAAAACTATTCCTAGTCAACTTAATTTTGAATTACCTGTTTAATATTATTCTTATACTGCCTCCATAATGTTCTTTTTAATCATGCAATTAAATAATTTTCTGAGAACTAAGACCTAACCGTTTTAAACTTCAAGCCATCACAGATTTATATTTCCTTTTAGAGCTTTGCTGAGGTAGACTTCTTGGGAATTGTTGAAGAACAACCTACTTTTGAGATTCTTTAAGGAGATCTTGTTTGGTGGTCTTTTTGGTACTTAATAGAGGTCCTGGTTCAAAATGATTTGAGATGCATCTGACATAGTTAGTAAATAAAGTTGACAATGACATGGCCTTCTGAATGGGGACTTTTCCCTAAAAATCCAAAGCTGTTTCTTTTTATGATAATGGCCTATGATTTTAGTGTTAATGTCTATTTATAAAGACATAGTATCTCCTCTCCTTAACTAAGAAAGTGACTATTGTACAATGTAACTTAGAATTAGCATTTCTATTTTCAGCATCTAGGTAACACAGACTGGGGATAACTGACAGGGCACTAGATGTAAATTTTGGGTTTCCTTGTTAGGCAAAGTCATGAAGTTATCAGTTTTGGAAGTCCTCAATATTTACAACAATATCTACACATAACTTCAGGGCAAGAGTGTTGATAAACTGTGCCGACATTACAAATTTGAATCCAGGCCCTACAGAGACATTTAATGATTGATATTTTGTGGCTAAATTGTAATTAGCCACTCAGCTGTCTCACAGGACATTTTTTTCCTCCTCAGACAAGAACTCAAATGCTTTTTATTACAGATATTAGGTTCTACTTTTTAACTCTCCTGTACTTCTTAATTTTGTTGTTAGCACAGGCTAGCTTTTTATAATAGTTTTTCAAATCATTGCCCTAGAAAAATATTATCAATGCATATGGAGAATATAGCCAGAGAAAATCTCTTACTTTTTTTTGTACTCAATAAATGTGTTTTCTGAATAATCAGCACATAATTCTTGTCCTTTGTCAATGAAAGATGACAGTTCCTTCTTGAGTATAGGACCCTATTAAAAAAATCCAAAATAATAATTGCATAAGAAAATTGTTTGTCTTAAAACACTGTCCCATGAGGCTATTAAAGCAGAACTTTTATTGACTCATGCAGGTATCAGCAAACTTTTTGCATAAGGTCAGATGGTAAATATTTTTTGGCTTGCAGGCCATAAAAAAAATCCCTATTCTAATTGCTCAACCCTGTACAAAAGCAGAATATAAACAGTGAAGATCACTGTATTTCAATGAAACTTTACATATAAACACTGAATTTAATTTTTTACATATCATAATTATACATTTCTTTGTATTTTTCCAACAGTTAAAACATTAAACCTTTTACAGAAGCATGCATTGGCCCACAAGCTGCAGTTTACCGACCTTTGATCTACATAGTTGATGGAAAATGTAGCAAATTATACCTGCACGGTGAAACAGGCAGCGGGGTCTTGAGAGTCGCAACACTCCCTAAGGCTTTTCAGAGTTGGCACCAGTATTTTGCTGAGGAATACTTCTGGAATATGAGTACTTCTGCTTAGTTCAAATGTATACCTGGCATGAGGGAGAAAAGAGATAGTGCTCTTTAAGGTGTGTAGACATGTGTGGATGTGTATACCTTTTGAAGTGGGACATGTCTATCACAAAGGCAGAGCACCTGTTCTGTGTGTCTTAGTTATGAGATTTAACCCAAAATGAAATTATGTCCATAGGCTTTGGATTATGCAATAATATCATTGATAGGTAAAGTTTTAATACTTGCTGTGACGTGTGTAGTTGGTTATACATAAACACATCCTGAAACTCACAGGAAACTCTCCTTTGTGCCAATGTAATGTAATACAATTGAAACTGTGGGTAACATCCAGTGCACCTTACATGTAACTTTCTTGCGAAAATAATGTATGAAACGTATAAAAAGTTCACATTTAGTTTCACCTACGTTTGTAGAGGTATTTCTTATTAGCAACCTATGCACTCGGTGAGGCAGTATTATCACTCTCCAACTAAGTTACAAGAAACTCAAATTCAGAAAGATCAGTCTTGGCCATGGACTGTAATAGAAGAAGCAGAATTGGGAACCTCCAGCTTCTTTCTTTACATAAAAATCCTTTCTTATAAAATTCAACTGTTGTTCATTTAATACATGTTATTTAATTTTTAAAATTTGAATAATTAAAATCAAGTACAAGTACTTCAAGTCCATAAGTGACATCCAAAGAGCTTTCCTATGTTTGAAATGAATGAAGGTATACTTTCCTTCATTCTGGCACTGAGTGGACTTACCATCTGTCCAGGTAAAGTTAAAATAGAAACACAGTTCAGACAACCCCTACTTACTGATCTAGGGAGTTGGTGTTTCTTTGGTCACACACGTCTTTATCTGTGGGCAACTGAACAGCTGGCAGTACTGGTGGTGGTGTAGGTGGCGTGAAATATGCACATGTAAAAATGTCCATGGGTGTTTTTTCTTGACAACAGTCTTCAAACTTAGAATTCTTCTTGGATAACTTGTCACAGAGTTTTACTGTGTATTCAGACAGCTACAAAATGAATGTGCATGTTAGTCTTATTAACAATAAGATTTAAGCTTAGAAGTTCTTAAAGCATGTTTATAAAAGTCAGTATGAACACTCTTAGAAAGTAAATTGGCACAAGATTTGGAAAGGCAGTTTGTGAATATAAACTGAAGGTTTTAAAAATGTACAGCTTCATTTCTAAGAATTTATACTTAGAAAAAAATAATAAAACTGCAATTCTTAACTATAACATTATAAAGTAGCTCATTGCTTAATGTGTAGGAAAATAAACACATTTTAAATACAATCATAAAGGATTAGTTAAATGAAACATGAGGTATCTGGAGACATAAAGGTAATATATGCAATAGATATGTGTAGCGGAGTCCCAGTTGGCCCTTACATATCAGCATAGAAAAATATCTATTAACATGGTCAAGCATTTCTGATAGAAAAAGACCAGGCGAAACAACCAATCTATTACTAACAAGGTCGATGGGACACTGGAGACTGACTTTCATCTAAAGCAATTATTCCAATTTGTATCTACATGAGAGAATTATGCAAGTTTAAAATGGTGAAAATTTTTGAATTGTCTATCAAATTATAAAGTGTAATACAAACATGAATAGCCTAGTAGTGTGATGATTTCAGTACTAACAGGACTTCATGCAGTAATGACATTGATGTATATCTGTGCTATGCAATACTATTTTGGATTTGAAATGTGGTCAATATGACTGAAGAACTGAATTTTAAATTTTACTCAATCCAGTTATATTTAATTTGAATTATAATTAAATTTAAGCAATTATGCTCCCACTCTATGCCAGTGTGGATAGAATAAAAGTTTGTTAGTCAGATATCTTGTTTTTGCATGTTGACTCTGTCACTTAATAGTTCCAAAAATGTGCTTCATTTACATTTTTTTCTCATCAGTAAAGTAGAACTAACAAAATGTTGATGCTTCAGTGTACACGTGACGGTCTCCTACACATGCACAAAGCACCCGAGGAGAGCGCCCGCTAATCAATGCCCGGTCCTCAGTCCTGCTCACGGTGATGGGAACGTGACTGTCTCACCTCTTTGGCCATGCAGTCTTCGGAGGTCGTCTCACAGCACCTTGACACAATGTTAACAGTATCTTCGGCTAGTGACAGGACATCCTCCAGATCAGCGGTGGGCACTTTTTGGGATAATTTTATAAGATGGCTAAAGAGTTGAAAGTGAATTTGTTAGCTGACCCTCGTTTTCGGCTTTCTTGCTTTCAGTCTGAACACACAACCTAGAGAGGTAGGAGTACCGTGCTTTCAGCTGCAGGTCTCAGAAGATGCATGGAGTGCATCTGCCGTGGATGGAATCTATGGACCTAGGTCACATGGTCAAAAATCAAACCATCCTCAAGGAAACTTCAAATTTCTAGAACACAGATGCAGCTTCTCCCCTAGCGAGATCTACACAGTTGAAGCATGCTGTCTTACGTCACTTTCTTATTTTTGGAACACAATACCTGCCACCCACGATCTAAAAGGGGTTGGGGAGTTTATTTTCACTCACAGTTGAGAGGTCTCATTCTGTGCATGACCCCACTGGCAATGACAGGAGTGTAAGGCTGGTCATGGCTTGGCAAGAGAGGAAGCAGAGCACTGAGGAGAAACCAGGGTGGAAATCTGTCCTCCCAGGGCTCACTCTCATTGGTCTGACCCCCTGGTGGAGCCTCACTTCTTAACAGCATGTGAAGTCAATGGATTAATCCACTTGGTCCAACCCTACCCCTCCTCCCCACACACACGCAAGTCAATCACCTCCCACACATAGGCTGTTGGGAGACATTCCAGATGCAAACCATGACATGCACCTTTAAAATGTGGGCTCTGAAACAGCCACAAAGCACTCATGTCTCTCTGCTTATGAGGTCAATATCATATTTTTGTGACCTTTCACAATTTTTAAAAATGTTCTGTGAATTCACTTAGGAATTTTGGCTAGAATAAACAATAGGAGACATATAGCCCCATACCACAGAGTTAATAAGTGATACTTCAGTTGTATAATATTGAAGTATTTCGTAACATTTACATATGTAATTGGCATTGTTATAATCTCATGTTTTCTTTTTTCATTTACTATGTCAGGGATATTAAAATTATTTTATATTAAAAATCTTAATATGTAAAGATATAAATTTCTTTTTTAGAATTATATCAAAATTATCATCCTAACCAATCTTAATGTATACAGTTGGGCAGTGTTACATAAATTCACGTTGTTGTACAATGGATCTCTATAACATTTTTAGCTTGCACTATTGTTGTTTGGCTCTAAAATGTCCCCCAAAAGTCTCATGTATTTTAATGTTATGGATTGTGTATGGACTCATGTGCTGTTGGTGGACTGGGGTCTAATCTGGAGGGGTGGATTACAGTTAAATTGGGATTAAAGCTGTGTGAGTTAGGATTAACAGTATGTAGTGGCCACACCTTCCAACCTGGATGCAGGAGGGCTGACCACTGGGTGGAGACCTGGAAGGATACCTAAGCTGCTTCCTGCCTTCCTTGGTGATGAAGACTGGGACTTGGACTAGTCTCAGCTAATCTCAACTTCCCTTCCTGTGTGTCATGTCATGAGAAGCTGCCTCCACCTCTCTCCCTGCCATGTGCTTTGATTGCTGCCGGCTGCCCCTGAATGGACTGTGACCTTCTGAAACTGTGAGCTAAAATAAACCTTTCCTTTCCTAAATTTGTGGGTGTCAGGTATTGAGTCACAGCAACAAAAAAGTAACTAAGACACCCACTGAACAGCAATCCTTATCCTCTTGTCTCCTATTCCTGGCAACTCTCTTCCCACTCTTGTTTTTTTTTAAATTTTAATTAATTTAGATACCTAATATGAGTGACCTGCATGCTATCTGTCTTGTAGTAGTAAGCGGCTTCTTTCACTTTCGTCACGTTCTGGAGGTTTACCCATGTTGTAACATTTGATGGAATTGTCTTTGTTAAGACTATGCAATATTCCACTGTGTGTACGTACAACATTTTCCGTATCAGTGCCTCTGTCCACACTCATTTGGGTGCCTTCATGTCTTGGCTATTGTGAATGAAGCTGCAATGAGTGCGGGAGTGCCGATGCTAGGTTGAAACCCTGCTTTGCCCTTTTTTGGGTATGCAGTGGCGTTGCTGCTGGGTTTTATGGCACTAGTATTTTTACTCTTCTGAGGGATTTATTATTGTTTTCTTTACTGGCTGTGCTATTTTATATTCTTGCCAACAGTGCATAGGGATTTCAGTTTCTTTGCTTCCTCATCATTAACTGTTTTATTATTTTGATAATGACTATCCTAATGTGTAGACGGTGATACCTCATCAAGGTTTCAATTTTCACTTCCTTTATGATTGGTAATGTCAATTATTTTTTCATATTCATATTGGCCATCTGTATATTTTCTTTGAAGAATTGCTTATTGAAGTTTTTGACCCATTTTTCATTCAGTTATTTTGTTCTTGAGTTATAGAAATTTCTCATGTATTCTGAGAAAAAATGCCTTCCCAGATAAAATTTTGCCTTACCAGATAAAACTGACAGAATATTTTCTATCATTCTGTAGGTGCCTTTACACTTTGTTGGTTATATCTTTTGAGCAGGATTTTAAAAGTTTGGTATAATTCTATTGTTTGTGTTTTCACTTTTTATGCTTGTGTTTTTGTGTCATATCTAAAGCATCATTACCACATCGAGTACCTAGTAAACTTTTCCTGTTTTCTTCTATGAGTTTTACAGGTTTAAGTCTTATATTTAAAGCTTTACTCCTTTGTTTGAGTTAATTTTTGTGTTTGACATAACGGAAGGGTCAAACTTCATTTTGTGCGTGCAGATATCCAGTTTTATCAGAAGTACTTGTTGAAGATACCGTCATTTCTCCATTGTGTAAGTTTGACACCTTTGTTGGAAATCAACTTACTTCTGCGCCCACCATTCTATTTCTTTGATTTATGTATCTGACTTCATGCTTCTTTAATGATGGTTGCTTGGTAATATGTTTTGAAGTCAGGGAGTTTTGAGACCCACTCTTCCTCTTTTCCAAAACCGTTATTTGGTGTCCCTTGAGCCCTTCTTGACATTCCCTATTAAGTTTAAGATGGCGTTATAGTTTGGGTCTGAAATGTCCCCTTCAGGTTCTGGTGTTACACACTCAATCCCAGGGTTGTGATATTGAGAGATGGTGTGAAGAGGTCTAGGGGGAGTTTTTAAGTCACTGAGTAAATGCCCTCCAAGAGGGAGTGGACGCCCAGGGCTGCTGCTTCTGTTGTCTCCTGACTCTGAAGGGATCCCTTTAATTTTGTCACATGTTCCTACCATAATGTGCCATCATGGCCAATGCAATAGGGCCAACTGCTCATGGGTTGATACCTCTAAAACTATATGCCAGAACAAATCACTTTTCTTTATAATTTGCTTACATCAGGTACTTGTTCATAGTAACAGAAAAGTAGCACAGTTTTTTTTTTTTCTATTTCCCCGAAAAAGTCATTTAACGTTTTGATAAGGATTTCCTTTAGTTAGTAGATTACCTTGAATAGTATGGGCATTTTAGTAATATTAAGTCTTTCAAATCACAAACATGAGGTGTTTTACATTTATTGTATCTTCTCATTGATTCATTTGATAAATGCCTTGTATTTTTTCGTTAAATGTTCTTTTATAATATTTTTAAACAAACTATGGTATTCTTTTATATATATTCTACATCTGGATCATTTTGTGTTTTAAGGATATTTTGGAAATCTCTAATTTATTAAAATATAGCAACAATATTTACTAGTTTAATATTGATTCAGACTAAGTGATACTTCTTTATAGTAAATTTTAGATACTAATGTGAATATAAAGTTAATTATAATAAGTAACATATGTGGTGGTTTTATAAGTTCTTATATTCTGTTTGCTAAACACACTATCTTAATGTATAAGAAAAAGTAATGGAAAGACCACAGAAAGTGACTTTAAGTGTTTGAGTAGTTTGGTAGTAGACTATATTCTATATTTTCTTTTATGGACATCTTCTCAGAGAGCCCTAATATTAGGGATATGCAGCACAGACCTCAATCTGTGAATTTGAAGACAATCTTTACCTCAGCCTCGATTTCTCCTTTCCATAAGCAGCATATTGTGAACAGACTGTGTTTGACATAGTGGTCAGGAGTGATAACTGTTTCATCTGGAGTTTCTAAAAAATAAGGGAGAGAATCTCATTAGATGATCAAGATCCACTTCAGAGATTGACGCAGATAGCAAGAGATCTTCATTTCATTATTTTTCGATTGGTAGAAAACTAAACATTTTTGTAGGTGGGAAGTTTCTTTTCCAATTAATAAAATAAAAAGGAGACATTTCAGAAAATTTACTAATTGAAAAATTTCAGTTTCTACCATTATTTTAAAATCATACAATTATAAGAAGAAACATAATATAGGATGATGTAATAAATGGAACCTACTTCTTTCAAAAAGCACATAGTTGGGCTTGCGAAGTGGCAGCAGGAACTGACCATAGAGAGATAATTCTTGGTGTAACCGAATAAAAGTGGCAGAGGTGCTTGCCCATAATTACTGGAATATTCGTACAAGAATCTGGGGAGAAAATAAGATAAATCAAATTTTTGAAAGAAAATGAGGCCTAAATTGCTCACAAATGTTTTGATGAATGTTATAGTTTCAGTGTTTAAAATTTCCCAAGATTTTTGAGAGAGAACTGTCATACTGATAACTTTTGATCAATATATTTATTTAAAAATGTAAGTTCCTGGTCTGGGAATATGGCTCAGTGGTAGAAAGCTTGTTTAGCAAGTATGAAGCACTGTTTTCAATCTCTAGGACTTCAAAATAAAAATAAAATAATTAAAATGATAAACAAAAGTTCTTTGATTATGATGTGATCAGCTCGAAGGGAGGAGACGATTTCTTTTATTCACTTAGTGGCCGTCCAAATGCACTACCCTTGGAGCTGCTTATTAAGTTTACTGAATTAATTGCAATGAATATATTTAATGACTTTGCTCTTTATTATGCATCCCTGTCAGTTAATTTAGACAATTGTTGTGTACAAGTTTACTTATTTGTTGAAACAGATCACTTTAACTTTTTTACATGTATAATGCCTACATTTTAATTTTTAAAATTTAAGAAAAAAATGAAATAAAAGAACACAATTACATAGCGTTTTTATTCCATAGCATTCTTGGAGATTTCTGGCAAGCCTATCCACCACTCCCCCCCACCCCCCAGTATGAATTTTTGTTAGTATATTTTTGAGATATACAATAATTGTGTTGGGCCAGTTGGGACATGCGCACACATTATCTCAACCATCCAGATTTCCCCTCCCTTTTCACACCCGTCGGTGTCTCATCCTCCTCAGGTTCTCATCTCATCTCCACACAGCCTGGCTCCCGTTTCCTATCAACCATCTTATGGTTTGCTTTTTCGATTTATATTTGGGGTTCTCATATAAAAATAACCATGTGCAATCTAGCCATCTGTGTCTGATCCAATTTCACTTAGCCCTGTGGTTGGAGATGCATCCTTATTCTCATAGATGGCTTGAGTTTATCCTTCGTTATTGCGTCTATACACCACAGTTTCTCTATGGTGAGTTTCTCTGGTGAGGGGCCTACTCGGCACTTCCAGGATTAAGCTGTTATGAAGTGTGCTACCATCAACATGGATGTACATGTATTAGAGAAATATGATGTCTTTAACTCTTTTGGGAACATAGAAAAAGAACAGCTGGGTCAAATGAAACTTTTAATTTAACGAGGAATCTTCACACTGTTTTCTGTGGTGAAACCCTTTAAAATTTTAAGAAGATAAGGTCCTGTGATTTAAAAGAGAATCTGAAATATTGGGATAATCCTCTCTAAAAATTTATAGGAATGGGCAAACCAACTTATAACTTTCAAAAAAATTATGGCCAATTTGAATGACATTGCTTTTGATTCTTATATGTATATATTATTTTTCTACTATTACGAATTGATTTTTCTCTATTTTTAAGACTACCAGGACTAATATAATCGAACTAATCTGGTTCCTCATGCATGCTAAACAAGGAAATTAAAGTTACATGTTCACTTTTGCATACCTGTGTTCTGTTCACAGCTACTTCGGGAGTTGTGTGGGAACGGGAAGTAAAAGCTATTCATTTCTTATGTTTTATTAAAAATTAAGTATTTAAAATGTGCACAGCAATAAACCTGCTTCTCTTATTTGTAGTAGTTAAAGATTCTTGGCATACAGGAATCCCAGTACGGACTGTCAGATATGTAACAATGTGTCAGGTAGATAGGGGGATCAATTAAGTCTGTTACAGAGAATAGATCTAGACCTTTTGTGGGAGTCTGAGGGAGCTAATTTCTTCATGTCTGAGAAAGGCGTTCACAATAATTATTATGACAGGAAGGTGGGCTGTGTAGGTTTGAGTCAAGTTCTTACTAACGGTAATTGTCTGGGTCGCTGTTGAAGAGGTGTTTGCATAGAGTGGGGGGATAGATGAGATTCACTTCAAATGTTTTCCTGACTTAAGTTCTATTTATAACGAAAACAGCTTACTGGTCAGCAAATCCCTTTGGATCTTTCGTGAATGCCTCGCAAATTTCCTCACTGGTTGGCTCCGTGTAGGTAGGAAATTCCTGTGGCTGGTGACTTAGGGCAGCCATACAAAGTTTCCGTTCCAGGCCCTCCCTGGTGCAGCACTCAGAGGTTCCCGGGTGCGGTGGGAAGGGAGAGTCAGCTTTGCAGGACTTGACAGCCAGGGCTGAGGTCTGCAGTGAAAGAAGGGGAAGGACACGAGAAAACTCACAGTACGTCTGTTTCCAGGTTTGTAGTATTCCATTTAGTGTAACGCCTTAGCCTGTAATTTCAAAATTCTTGTTAGTAGTCAAGTGTGTATACAAAAGGCACTGGGAGATGAGCTGAGAACAAGAAGAGCTGTAGAAGTCTAGGCAAGAGTAGGGCCGTATTTGTAAACGACTCTCCTCAGAGTAGAATACAAAGGAGAACTTTTATAAGTAAGTGGTTAATAAGTGGTATACGACTCACTGCAGCCATTCGATTTTTTCCCCCAGGCCACTGTTTTTCCAGGGGTATTTTAGGTCTCTGAAGATGAGAGTCATTTAGAAAAGTTCCCATGGCATTTCTGATGCCATCTCCCACCTGTTGTCTGGTGTGGTCCCTAGTAAGAATGAAGACATCTCTCACTCCTTTTTATTAAATGAGCAGACTCCTGCCTGCCCTATACCTTGCTTTGCATCTTACCTAATAGTTCTGGGCCATGCTTTGGAGTCAGAATTATGTATAGAATATATAAAATAAGAAAAACACAGGTTACAAACCCCAGAAAGCAGAATGCATTGAAAACTATTAGTGTATTCTACTTGGGGGTCCAGGGGGTCCAGGGTCCCAGTCTGTAGTCCAAGCTGGTCTACTCGTAGCAATCCTCTTGCCTCAGCCTCCTCAGTGCCGGGATTACAGGTGTGCACCACCACGCCTGTCTAGTGTACTTTAATTTACCACCACAGCACTGCTACACTGATGGGAGTGGGTGGGCAAAGATCACTAAGGCAACTGTCATAATAGGATATAATTTTAGGGAATAACTTGATACATAAGCTAAAACTGTAGAAAGAGACATTAGAGAGAAAAAGGATTAGAAACAGTCATCATAAAAATGATCTTAGCGTTTATGTAGAAAAATGTAATTTGATATTTTTTACACTGATTTTGCATGTCAATTATATTTCCAAGATAAAACTCCTAAAGACCCTTTCTACCAGGAAGGAGGGACAGTGGAAGGGGTGAGCTACATAGACTGATTTTACATCCTCTTCCACAGCTGCCTTCTCCTAGGTGCCAGAATTTGAAGAATTACTCTTTTAAAGTCCTATCTCCCTCTTTAACCAACCTTCTTTATACCTTTCTATTATTTTCCTTGGCAATAAATAAAATGGAAATAAAGTAAAAATGTGCTTTTTTATTCTATCACTAATTTTTTGAGGCTTGTTTGATGTGGTGCAGGAGATCAGATTGGCGTGAAAGGTATTTACGAAGGTGTTGGTGGAGCAAACTGATGGTAAAATCCTTAGCAAATAAGACAGATGGAGTAATTAATAGGGAAGAATAGTCATCGTATAGAAGCTATTCTAATGAGCTCTTTGTAGCACGGTTTCTATAGTCTGGCAGGCTTGGACAGAAACATTGCCTAGAGGGACCTTTAGCAAAAGGCTCCGAATGTCATTTGCATTGGGTCTGATTTCTGTATGAGGAAATTGCTGAAACTACCCAAGTTTCACCATTTCTAGTTCCTGTCCATATTCTGAACCGTCAGTTCAGAATTTCAATTTCTGAATGTATACCACGGGAAAGAAAACCTCGAACCTAGGCTTCAGTGAAATTTTAAACCTCCAGATAATTTAAGGTCAACACTCATTTTTTTTCTTGGGCATTTAGCACCACTCCTGGTATGGGGAATACATGCAGGCCATTTGCTACATGGCATCCATTAAAATTGTGTCCAGAGTTTCATAAGTTGGTATTGGAAAGGCTGAAATATATAGTGATAAAATCCCATGTGTAGACTGACTCAGATCTGGTTTTGCTTTCTACACCCATTTCTCACTAACAACGCATGTTTAGTAAATCGCTCACATAGCCCAGTTTTCTCATTTGAACCTTGTAGAAATAATGAATAAAATGGCTGATTGAGTTAGAATAATAAACCTGGAATCTAAAGACAACACACTTTGCATTTCTCCTGAACAAGGAGCAGGTAGAGCTGCTGTCTAGTTTCCCAAAGACGCAGCTTGGAGGCTCCTCTGGCTCCCTCTGGCGCCTGGTAGACAGGGCCAGGCCCTGCAGCTCACCCTGGTGTCGTAGCAGTTGGGGTCGGCTCCTTCGGCACAGCACTCTGTAGTCAGGGACACAACTTCCTCCACGAGCTGCCTGATCTGCTCAAACGTGCCACTGGAAAATTTTCTGCTGTATAAGACTAGTGCTCTGAGGAGAAAATGATTTATGAATTAGAACTCATTTTCCTCACATTTTTGCATATATTAACAGAAGTTCTGGTCAATTTTTAAATGGAATATTTCATATTCACCTTTCTATTTGGCTAACAAAAACTAAGGTTAAATTCAAAAACTGCTTTTGTACTAGGGGAATTTATCTTACAAACAGTAGAAATTGGATTTGGAGATTCCAGAAATCAACCTGATGTCTGTCTCAAGCCTCCTGTTTCTCTCCCACAGTACTAGAATGCACCGTTATACTATAATGTACCTCAGAAAACTCTACTTACTCATACTCTTTAAATTCATTTAGAAATTTACAGGTGACAAATTGTTATGATGTTGTAACCATAGTTCAGCTGAATTTGTCTGATGCGTTGTATTTGTCTGAAATCTCTACCCAGACTCTGTCCTCTCCGTCTTTACGGAAATCCTTTCAACCTTTCATACTGAGTGGAACTTAGATCACAGTGTTTAGATCACGGTCAAAGTGAAGTATAATCTGAACAAAGAGCATTGAGTGGGTACTGCATACTTACAAAGATCTGAAGCCATCTTCTCCCAAAAGGGCAAGTTCCTTGCAAACTTTATCCTTTTCATAATCTCGGCCTAGGAACCAGAGGAAATTTTTTTTTATTTTTAAAGAATATTATATTAAATGTATGTATAAAAAGTGATCTTCCATAGACTTATGGTAAAAGTAGCACTGTGTTACCATCCATATGCAGTTTTATTTTGGGGTATTTTCCAGCTGTTTTCTTACAAGGCAGCACAGTATTTTGGTGTACTGTAATTGTAGAAAGAAAAGGAGGAGTAAAGTAATATTGAAAGCAGGTGGATCAAACACCTCAATTGGTGGATCATGAGTCAGAATCTATCAATATGATATTCTCTTAGATCCTTCTTTATAACAGTGCTTAATAGGAATTGTTTCTCTTTTCATTTCTTTTTCTCTCCCTTCTTCTCGCTCCCTGTTATTCCTTTCTCTCCCTTTCTTCCTCTCTCTCTTTCTCTCCCTTTCTTCCTCTCTCTCTTTCTCTCCCTTTTTTGTTGTCTTGGTTTTACTTAAGACTTCTACTGGAAAAAAAAAAAAACGAACAACAACAAAATAACAACAACAAAAAACAAAGTGAGGGTCCAGCCTGTTAATGCAGGACTGGTAATAAAAACAAAAGTGCGTGAGAGCAAAGTGGTTCTGCTTACTTTGGAGTAGGTAGAAAGGCTTCAAAGAAACTTCCCAGGGAACTTGCTAGGTGACCTTTGTAGTCTGGGGTACAGTGAGATGTCTGATTAAGCTGGGAAAGTCTAAAGTGGTGGTGTTGGTGGGAGCCACCTGGTTGTTGGCTTAGGGAGCAAAGGAGAAGACCACAGGTGGAAGGCAGTGTGTGGCCTTGATCTCGGCTAAGCAGGATAGCGATATGTCCTGGAGCTGTTTTAAATACCTGAACCTTGTAGAGTTAGTCTTTTTAGAGGGCATTCGGTGGCCAACTTGTGGTATTTTGGTGCAATGGCAAGTCATTTGAAAATACTGGTCCAAGGAATATCTTAGGGTATCAGCCTGGTGTGAGGCATCTCTCAGGATGGTGGGTGAGTGCCAAACAGTGAGTCAGGAGTCGAACTCTATTAATATGATATTCTCTTAGATCCTTCTTTATAAAAATGCTTAATAGGAATTGTTAAGCTAGGAGAGAACTCATCTTCTTTGAACACCTCTGTGACCAGAGGAAATATCAGCAGCTCACCACAGTGAATTAGTTGTTTCTGAAGCTGCCTCTTCTCCTAGCTTCTCACTTCCCTGTGTTAGCTCTGGGGGAGAAGCGAGCAGCTTAGAGATGAGAGAAAAGAGAACAGGAAGTGGGCAGAGGAAAAACAGAGGCAAATGTTCATGTCTGCCTTTCCCAGTGTAGGACCGCGGCAGGCCTGACTTGTGAAAGCAGCTTTAACTTGCAATTAATTTATGCATTGTCAAGTACTAGGTACAACCAGGCATGCTCATGGCTACTGAGGTTACTATTTCAGGGTTCAGGAAAGTCAGAAGTTTTTCTCTTATTTGAAAACGAACAGATAAATCATGGCACCTGGCTGTCAGTTCATTCTGGCAGCAAGGAATGGCACGTTCCTTCAGGAGGTGAGTTCTTTACTGATAAGTTCCACATACCCACTACATATGTCACGGGTAACCACATGGATGCTGGCAGATGTTCTTTCCTGATCCGTCACCTATATAAGTGTGTCCTGGACATTTAAATGTGTCCTGGATGCTACATACTTTGAAAAATTGCACAATGTGTTATGAATGGGCCAGTCTGTTCTGAGTGACTTTTGCTTTTTAAATATTTATCCTTTGCTTTAAGTACTGAAAAAGTCTTATTGTAGGTAACGTGATAACTGCTGCCACATAGCCCAAAGATGTCTTCATTTTTCTAAGTGACAGCTCTAGGAAGACTGAATATGAGTAGGCAGAACTTTTTGCATTATGGTTGAGAATAAAAGAGATGGTTGGGTACAAACTGGGGAGGATTTTTTTTTTTCAGAATTGAGAAGCTAAAAACCTTGTAAAGAAACATTTTGTAAGAAGGAACAAGCTCAAATAAATACCATCACAATCTCATGGGAAGGGGCTGGAGTTACATTTCAGTGATTAGAGCACTTGCCTAGGACATGGGAGGTAGAGGTTCCATATACTGACACGGCAAAGTAGCTGAGCACAGTGGTGCACTCGGGAGGCTGAGGCAGGATTTTTGCTGTGAATTCTTGACCAGCTTAGGCATATACTAAGCTCAGGACAAGCGTGCCCTACAGAGTGAAACTTGATCTCAAAAAAAAAAAAAAAATAAATAAATAAACAAAATCCCATGGAAGGTAGAAAAGAAGCTACATTTTCAAATCTGACCTATGCTGAAAACTAGGACAAGGTCATAAGATTGGTCATGCTGAGGGTCAGTAGAATACAAAAGATCATTTGCAACAAACCTGACTTATGTCTGAGAACCTTCACTTCTAGTACATTGTCGGAAACTTATTGGTTAGTTTACAAAGTTGGAAACTCTGATGGGTTTCAAAGGTCAAAATAAGACACAAAAATTTTCATTGATTATTAGTGATACTTTATGAGACTGAAATTTAGAACAAGGAGGGCATGAACAAGCTGAGAACTGAGCTCGATTAGAAAAGAGCCACACTTCAGGGTGCCAGCAGGGTCACTTCGTGTTGTTTCGAAAGTAGAACTGGGAAGAATGACTAGCAGTTACAAGGTAGTAGAATTTGGTTTAATGTAGGAAAACTTTATTATAACTAGCCAATTAATAACGGAATGGTGGCAGTATTTAAAAAATGAGGTTTTTTTTTTTCTCCCTGGAAATACTGCCACGGGTTTAAATAAACACATGTATTAAAGATTCTTGAATTTTGTCTCAGATAGTATTTTCAAGGACTTTAGCATCACTTTCCAGGAATTAAAAATACATCCTTTTTAGAAATAGTAAGAGATTATATGAAATATTTCTTCCCTGAAGTTTATTATTTTAAAAATCACACATCCATAAAAAAATAAAACCCTAGCAAGAGCTTTTCCTTTCAGTGTGCATGAGCTAACTGTGTTTATTAATAAACTCCCCTCGTAAATAACTGAGGAAGTCAGTTTTGTTTGTACCTTTAATGTGATCATTCAATAACATGCGAAGTGAAAGCCTAATCACCAGGAGTGGTCCTAGTAAATATTTTGAGAAACATTTGGTTTATAGCCTTTCAGGTTCAGATTTCTCATTTCAATGAAAAAGTAGTTCCGTTTGTGAAGTTGGCTGTGCGCCTCCATGTGCACGTGAGGAAAGTGCCTGTGGACGCTACAAGCCATCTTCTTTTAAGCAGTTTTGATTAATTCAAGCGCTTGTTTGCACACAATGCTTTGGGACTGATGCCTATGATGTTCTGTTTTAGAATGCATGGTAAAGAGGGAATCACAGAAAGATAGATGGACTATAGTAAAGTGGTTTTGAAACCATTTTTGCTAGAACATCAGCCACAGGAAAGGCAGATGAGAAGAAGATTCCACAGAGAGGCATCAAGAAGATTTGAATTAAGACAGGAGGGCAGAGACTGTGCCTCACAAAGTAACCTATAGAGGAAGCTATTGCATGTGAGCCTTCAGGTGTACCACCCGAAATATATTTACGATGAACTTCATGTATTCATTCTTCCAAGAGGTAATATCTAGTTTACAAAGCTAAGCAGGAAGAATATGTTAGGAATGTTCCCATCTTGTAAAAGAAACAAAAAATAAATGTTGAAGGTAATACGCAATGTGATCACTGCTTTCTCATGGCAAAGGAACCCTTTTTGACATTTGTCATAATCATTATTTTTAACACTAGTTAAACCTGCACTAATTCATTGCTGATTCATATAGTTAAATTTGCTGCTTATATGAAATGTTATGTTCTGTCTTTAGTGTGCCAGTTACTTGTGATGAGAATGATAGGGCCTTCTGTGTAGTACTAGTAAGTACTGGCATAATGTTAGTGATTCTTGTGAAATCATTTCCCTATCAAATAACCTCTTGGTACTAAATGTTCACAAATTTCACTAACAAGTTTTCTTTTTTTTTTGCAAGATCATGATAGGTTCTTGTCTTGTGAAATAGTCTGTGAAGTCATGTTTAACTTTGGGCTTTTGAAAACAAATGTGATCAAGTTTTGGGAAATACTTATTGCTTTTTGCACCTTACTTTTCCCAGCAAACCTGATATTTGTTCATATATTCAATGATATTTTTTGAAGTCTAACTCTGTGCTAGGCATTGGGTTCTGTGTTGAATATGAGTATCAATGGTGACTCGAGTCGACATATCTTTGCCTTCCGGGAACCTTCTTCATTCTACTGGGCAAAGCCAACGAAGTTGTCTCTTGGCATAAACTCTAATGAAAAAGACATGTTGGGCAACTTCACTTTTGTTACGTGCTCTCACTGAATCATGATTTTGTTCCCTAGAAAAGTTCTTTGTACACCAGGAGCAATTAATAGATCCGAAATAGCCTAGATTTAACCCGAGTCTTTCTTAGATTGCTAGAAACTGCTGTAAATTGCTATTTCCTCTTGTATTCTAGAGAATTATAGGTGTTTGAAATCTACTAGATATTTTATATTTTCACTATTTTATTTGTTTGCCATTTGACCTTCTAGTCTGAGCTGTAGGCTCATCTATGCACAGAAAGCTTAGTAGATTTGAAATGATTTGCCTAGCCGAGCCCCACCCCTCAATACCAGGGATTGAATTTAGGGCTTTCACCTTAACTTACATATCATATCCCTCTTCCTATTACTTTATTTAA
The DNA here is from genome assembly GCA_004027205.1 of Ctenodactylus gundi. Lineage (NCBI taxonomy): Eukaryota > Metazoa > Chordata > Mammalia > Rodentia > Ctenodactylidae > Ctenodactylus > Ctenodactylus gundi. The sequence continues at coordinate 190,173 of PVKB01001913.1, forward strand.
TTTTACTTTATTTTTTGAGACAGGGTCTTCCTCTGTAGCCCAGGGTGGTCCTGAGCTCACTATGGAGCCCAGGTTGGCCTCAAACTCAAGGCAATCCTCCTGTCTCAGCTTCCTGAATGGTAGGATTACAGGTGTGCACCACTATGCCCGGCTTATGTGGTGCTGGGGAATCAAACTCAGGTACTTAGAGCTTGACCTACTACTTGGTAGGCGAGCGCTTTAACAGCTGAGCCATTCCTCCAGCCCCTTTTTTTATTCTTTAGTTTGAGGCAGAATCTCGCTAAGTCCTCACATTGTACAAGTTGGGCTGTAGCTTGTGATTCTTCCACTTTATTCTCTCGGAGTGCTGGGATTACGAGTGTGCACCTCCACAACCAAAATGTTAGTGCTTTGGAAGTGAAATATTTATTTTGCAAGAACATGGTTTACAGTATTTAGTCAAAGTAACAGTAAATTTATTTGAGAAATGAAATGATGCGCTGGCTTGGGAAGCCGCTGTGGCTACCAGAGAGTGTGCACTGTGTAGAAATGGTGACGACAGCAAGTGGGCAGCTGAGTTAACGCTTTGGTGTATTTCATCTTTTGGTTGCTTGTAAATCCAAGCCCCCGGCATTGTGAATCATTAATACACAGCCTCAGAAGAACCATTTTTCTCATGCACCTCATCCCATCTCTCTGTGCTTTTTGTGAACTTCGTTTCTAATGCTATAGTGTTTGCAGAGGAAATTGTAGAAGATGTTTTCTCTGCTCCGTTGGGATAAAAGAAGATGATCTCTCCTGCATGTCGGTTTGGAAAGCTAGAAAGCACTGCTGTGTCTAGCCTAAAGTATACAGCTAGACACTGTATCTTATCTAAAATGTTTGAGTACAGAAGTGTTTTGGATCTCAGAGTTGTTTGGATTTTGAAATATTTACAGAGATTTGACCGGGTGAGCAACTTAATCTGAAAATCTAAAATCTAAAGTGCTCCAACGTCCAACAAACTTATTGAAATCATCAGTGCTTAAAACTTTGGGAATTAGGAACATTTCAGATTTCAGATTTTTGATGAGTAATGTTTGACCTAACAACGTAAAAAATCAGTAGTTAATATTTGAGTCAATAATAAGGCGAACATTCTCCTAAATGTTTGACATAATTATAATTATCTTCTTCTCAAGAGTTCTACACAATTAGTAGTTTCTACGCTTCACTTGTAATCTTTAACTGAACATTTGAGCAGTAGTTTAAGTACTTTATCTTTGTGTATAAATTATTTTTCAAGGAAAATTGTGCTTTAACTTTTAAATAAACAATATATTAACACTGTAAGCACAATCTGGCTGTGAGTTACAAAATTATTTTACTGGAATTTAGTATAGTTCTGTGTGTGTGGTATTGAAAAATTCATTATTGCCTGTGCCTTTCTGAGGTTTCAATCTATGACTACTAATCCTGGAAATTTTTCTCCTATTCTTCATATTCTTTTCAAAACAACATGTTTATCGGGTTTAGAACAATCAAATAGAAGAGAGAGTGAGTATGTTGGTTGAAACATACTCACTGTAAGTTTTGTTCTCAGTAGACTAGGCAGGAGCTTGAAGTAATACTAAATTTTTGCTAATAAATCTTATAGATGAATTTGAAACTATGTTTCCTTTAAGTGAAGCTTTATTTTTGGTCAAAGTTCTTTAGGGCAGAGATTATATCTAAATCTAAAGTCCTGGATGCCTGGTGCTATTCAGTTGCAGCATGTGTATTTGTGGTAAAGCCAATGCATCAAGTATGCATCATGAAATTTGCAGAAATTTTCATTAGTAAAAGCAGTAACATTGTATGTATACTGTTCTCCTTTGATGAGGTAATATAAGAAGTAGTGTAGTAAGTCTGCTTTGATAGCTAGCCACGCTCTGTCTCAATTCAAGCTTCAGAAAACATCAACTGAAAATGGTTTAAAGAGTTAAATGTAAAACTTGAAACTGTTTAAAAGAAACCATAAGGGGAAAACCACATAGCATTGGCCTGGGCAGTGATTGTTACAACTTTGAAAGGACAGCCAATAAAATAAAATAAAAATAGACAACTGGAATCCATCGTGTTAAAATCACTTCTGAAAAATAAATACCAAAGTGAAGAGATGTCCCACCAAGTGAAGGAAAGTCTTCTCTAACTATATATTTAATTAGGGGCTAATATACAAAATAAATCAGCAACTTAATATACAAAATAAGTCAGCAACTCAATAGCAAGAAAAAAACAAGTTAAAAAGTGAATGACTTAAATTCTACTTTTTGTGTGTATCAACATATCATACTATGCTCCATACATGTATGTGATTATGATTTGTAAATATAAAAATGTGCAAACCTCAGAGAACAAGGGAGTTTCATTGTTTTCTCAATATACATATCTAAACAGTTGAAATTATAACCATATAACTTGAAAATAAATCCCACAATTAGTAATCTTTCATCTTATAATTTTGAAAATAGATTTTTGGATATTATTTTTACTTTACTTTTCCCAAAGGGTACTCTATATGTTTTGCTACACACATATGCTTTATAAGGTTTAAATAGAATAAACATATTTCTTCAAATACATATCATTCCTTTATAGTAAGAGCTTTCAAAAATTTATAAGGCAAAAAATTATATAGTTGGTATCTGTTATATTATGTACTAGCAAGGTTTTTATTTGCTAAGTGAAATATATTTTTTATATTTTTTTCTGCTTAATCACAATGAGAAACTGAAGGCTCATTATTGGATATGCGTTAAACTATAATTTAAGTGGGACATTTCAGAAGTATTAAGCTTTCAATGATATTTTATCCTAAGCACTACAGCTTAAATTACTCTTAAATGTTTTTGTAGCACTCCATTCATCTCTTAAAGGGTAAAGACATCTTTTTCCACGAATAAATTAATAATGAGCTCTGCCAATATCATGTAGGTAGAAAATGGTAATGTTTTCTGCAAAATAAACAGTATATGTTGAAGTCCAAAAGCCATAATAATATACTGTCTTAGCTACATTTGCTAAAAGGAACACCTACACGCTTGTTCGTTTCAGTTAATAATGTCAGTAATCTAACAATTTATTATTTATGTTTTTAAAAATCTTGTATTTTGACATATAAAAATATTTTCTTTTAGAACCAATTGCTAGCTAATAATTGTAGCAGGACCAATAAATAGTAAAATCATGAATTTACTTTCTTGATGGCCATTTTAAGACTAAAATGGGTTACTTTAAAACTATAGTTGCTGATATATTCATATATCTTTAATACCATGATCACAGTTGTTTCCTTGTAAAAGTGTTAAGCTTACATCTCTAAGATGAAAGTCTAACTTATTAAATGTAGATAGCACATACCTAAAATAATTAAAGCCTGCGTGCCATAGGTATGCCTGTATACTCATGGCAGTTATGGCACAATAGCTGAGATAGGAATACATTATGCACATCAAAACTCTCCCAAAAGCAGGAAACTAGAGAAGAGACTGGGGCAAGAGGAGTGATGGGCATGAGTGAAGAATGTTGGGGGCATGTGGGACTCTGCCAGAATGGACCCATCAATCTGTGTTAGCAGTATACTAAGAAGAAATGTAGGACAGAAAAAAAATCTATGTGTGAAAATTCATTTATGGATAATATAAATAGATAACTAATTATTTTGCCTGTTTTTCATGCAGAGGCATGATTGTCAACATTTCCCTTAGATCATATTAAGTCCCAACCTACCACCAAGGCTCCAGAGCTCAGGAAATGCATAACTTATATTTGATCCCTCTGAAAAATGTTTAGCGATGACAAACATCGATTTAGTCTAAAAAGGAAAGTTCTAACTCAACTCCTGTCTTGTTGCCATGTCCAAACGTGGTCCTTATTGAAGACACTTTCATGATCTGGGGCAGTGGTGCAGACTTATCATTCCTGCATTTGGGAGGCTGAAGTGGGAAAATCCCTTGAGTCCCGGAGTTTGAGACCACACTGGATGACATAGCTAGGCCCAGACTTAAACACAGAAGCAAAAACACAGTACTGGCCCAAGCCTCGGGGGCCAAAGAAAGCATATCCACAAGCCACTAAAACTCTAGATCCAAACCACCTAGATTGAATCCCTGTTGCCCCAGGCAATGATGAACTGCTTGTCTTCTATTCCCATTTAGTCTTCTTACCTGTGAGGTACAGGGAATGGTAACCTTCATAGGATTGATGTGAGGATAAAGAGGATTAATATACTCAGAACAGTTACTGCCCCGAGCATAATAAATAGCATGCACCTTTCAGGTTGTGGCTATTATTACATGTGTGTACAGGGCAAGTATCTATTGATTATCCCTGGGACAGTGCATCACATAAAAGAAAACCCTAAGCCACCAGCCCTTGAGGAAACAATCTGACAGAGGAGGCAAGCACACAAGAGATGGAAATAAAGCAGTGCAAATGGAACCTTTAGGTTGGAAGGGAGATTTTAGGATGCCTCAAGACAGATGCTATCATTTGAAGTACTCTGAGTGGTAGGGTCTTAGTAGGACTAAAGAAATTGGTACAGGAATTTTAAGTGAAGAAAACAACCTGAACTGTTATTGGGAGCCGAGAAAGCTTAAGTCATGACTGGAGACTAGTAAGTAGTCCAATAAGAAAAAAGACTTGATATTCAATGATAATGGAGAAAAAAATTGTGTTGTGGGGGAGAGTGTGGCGCTCACTATGGAGCCCAGGCTGATCTGTAGCTCAGGGCAATCTTCCTGCCTCAGCCTCCCCAGTGCTGTCATCACAGATGTGCACCACTATGCCTGGTTTATGTGGTGCTGGGAAACTGAACAGTAACAAAAAGGTTTTTTCTTTTTTTCCTTTTTTTTAAGGTAATGGAAAAATCTTCTAAAATACACTCATCTAAGAGAAAGGCTAGCTTTGACTTGTATTTAAAGATTTGGATTCTTAGATTTAAGATAAATAGCACCTTCTTGGTAAGGCTATTACATTTAACCCATGTAAAAGGCTTATACATTTATTGCTTAACATATGGTGTCTTAATTAAAGCATCTGTAACCAATTACCATAGTCTAGGAGGCTTAGCAACCTGTTTCTCGTGAATCCCGAATCTGAAAGTCTGAAATTGAGGCTGTAGTGCTAATGTCACACCGTTGATGAGTCTCTTCTTTCTTGTGTCCTCAAGTGACCTCCTTTGGCATGTGTACGAAGAAAAAGATATTTTTTTCCTCCTTCTCTTGCCCTTTCCTTCCTTCTTATCTCCCATTAAAATAAGGGCACTAATTCCGTTCGAGGGCTCAACCCTCAGGGGCTCCTCTAACCCTAATAGGGGCTCAAAGGCCCACCTTGAACAAATGCAATCACATTTGGGGCTCGGCCTTCAGCACTGAATACTCATAAAAGAGCCGGTAAGAGCCCTCCCCTCCACTCCTTTTGGACCAATCACAGGTGTGCCGTGGCTGCATGAGCAGCTCCCACCTCTCACTGGTCCACAGGAGCGAAGGTGGAAGGGACCCTCCTCCCTGTGCTGCAGCGTGGTCCTGTTTACACGAAGCTTCGCTGTGATGACCCTGTAAATCTGCTCACGATTTATTTCTTGGATACTGTGGTCTCGGACATTCCTATAAATCTACTCAGGATTATTAATGCTGAGCAGTATAGGCAGAGCAGCTGCTTTAAAAGACAGACCTAAAAGTGCCGGCAGCCATTGGCCCTTAAGCAACAGAGGCCAGCAGTGGTCAAAAATCAGCAACGGCATTGTTGGCTTACGGTGTCTTACACAAGCCGGCACCACACAGCAGCAGCTGGCAGTAAGCAAAGACCAATTAGCAGGGTCAGCCAATGGTGTCCATCCCTACCCGGCATGCACAGGGATGGTCAGCAGTCCCAGAGATCAGTAATCAGCAAGGTCAGCCTACAACAGCCATGTTAACTAGATTCGCCTGTCGGGCTCAGAGCTGCTACCAGAGCTGCACTTTTATTCATGGTGTCTGTCTAAATCATGGTAAAGAAGCCCTGGTGGCACCAGGGACGAGATCATTTAGTCTGTAATACCTGATAAATTTTCAATGAATGTTAGCAATTATTTTTAACATTAAAATCTAATTATTTAAACCATATGAATATCATACCATGTGATATGCTACAGTATTTCTCTTAGGTGGCAGGCTAAATTCGTATTTTCTGATTAGAACAAGATAGAAAGGGAAGTTCAAAATAAAGAGGAAAACCCCCAGGGAGCAGAGGCAGGAGTTAACACGCAAAACAGTCATCTCCCGTGTGTCTCTCTCTGGATTTGGTGAGTAAAATGATAATATAATAAAATGATAAAAGAGACATGCTTTGGCTCACTGCTTCCTTCCTTTGGGAAGTCTCAATGGGCTGTAAAACCCAGAAAAATATTGAATTACATTTCTATCACTGTATGGCATATTGCCACAAATGAAAAGGTTTAAATATCACAGATCTATTTCCTTACAATCCTGTTTCTCACAGGCCTCACTGGGCTAAAATCGAGGTGTCAGCAAGGCCACAGTCCTGGGAGAGAATCCATTTTTGTCGTTCTGAAAGACAGCTTTCAGAAGTGATCTATGCCTGTAATCTCTGCACCAGAGAGGTTGATGCAGGAGGATGGCTGTGAGTCCAAGGCCAGCCTGGGCTCTGTAATGAGTTCAGGACCAGACTGGGCTACAGAGTGAGAACCTCTCTCAAAAAAAGAAAAGAAAAGAAAAGAAAAGAAAAGAAAAGAAAAGAAAAGAAAAGAAAGCGGTCTATATTCCTTGGTACCAGATCTTCTTCTACCTTTAGAACCAGGAATTTCGCATTGTTCTTTGTCTGGTCGTTTCGTACCAGGCACCTTGATCCTGGAGTCCCTCTAGCCTTGTCATGTCACTGATCTTCCAATCGTGACTCTGATTTCTATGTAGATAATTCATTTTTTATTTCACTTACAATATTTTTAGAGGATTTTATACTATATTTAAAAAACATAAAATAAAAAAATGTATCAATCAACAAATATCTCAGAAGTCCCTCCTGCTACCTCAGAACCCAACAGCTGTTCTCATCTGCTCAGTCCCCAGCTCATTTAGGATTCACTTACCACATTATATCAGTTTTTATTATATTTTTAATATGAAGTAATTGTTATGGTATAGGAGATAAAAGTAAACTTGGAAGCCATTCCAATAGTCGGCAGAAAGAGGAGCAGGTCTGTGTAAAGACAGTGAATGGCATACAATCCCAGCAGTCTGGGAGGCTGAGGCAGGAAGATCACAAGTTCTAGCCTAGCTTGGGCATGTTAGGATCTTAGTGAGAGTCTGTCTGAAAATACAAATAAAAAATGGGCTGGGGATATAGCTCATTATCAAGGCCCGGGACTCAACCTCTTGTACCACGCACATGGACACAGATGAGTACACAGTATATGAAAGTCCAAATGGGCATGCGGTGACTATGAGGGGCAGTGCCCACACTTTGAGAAGTACTTCTATGGGAAAGGCGAACGAAAGGGACAGAACCCTTGGAGGTTTCTGCGGTAGAACGCCCTCTAGGGGGCTGGCCTATTTGATGGCTGCAGTTTGTAGATTACAGACATTGACTGGATGTAAAAAATGAAGATGACCCACGCGATATTCGGGAAGAACTGAGTGAACGGTGCCAGAAAAGTAAACAGGGCAGGCAGGTATCAGAGCCAGGCTCATAAAATGACAGTGTGCCGGTGTTTGGACAGGTATGGATAAATGCAGCAGGTGGCACGGATGTCTCTAATTTCAACTGAATTGGTGTCATCAACAGATTGTTCATCTCTTACATATGTTTTTAGGTCAGTGAAAGATAATATTTAAGACGCCTGTTTCGTGGGAAAGGCGACACATTAGTGCTCGAGAGTGTTGTCTCTAGAGCTGAATTACTTGGTGTAAAATTCTGGCTCTGTTATTACTGGCTCTTTTTTTGCTCAGTTTCCTCATATGTAAAATGGGGATAATGGAATTGGACCCATTGTGGTATTGTAAGGCAAAATTGTTTCATCTAAAAGGCTTTAAGCATGCTAGAATGATCAACTATTAGCTGGCACTTTTATTTTGAGAGCATGAGATTTAGAGCTAGTGCTCCATAGTAGACACTTTATGTTATTTATTTATTTATTTATTTATTTATTTATTGAGGCAGGGTCTCACTCTGTAGTCCCGGCTGGTCCCGAACTCACAATGTAGCCCAGGCTGGCCTTGGACTCACAGCAATCCTCCCGCCTTAGCCTCCCAAGTGCTGGGATTACAGGCGTGTGCCATGATGCCCAGCTTTATGTGGTGCTGGGGAGTTGAACTTAGGGTCTTGTGCTTGCAAGACAAGCACTTTAACTGCTGTGCCATTCCTCCAGCCCCAGACACTTTATAAATATAATAAAAATAACAATAAACTCTGGAGCACAATCCTCTTTAAAAGTCTTAGAATTTAATTTTTACAGAACAAGCTAAATCAGAAACAGTAATTATTGAAGCTCTGTCCGAGTGTGATCACCTGCCATTGTCCTCCCCACTGCCACCTCTCTCCTGTTTCCCTTCCCACTCTGTTCCATCCGCACTGGCCTCCACACCTTGCAGCGCTCTACGTGCAGACATCTTCCCCATTCCCATGGAGTCTACTGCACATGGAGGCAGAGGGGTTTCCTCAGCACCATGTGCTGGTCCGCTACTCTCTGTGCTACTACCGTACTTTATTTTCATTATTAATACTTACTACCTTACCACACATCACCAGGCATATATTTATGTCAACAAAAGTACAATGTAATTTAAGGACTTTGTTTTTATTCACTGCGGTAGTGGCCAGTTTAGAAGACTGCTTGGCATATAATACATGTTCAATATATGTTGTGTAATATCATAAAGTTATTGTAATATCTCATAATGGAGGGTTGAGTATTAAGAAATTGTGTCAGTAAAGATCTATAATTGGTGTTCTAAAAGGAATGAACTATTTACTCTTAGTTGTAATAGAGTACAATATGTTAATTAGATGCGATTTCCAATGGGGGAACAACCCAAAGGGGACTTTCTTTCTGAAGTTTGGTGTCATGCTTAATAAAAATATGTATGCTGAAAACAAAATGCCTTAAAGCAGAGACAAAAATGTTCATAATAATACCTTGCTCTTTCCAACAGCTTTTTAAAAATCTGCGATTTATTTACTGTTGATATTATTACCTTAGCAGTTGTACAACTGCATCACAAGCCTTGGTACTTGTTTTGGGGAGAAGAAAGAAAGAAAAATACAATATAGGTTAACGGTGCACCTATTTAGATCCTTCTCGTCGTATGGTAGCAGAAGCGGCTGAGCTCCTGTACGTCTGCCATGTCTGGATGTTATTATAGGAACACAACCACTTTTACTACCTTTCTTTCAAGACGCAGCCAACAGGCTTGTGAAACACTCCTCAGATGCTATTTGACAGCAGAGGGCTTGAGGAACTGGAGCTCATACTTGTGCTGAGTTTCAGGAATATTCATTTTAGACCCAGAATTTCCAAATATGAGTGTCACAGATCACAGCTTTTTAGGAAACAGTCAGTCTGTTTGAGAAACTGTGATTTAAAGAGAATTTTTTTTTTCTTGAGGCCTGTCTGGTCCTTTAAACAACACAAGCACTGATTGTGAAACCACCATGAGGAATTAAAATTTGAATGATTTTTAAAATATACTTAGTCATAGAAACTTATTGTGATCTAAGTCTTGGAACAGTTGATTTAGAAAAAAAGCAGTGTTTCCTCAGCTTTCTGGAAATATTAATGAGCAAAGAGAACTGGAAACCACTCCAGCTTCTCACCCTCCAAAGCTGCTTTGAATGGAGACCTGCTGAGCTGCTTTGATTGGCACAGCTGGTAACTTCCTGCCAGGAGGGAACATGCTCACCTTCCAGGTAAATCACTGGCTTGGTCTTTGGGTCATGCTTGGTTGTTACAGGAGAGAGAACTGACGTTAAACTTGTAATTCCAAATACTGGACATTTATTGCCCATGAAAACATCTTATGTGCCTCCGGATATCCTCTGGACTATGGAGCCTCAGTCATAATACTGGAGTTAGAGTTTTCATCGCAGCTGGTGAGGTATTTGGTGTCTCATTCATGTGGACTGAGGACTTCTGAGAACGTTCCAACAGGGATTGCGAAAGATTGCTTAATCTCCAAAGCCCACTGGTGATGCTGCGGTGGGGCCAGGGCACACGTGCTGAGTCAGCGGCCCCACGTGGTGACTCCGTTGACCTGATTGATGGTAATCTCCACACACATCTCCAAGCTCTACCATCGACGAGGCTTTGTATTTACAGACCCTGATCTGAACCAGCTTCCATAACGGTTTTCAGGGGTGGATCTCCCAGGGGAATCTGGGGCAAATCTTTCAGAATTTCTTGAGTCTGGTCCTATAGAATTTATTTTACTTTTTGTATTTCATTTTATATCAGACTATGTGGTCTTTCTTATTTTTAATTTTTTTTTAAAACCTGAACTACAGATTCAGTAACACATTGAAAACATATGATTCGGGGAGACGGCGACCACCAATACCACTTTTCCCTATGGATTAGTAGCGACTTAGCGTTCTAGTGACAGATAAGACAAAGGTTAAAATCACGTGGATGATAAAAGTAACAGCAAGAAAAAGTGAGTGTAAAAAGGAATGAGCTAAAGTAAACTTATCCATGCTGCAGTTAATAAATAATATTTCCTGGGTATATAACATTTATTCCGTTGTTAACATGAATACGTGTATGTAACTTGGGCAAGGCTGTTAATTGGCAGCACTCAAAGAACATTTTAATTTTTTAAGACACAGTGACAGATTCCATTCTATACCTTACAGATCAATCAGACAGATAAATTGAAGCAGTTATAGAAAGCTTTCAAACCACAGAATTCATAGAGTTGTATATATCAAATAGTACAAGTTTGCATCATTTCACAGAAAAAGATTTTAAACACTGCCCAAAGATGATGCACTGTTTGTAGGTCAATTGCAATGAAAAACACGACTCAGTAATCTTTTGTATAGTTGCTTTTTCATAGCTAAATAAAATTCTGATTTTATATGGGATATATTTCAAGAATTGCAGTGCATTGTCACATGCTGCATGAACAAGAGTCCTTGAAGGATGGAAGAAATCAGTTGATTTTATGCATCATTGGAGTAATGTATTGCACTATCAACGGGATAAATATTTGATATCTGAGAGAAATGTTTAGTGTTGCCTCAGTCTCCAGCTGCATTATCTTTTGAAAACATATTTCTAAGTTCAAAATATTTTCTGCAAATTCTAGTTATCAAAAAGGGATAAGGGTAATCTCAAATTATATAATTACATTTTGCTTCACAGGCTTCTTATCTTGACCGTTAGGTCTTGATTTTTCTCTTTTGACATTCAAATTGAATACTATGTGGCATAGTTGAGCTCAGATGAATCCCTCTTTGATCCTTGCTTCTCTCCCTCACTTCTCTTTCTTATCTTTTAGGCAATTTTTAAAATGGTAACAGAAACTTAGACTACTTGTGAGTAGCCACACAGAAGCAGCCTTACCTCTCTCCAGAGTATGCCCAAGTGCTATAGCAAGCAGGAGAACCAGGACCCTCTTCATGTTTCTGCTAGGGACCCCACAGCACCTCCTGTCTCCTGTCGGGCACACGTACAAGGTGATAGCCGAGTTATGAGTTCCCTTTTACTAAGACTCCTGACTGTGAACAAGTCAATTATTAATCTCTAAACAAAAGCAAGGGTCAGTTATCCATGGCCCAAAAGAGAGAAAATAAAATGTTCAGTCAAGGCAAATAGACACTGTGGAGATGTTAGTGGAAAGCTTAAAAGATTTTAATCATTAACTTTGTTCAAGGTGCAAAAACCCAAGTGATATAGATTACATCCCACTGCCTTTTTTCTCCATTGGAATTAACTCAGTGTATTAGCCAAGGTGGCCTCCCCTCTCTTTAGAGGGTTATAGATACTCCTTGGACTTGACCGTCTCTCAGTTTTCAAGTGTTAATGGAAAATTGGAGGTGTGCACACACTGGCTCTTTCTGTATTTAAATCCATTAACAATAGCAATACCTTAAATATCACAGAGCAGATATTTTAAATGATAAGGGGGTAACGATGGGAGTGAGATGCCAATTCAGCACATCCTTAAACACATGATTTCAATGATCGGAGATGGAAGTGTAGTTCTTTAGTTCATGTGCTACATCATCCTTTGCGGAGCACAGGTGTTCATGGTGAAATAGGAATAGCCCTTGAAGTGAGGAAAATAAAACTGAAGAGATGAAATGATTTTCCCTACTCAGCTGCAGAAAGGTCGTGGCTAATCCTGGACTCCCTTGATTCGCTACTGTTCATACTACACAGGTGGTATAGTCTGTGATAATAAAACTTGAGAGTTCAGAGTGGCCAGGTAGGACCTGGAGTCCAATGTCTTCATTTTACAGATAACTAACCAGCATGTAGATCGTGTGAGCTGTCTGGCTTGTGCAATTGCCCTCTTTCCAGGAAATGGTCAAGTATAAACTGAATGCACAGAATCTGAAATCAAATTCTTCCCCAGCTCTTCGTGCTGAGTAACGCTGGAAAGATAATGCTGCTTCTCTAAGCATTATGGTGCTCCTGGACGGTGTCGTGGTAACTAGTAAGTCCCATGGTAGCTGTGAGATTAATTCATTTGAGAACTTACCATGGCATCTAATGTATAATACCACACATTAATATCACCTACTACTTTTATTGTGGTCATGCCACTTTCCTCCCAGCTCTTGCATTTATAATATTCAAGAAAGTCAGTGGAAACACTGAAGCTTGGAACTCAGTGGGAGATTTTAAATCCGGCCTCATGTTCTTGTCCCACAGATAGGTGACTTAGAATTCCATTACCAACTCAGCAGCCAAGAACTGACTACGGGGGCAGGGTTCGCTACAATGGAATAACCCACGCTATGTTTTTAGTTAGATACTTCGATGGCATATACAATATGGAGGAGTTGGGAAAACAGAGTCCAGTTTGTTGGAAAAGAAGACACAAGATCAAAGCCAAGGTATTTCTGTGAATCATTAAAAATCCACATGGCAAGATTAGCAGATTCTGTGAGCATTTCTGGAAATAACATGGGGAGGTAGCTTTCCTTTCACATACCAGTTACATGCTGTTTATTTTTTATATTTTATTTTATTTATTTATTTTTAAGATAGGGTTTTGCTCTCTAGCCCATATTGGTCCTGAACTCACTACGTGACCCAGGCTGGCTTTGGACTCATGGCAATTCTCTTACCTCAGCCTCCTGCGTGCTGGGATTACAGGCGTGTGACCCCATGTTATATGCTATTTAAAGACCAGCTTTGTGTCTGGCAAAAACCTTCAAATTTTCCTTTTCGCTCAGTTCCTAGTTTACATTGTAAGTTAATTTAAAAATGTGTTCTACTGAAAATTATTTGGAAATAATCTAAATGAATGTCAGAAAGTTAAAAGGCACTAAAATCCCTAGAAATAGTATAACTGTTAACACATTTGTGTGTTTTATAGCTTTCATTTTAATTTAATACTATATATACTTTTTTACCTTTTAAAATATTTCAGTTGCATTATGATGAGCATACATTATAGGATATGCTTAGATTATTTACTGAGAATTTTTGTTGCAGAATTTAAGACATTCTTTTATTTTAAAAATATGTAATTTTATCTCTGCTTCTGCGATCACATCACTTGGCTAATGATAAACCACATGTTGCAAGGATTGCAACATCTCATTTAGGTATTCTCTTGAGAAATCTCTACACAAGCTGCCAAATGCATTTTTTGGTTCTGTTTATCTTTTCTCAATAGAAAACAAGTATTAAGATACTTCTTAATCCCTAATAATATGACTGCTTCATCTCAGATGCTGATTGCTTACTGTGATTCTGAAACTGGGTAGAAATAATTGACTCTAGAAAGCAACTGTATGTGCCGACAGTTACTCTAGTAAGTCAGGTGGGAAAAATGGGTAAAAGAGACCAGATCAAACCTTCGAGGGCAGCAGTTGTAGAAAATCAGAAAGTTATTGTGGAAAAGTATACTTAAGAAGAAGAATATCTCACTAAATATTTAAGCCATGGTGTTTTACAGGAATTATTTTTTTCATAAACAACTTACTTGAAATAACTCCACTTCTGTCTCCATCTTACTATTACCTTCAAAAGAAACATAGATTTTTTTCCCCCTAGCCAGGGCTAGTTTTAGATAAAATTGTGAGGCAGATGAAGTAATTGGTATAAAGTTCTTTTCTCTGTCACATTTTTCTTTTTTGTAGTGGATCTTAGATTTTGTATTCTTTACAAAGCAGTATCCATTTGAAGGCGGTAACAGACTGCTTTAAAAGTCTTCTATTCTTCTACTGCAGTAGGAATGACCTTCTTATTGAGGAATTTATGTACCCTTTTGACCTTTCTCTGGATTCTCTTTGCAATATCAAAAGACTTTATCAGTGTTTCTCTGTAATTGAAATGGATGTTCCCTGATGAACTGGATGTTGGTGGCTTAAAATACTTTCTTCTATTTAAACATACCTGTCAACTCATCAACTTATAGAATTTTTGTGGTAAGAACATTAAATGTTTACTTAGGAATTTTGAAATACACAGTGCATTATTATTAACTGTGATCACCATACAATGCAACAGATATTCAAGTGCGTTCCTCCAATCTAACGGAAACTTTGTACTCTTTGATCATATCATTATCTCTCTCTTCCCTGTTCCCCACACCTTCTCCTTTCTGCCCCTATCTTCCCCCGCCCCCCGCAGACCCCAAGCCTTTGGTGACCAATGTGCTACTTTTTGTTTCAATGAAATTGACTATTTTTTTCCCACTTACAGGTGGCATCATGCAGCATTTGTCCTTCTGTGCCTGGTTCATTACACTTAACACAAAGTTCTTCCAGATAGCCACATTGTTGCAAATGACAGGATTTACTTTTTTGTGGCCATATCCTATTTCACTGTGCATATGTAACCACATTTTTTTCGGTTATCCCTTTACTCATTGATGGGCACTTAGGTTGTTTCTGTACCTTGGCTACTGTGAATACGATTGCAGCTAACATAGCAGTGCAGCTTTCTTCTTGACCCACTGATTCCAATTCCTTTCATATAACCAGAAATAGGATTGCTGTATTTTTTTTCCCAACCTTCATACTATTTTCCATAATGGTTATACTAATTTACATTTACACCAATAGTGCTGAAATTTTCTTTCTTTTTTTTATATCCCACCAGGACTTGTTACTCACTTTTTTGATACTATTATAATAGGTGCAAAGTGTAAAGAAACACCCTTGAAACTGATACAGAAAGGAAGAGAACACATTGCAGATGTCAATATATTCCTTATGTGTTACATTGATGAGACTGATGTTAGTTTGATGGGATTTGCTGAAATAGTTTCATATGTGCACATGTGATAAATTGATCACATACATCCATGCTTGTTCTATCCCCTCTTCCCACTCTACTCCCAACACACACACACACACACACACACACACACACACACACACACACACATTTTCCAATCTCTGGTAATCTCTCCTCTACTTCCAAGTTGGCTTTATTTCCTTTTGTAGTTTCTACATATGTGATAATTTATCTTGATTGATTTGAGAAGTGCTTAGCTAACACTTTGTCCTAAGAGTGTGTGAGTTACAAGGTCATGACCTTGGAAGCTGTTAGTGGTTGCAGTGTCAGGCCCCAATTTTTATAGACCTTCACGCCAGGTTTGTGTCTTCTCAGGCTTGAAGAATAAGTCATGGAAGACAAGTGGCAGGTTGTGAAGAGGACACTGTTTTGCGAAACGTACAGAAGGGGAAAGAAAGATGGGGATAATGCTGCTAGCCAGAAGGGGACCTAGAAATGTGGCTTGCCCATGTGACTCACTGTCTTGGTGTTTTTACAATGTAGCTGGATAAAGGGCTGTCCTATGCTAAGCAGCTTGGGTGCTAAGGCTGATGGCTAGGTTCTCCACCCTTAAAGTGCTGCTGCAGCCCACCCTTAAATATTTCTCCCTTAAAGAGCTTTCTCTCTATTGTCTTTTAACTAAGTTCTAGTGAGTGCTCAGCTGCAGACTGTCATGAGTCAGCTTTCTTTTCTGTAATCCTGCCTTCCAATGAATTCTCCATTTCTAGGGGACCCTGTATCCCTAACTGCCTAGGACCCCACTGTCTCCTGCCATCATACCGTGTCTGACCCCTGGCCCTTCCTCTCTGGCTGTGCCATGCTCCCTGCTTCCTGGTTAACATAAATTGAGCAGCATCCCTCTGCCATGTCCTTCTGCTATAATCTTTCCACATTGGAGCCAGGTGAGCAGGAACTGAAACCTCTGAAACTGTGAGCCAAAGTAAATATTTCCTCCTTTAATTTGTGTATATCAAATATTTTTAGCCATGGAAAGCTATGCAAGACAATGTCTGAGGGAGAATATGTACTTGGTTTTGTGTGGCTGGCTTATTTCATTTAATATGATGTCTTCTAGTTCCATCCATTTCAGTGCAAACCACAGAATGCATTCTTATAGCTGAGCCATCCTCCATTATACATACATGCCGTATTCACACTTTATTTTCTTTTTCCATTCACCATTTCTGAGTATCAGGCTGATTCTGTATGTTAGCAATCATGCAGTAAACAATAAATATAGACATGTAGTATCTTTTCTTATATGCTGACTGCTTCCTTTAGATGTGTACCCAGGAATGGGATAGTTAGATTGCATAGCAGGTCTACTTTTAGTTTTTTGAGGAAGCTGCATACCATTTTCCAAGGTGGCTGTACTTATAATTCCTCTATCACTTGTAAACGTTCGTTTTTCTTCACATTTCACCAACGTTTATTATTTCTTTTTCCTTTTAATACTAGCCATTTTGACTAGGATGGAATAAAATTTCAGTGAAATTTTTATTTGCATTTTCCTGATACGTTTAGCATTTCCCCCCTGTATTTATTGTTTATTTGTACTTCTTCTTTATTTTGAGGAGTGTCTATTTAGATGATCTGCCCTCTTGCAATGGAATTGTTTTTCTTTGGCTGATTTTTTTTGAGTTCTTTATATGTTCTGGGAGTTATACTTTGTCACATGAATAGCTAGCAGGGATTTTTTCTTCCATTCTATAGGTTGTCTCTTCACTTTGTTGACAGTCTCCTTTGCTATTTAGAAATATTTTTATATTTCATGTGATCCCATTTATCAATTCTTGATTTTATTTTCAATGCAGCTGAAATGCTATTTAAAAATGTTTGCTCTTGCCAATATCTTGAACTCTTTCCCTTTTTTTTTCTTTCTAGTATTAAATGAGTTTCAAACCTTATATTAAGGTATTTGATCCATTTTAAGTTTATTTTTAGTTAAATGTAATTACTTTTGGTACTGGTGATTAAAACCAGAGCCTTCACTCTGATCTATGCCCCCGGTCTATCTTAAATGTATTTACTTAATATTATTATTTACTTTGAGATTATTTATTTTGAACTTGCTAAGTTGCCCACGCTAGGTTCAAATTTGTGATTCTTCTGCCTCAGCCTCCCAGAGTTGTGATTACAGATATGAGCACCACACCCAGTTTGAATTGATTTTTTTGTATAAAGTGAGAGGTAGAGGTCAAGTTTCGATCTTCTATGTGTAGATATTTAATTTTCCCAGCACTATTTACCGTTGTTTTTCTCCAGCCTTATGTTTGTTGCACTTTTCCTGAGAATCCACCATTGTAACGGTGTGGACTTGTTTCCGAATCCGTCATTCCATCCGTTGGTCTCTGTGTCTGTGGCTATGCCAATACCACGCTGTGGTTTTGTTACTATGCCTCTGGGGTGTGTTGGAAAGTATTCTTGTGCCTCTAGTTTTGCTCTTTTTGCTCCAGATTTTCTTTGTCTATTCTGAGATTTTTTAATCCTTACATATAAGTCTCAGGATTGTTTTTTTCTATTTCTATGAGAAATATTGTTTGTATTTTGGTGGGGGTTGCCTTGAGCCCTTTTTTCCTATAATAATTTAGCTTGGTCTGTTTTGCCTCATATCAATATAGCCATAAAGACTTCCTAAAATACTGTTTAAGTGGTAAAATTGTTCCTGAAATTACAATAGAATGTTTGCATCATAAGAAGCCCATCTTATATAGAAAATAGTGTGCCCTGAAAGGCTCTGCATGAAGCTAACCCGTAGAACACCTCAATAGTATGCTAATGAGTGGAGGTTAGTTACCCTTCTGGCTGGGAGTGGCAGCTCACTGCCACTACCCAGCATCAAGGTCTAATTTTACACACTGTATCACAGATGACATAACTAGCCTGTGGGAAAAATCCTCAAAATTCACTGTAGGGTTTCTACTGAATGTATGTATAATAATTGGTTTTCATGTTCATCCTAGGAATATTGGAAACACTTGAAATCAAACTGTTCTTCAGTTTATAATTGTTATATATATATTAGCCTCAAGTTCATTGCTCTTAAAAAAATCAAATATCCGATTCACATTAGAAAGCTCACTTTTGATTTTCATTTTAAATGCAAACAAACTAATGCATAATTGATGATGAAAACTAACTTTACAAGTGTTTTGCTTTTCTATTCAAGGTACTACCACTATAATTGTATATGAAAATGTACTCTGAAAACAGGAGTTTGGTTATATACAGAGAGAAGTAATACAGTAAATATGTGGAATATGGTTTAGTCTCTTTCCTGTTCCTGGGACACAACACCTTCAAGTTAGAGAAAGAGAGGGTTAAGGTGCACATTTTCAGAGGTCTTGGTCCACGAAGGGTTGGCCAGCTCCCAGGAAGAGGAGGCAATGGCAGAGGGCATGGCTGAGGAAGTTGGTCACCCCCTGGTACCCAGGAAGAAGAGAGAGATGGGAGCAACCAGAGAGGGAAATGTGCTCTTCTAGGTCACATGTCCTGGAACCTGTCTCTCTATCCGTGCACTAACCCACAGATGAGTGTAAAGCCCTCAGGTTCCAATCATTTTCCAAACACAAATAAGACTTTGGGGGACATTTTAAGTCTAAACCATAAAAGACTTTTTCTGGTCTTTTAAGTGTTGTTTTCTTCTTGTGATCTTGCATCAGATAGTTGAGACCTACTTCATTTTCCCAAACAATTTTTTTTCTATCTTTGGGACCATCTGGAATAGATATAAATGAAGACTTGTGCCACCAAGGTCACACATAGCACTGGTGCCTTTCAATTTTCAATTTTTTAAAAGTATGTTCTGTTTCACTCTGGGGCAGCTGGACCATTGGACAAATAATCGAGTTGCTATATTGGTAGGAATGACTGATCCTAACTGCCTCTGATACAGACGGTACACAGCAGGAGCAAGTAGGAGTGCATCCTTTCCTCCCCTCTCATGAATGCCTTCATATTTCTATGCTGAGATAGTTACAAATCAATTTTTAATATTGTCTTGAGTGCTTCTCTCTTTTACCTAAAAAAATGTCACTGGCAGTCTATGCTACTCTCTGCATCAGCCTTTCCCCTCTCTCACTACAAACTATTTTTGAGATTTACTTAGGTTTATACTGAAATCCTACTTTATTTTCACAGCCTTATAACACTTGATTGAATGAACATGCTATACCTTATCAATTCTGTTATCCTTAGACGTATAGGCTGTGTACTGATTGAGCCAAGATCTGAGATTTTTTTTCCCCCTTTACTCTTCTGAACTCTAGGGAAAGAAAGGAGCTTTGTGGTTTTTGCCCATTAAAGAGGATTACATTTTTGCTTGGTGAAAGCTACTTCTGTGAACTATTGGGACAGAGGCCAAACCACTGTTTCAGTCAGAGTGAGCAGGAAGCAGGGAAAAGCAGTCTGTTAGAACCATTAAGAGGTTCTCTGAGTTAACTGTTTTGGGGGAGTTTTAAATGGACATAATTTTAGGAGAATCTGTGGTCTAGTTATAGAATTGCTCTGTTTTGGTTTGTTTTCAGAAGGCCCAGTTTAGCAGGTACAAAGCTGCAGTTAGGTGGGGTTAAGAATTTCTGCTATGCTCTTGCAAGGTATACAAAGAGGAGACTAACGCTTTTGTTTTCCTGCTTTGATACTTCTGAGATAAATGACCTCCTGGGAATAAAAGAACCTCACCTGATTTGGAACTGGCACTCTTGTTTTGCCATTCGCATTACTCCATAAGTAAAGCTATTATTAGCCAAGTTGCAACAGACCAAAAGGTTCATACCTTCAAACCTCGGGGTGTGGAGCTAAGTCCCAAGAGATTGTTTGCTGTCATCACATCTAAGGTAAATGTAATCAGAACAGAATGGAAATATGTTTTGAACAGTAAGAAGATGGTGGTAAGGGGAGAGAAAGTTGATTATGGTCCTTAGTGGAGAGAAAAATAGATGGAATGTCAATAAATATTTCCCTCTCAGAAATGGATGAAGGTTTTCAAATGATACAGGACACTTGTGAAGTTCACCTCTGTCATGCGCTCAGCACCCTAGTGAAGTAACCGAAGTTCAGGTGTAGTTAGGGTCTACCTAGCATGGAACTCATCCATACAATCAGTAAAGATCAAGGTGCTTCTAATGCCCAAGAAACAGTAGTGTTCCTTGCACTGACCCTAAGGTTGATTCAGTGTGGCCTGGTGAGGGATCCTGGTGAATGTTTTGGAATAAATAAGACCATGGAGCATCAACAAAGCTTAAAGAAGGGACTTCCACAATAAGTTCCTTTTTAATCAGGATTGTAGAGATTCCCAACAGATTTAACTGGATTTGGAGAAATAAATATATCTGCTATTCTCTCTGAGAATTGTGAAATATATTTTGTATCTGCTGTATTTGATAAAGTTAATTAATTGCTTAACAAAAAGCTGTATATGCACCCTGAAGCTCAGACACAAGTAAAACTAAAGGGCCCAACTCACTGGACGCTGGCTAATCATTGGATTTGGCACAACCTCTAAGCAGACAAGTGCCCTGCATACAGCACAATGATAGACTTAATATAAGCCAACAGCAGTTCCTGTAATTTCTACTTGAAGGTCATCATGATAGAGGTGGCAGTGCCTAACAGTTAGTGATCTCCTCCTCGGTGCCCAGGACACTTACGGTCACTTTGTAGGCTTTACCGTCATCTTTCAACATCACGGAAGCATTGAGATTAGAGCATAGTAATCCTCTATACTGTATTCTGTGTTCTAGTAATACTGCAAAACAGAGGTGCTGAGGCTGAGAGGGTAAGTGTGCCCCATCTCGTCTCCTCATGTCCCCCATATGCTCAGCTGGTGCTCTAATTTGGGCTCCATTCATTTCTTCTTTTAGTACAGCAAATTCCTAATGGCTTCCCTGTAAATGCTCTCACCGTCGTCTCCCTGTTTGCTGAGTAAAATTTTAGAAAGTGCGTTGCATTCTCCTTCCGGATTCCTCAGGAACATCTGCCTTCCTGTCCCAGTGGTGATCTTCACTCTCTTTATACCCAGTGTCACCTTGTCACCTGCTTTATTTGTTTGCTGATTTTGAGCAGAATTGCTCTTCTGATTCTGGAAACGGTGGCTGTGTCCACACCGTTGCCTCTTTAGCTTCTGGTTGGGTTCAGGCTGCAATTGGCAGGGAACTGTTAACAGCACCAGGCTGACCTTGACAGGCAGATGCTACTCCAAGGAAGATTTCCTCACAAACGAATGAGAAGATCGAGGTGGCGGCTGTGGGGAAAATGATCAAAGAAAAAGATCTCCCAATCCAGAAAACCTCTCCACGAGGGTAGAAGAAAAACGATGTTTTGCCTGAAGAAGTATTAGACCAGAAGGTGTTACTCATCCAGCGATCTGCTGACATGATTGAAAAGACCGAAAATGTAGCCCTTTATAGAGCCCAGAGCCGAGCAAGTACAACCCATTATGCGCGTGTTCTCAAGCTAAACAACAACTGTTGTGTCTGGCTGACGCGTACCTGCTACTTTGCTGGTCTCATTCCCTCACCAGTGTAGAAACATCTAGTGTCATAAAGTGAAAATTTATTAGAAGAGAGCGAGAACAAAAACTTCCCATTGGGAAGGGCTCTCAGTCGTATGCGAGGGCCCCTGCACAGTACACCTTCTTTTATGAGTTTTGACTCTTCTTGATGTCCAGGTGGTCCCAGGGATTGTTGCTACCATTTCAGGTCAGAGATTTATGTGGTATTTAGGGTATCAGTGGTTAAGTGGTGATGAAACATACTGGTAGATAAGTCAATTCCTCAGCCATCCTTTATCCCTTCTGTATGAGCAAAGGCTGGGAAATTCACCTGCCAAAAGTTAGAGACCAGGAGAAGGAAGGAGCTCCCGGCCAGTTGCTACTTTAGTCTTCAGCTAGTGTTAATTTCCCAGTTCAACTCTACCAGGACGGGACCATCTCCCTTCTCTATCCTGCTACCCTTTTATCTTTCCTAGTGTAATTAGTCCTCAATCAGAGGACACACAATTTGTCACACATGGTTCAAATTTACTTGGTAATTTGTAATTTCTGCCAGTTTAGTGACTTACTCTAAAGGAAAGTATAAACTTCTCATTGTTGTGATGGGAGGGTATTTTGGAGCAAGGTACCTGGGGAGACTGGCCTATTTTTTTCCGTCAGAATCTGGAAGATAGGTGTGCTTTCTTAAGATACAGTACATTCCTGAGTTGTAAAGCTGGCAAGAGACTAGTTTACCTTTTTCGTTCTTGTTGTTCAGGTTTTCACCATGAACTACTTCCTCAGTCCGTTTTTTAGTTCTGATTTTAGGTTCTTGCAAGGTTTTGTGTTTCTCAGGCTAGGCTTGAACTTGAGATCTTCCTGGTTTTGCCTTCCAGAGTACTGAGATTATAGGCGTGGGCCACGAAGCCCAGTTCAGTTTTATTTATTTATTTATTTATTTATTGGACAAGGTCTCACTCTGTAGTTCAGGCTGGTCCTGAACTCACTATGGAGCCCAGGCTGGCCTGAAACTCACTGTAGTTCTCCTACCTCAGCCTCCTGGGTGCTGGGATTACAAGGTTGCAGCACCATGCCTGGCTTATGTGGTGCTGAGGAATTGAACTCAGGATCTTGCACCTTCTAGGCAAGCACCTCAACAGTTGTGCTATTCCTCTGGCCCCTCAGTTTAACTTTTAAAAGGTTTACATTGAAAAAATATGTTTCAAAGAGCTGTAGAATGAACTTTCAAGTTTAAAAAAATGATCTAAGGAAAGGCTGTGTCGAGGAAGTTTTTCCACTTTGAAGAGGGATAAATAACCTCCTGTTTTTAATTTGCATGTCACCTCTCAGTGGCTAAGGCAAACAAAACGTCTCAGGTGAACCATGGACCTTTCATTGAGCATGTGATACTGAGCAGAAAGTTAAGTCTTCAATGTGCATCCAGTACCGGCTGAGGGGCCCAAGCTCTAAAATGAGTCTCTGTCACTACCTTCAACAAGTGTTATTTTCATCATTTTAGAGTTATTTTATTCAGTTTCAGGTGAAGCCGTGTGTCTTTGGTGTTTTCTGCGGGTCATGGCAATAAGCCATATGGAGAAATAGAGGCTTGTTTCTATGTGAGTTTTGTATTAACCTCCCTAAATTCAGTATATCTTTTTTATTTATGTAGTCTGGTTTCTACTCTCCTAGAAATTCTTAAAAACTATGAGTTTTTGTAATTACTGTTGGAATAAACCTTAATATTTAGTCCTAAAGTAGATGCTGTGCCCAGATTGCGAGACCCCAAGGAAGCCCCCAGGAGCCCGCACCGATGCAAGCACACACGAGTCTTTATTGCAAGCTTGAGTCTGGGCTTTCCCACTCCAGCGCAGTGGAGACAAAGGGAGGAGCCCAGAGCACAATCCACGCTTAATTTTTATAGGCAAAAACTACAAGATTGTAAGAGAAACCATTCAAGTTATTTATCACAAAACTGATTGATTATCACACAGGAAGGGCCTGGTGGAAAGTCCCTATCAGGTAAAGTTGACTGACTGTGAGTAATGGGTTGTTTTGCAAGAAAATGCGTATCTGGTGATGTTTTCTAGAACCCAGGGGCCCGGATTTTGCCTTGAGCGACATCATTTTTTCCCAATTCATAGTTGTTAAACAGCTGTCTATCTTCGGGGAAACGGAGACTCAGGCCTTTCCAGGAATTTGAAAGTCAGGCCTGTTACTTTGGAAAAGGAGCCTGTCATGAAGTCTCTGTGGCCTGGGTCTTTCATAGACATTTGGTCTGTCTGTGGTACCATATTTAGGTGAAATGAAGAAGACTTAAGGTGTTCTTGTTTCTATGGAAATTATTTGTATTTAATTTTCTGTAACCTTATTTCATTTTCCTGAATTTGAAGTAAAATTTGAGGATGAAGATCACATATAGAATTACTGTTTCTTCTCTGTGATTATTACAAAAGGTTCGTAAGTGTTTCACAATAGCAGAGATGTGTTATTTGTTGTGTTGAGTTCTTTATTTGTGAGCACAAAGGTCAGAGGCAGCTGAGAATCTTGTCTGGGCAACACCGTTTCTGCCTGTCTCTCCATAGCTGACCCTAGAGCCCAGGGAGGACGTGGGTAGAGATCTAAATACTCTTCTCCTATCAGAACATATTTGAAGGGGTTGGACTGCCTAGCAGAGAAGTAAGAATAAAGTGCACAAAATGTGTGGCCAAAGTACAAAAGTCGGAAAATAAAATGTGTGACTGGAGTCATTTGAGAAGTGGGACAGGTGAAATTGTCAATTCTGACTGTGCATTACAAGGAGTTATGCCTGTTCCTCTTTGAATGAGTGTCTCTTGAGAGGGTAGAGAGAGGGGACTGGGTGCTGGTGTATTTCTTTTGATCTTTTCCTTTTCTGTCCTGCATTAGGCTTTCCCCTTCCACCGCTTCTGCTAGTTAAAATTCTTCCAGTGAGTCTAAAGTACATCAGAGACACTTAGCTAGGACCAGAAAAATAGGAAATTGGTGTTTAAATAGGGCAAATAGAAGAACAGAAGTAAATAATTCTGAAAACAGGAATTGAGACATTGCTATTCTAACATGTTCACAAGTCCTCATAACTCAAAGAACAGGTAATGACAGAAAGATAAAGAAATTTAAATATTGGCCATATTTGAAGAACATGAAAGCCCCTTTTTAGTCTTGAACTCAAACTTCAAGTAATTTTTGAGATTTTTAAAAATTGGGTAGAATGAGTGAAGAATAGCAGAACCTAACACCAGTTATGCAAGGATAAGAATAAAAATATATTTACTCTGTATAGTCAGTGCGGAGATTGTACTCTGTTACAACTTGCTTCTCTCTTAATGACTTATGGCAAAAGACAAGATAAAATGGTGGAGAAAAATTATATCAAAGGCTTGCAGTGCCTGACCAAAATGGCCTGCAGTGGCGGGGTCCAAGAGCACAGGGAAATTAAAGACATTGCATTAAAAAGAAGCACCATCAGGGCTATAGGAAAGATGCCCAGAGGGCATTTCCAAAGTCAGCAGGAAACCATCCCTTCACCAGCTCAAGAGTGGAGAGGCTAAAGATTTTGCTCTAAGAAGTGTAACACAGGGCCAAAGAGTTCAGTGGCCTGGAGTTCAACCATCTGAGAACTCGAAGACTTCTATAGCATTTGTCCAGGCTGCTGCTCAAGCCAGTGGCAGGCCTTGGCAACATCCACGTGGTCCCTGGATTTATAGGTTTACAGAATGCTGAAGTTAGGGGTCAGGGAGGCTTCCCCCCAGATTTCAGAGGAAGGCCTTGGAGGCCAGGCAGGGTGCAGTGTGCCCTGGGAAGGCAATGTGTAAAGTTGTAAAAGAGAAGCCTAAGGTGCAGTGGAGAACCCAGAAATTTAGAGAAGTCGGAACCATGGGTCATTGACCAAGAAACTCTACAGGCTGTAAGTGAATCCAACCCAAAGGACAGAAGACGGAGATTACAGCCAACAGAGATGCTCTAGGCGTGGAACCTCTAAAGGCATTTGGAGTTCATATCTTGCTGCAGTTTACCCCTGGTTCTGGACATGAGACTATAGGAATTAATCTTTGCCCTGCTGGGTTTAGGAATTGTTTTGGTCCTATTGCCTTTTATCCTCCTATTCCTCCCTTTTGGAATGGAAATGTTTACTCTGTGCCATTTTATGTTGGAAGTGTTTAGCTTTATGATTTTAACAGAAACTCACAGCTGAAAGTTTGTCTTAACATCTCAGAGGAGATGTGGACTTGGAGTTTCATTAACAGTGCTGGAACTGTTAAGATTGGTAACTCTTGGAGAAGGACTAAAAACATTTTGTTTAAGGGAGTAAACATGAGTCTTTTGGGGACCAGGGGCAGAATGTTGTGGTTTGGATCTAGAGTGTCCTACAAAAGCCTCATGCTCCTATGGGTACCATGTAGAGTTGGGAGGTGGGACCTGACTGGAAGGGGCGGAGGCATGGACTTGACCTGGAAGAGTGTGAGCTGGTTCTACCCATCCTCCCAGTCTCTCCCAATACCTCCATGCAGTGAGGATCTCTGCCACTGGAGTTCTGGCTCTGGCCCTGCTCCTGATCCATCCCTGCCATGTGCTTCCATCATTTTCCTGCTGCCCGCTGTGAATGGACTGTGACCTTCTGAATCTGTAAGCTACAATAAGTCTTTTCTTCCTAAGTTGTGGATGTCAGGTATTGAGTCACAGTGGTGAGAAAGTAACTAAGACAATTGCTAATCAAGGAAAATGTTAACTTTTCAACAGATTGTAGCAAAACAATTTTTATCTTAATTAAATTTGTCTAAAGAAAAGCTAAATTGGTCTATTCAGTATCACCAAAGAACACTTTTTATTTTGTTTTGTTTTTTTAAAGAAAGAAAAAAAGGTGCATCTAGCAATGGCCTAATTTGATTGCATTTATTCTTGACATTTTGTGGAAGACTTTATGTCTGCCACAAAAAAGGAGTTATGAATAATTGAAGGGAGTCCGATCCTATAAGCAATATATCATCTAATAAATATAACTATATTCAAATATTTAACAGCTGTCTCAAACATTTTCACCCAAACTGTTGAAATAAAAAGATTCCTACTTTTATTATGTTCTTAGATTAGTAGGGACTGAAACTCAGCCAAACCTAGTCACTCAAGGTTCCTGTGGGAGGTGCAGATAGCAAGAGAAAGTAATAATACAAATTTTCTTTTTGGTGAGAAGAGCAATTTTTTAGATTTCTATTGCATAAGCACAGGTTTTTTTTTTCATTCCTCCCCAAGTTCATGTCTACAATTTTATACAATAAAGATTCTTTTATAGAAGACAAATCACCATGGACACCTAAGGAGATGGTTTTATTCAAGTTATTACAATAGGGAGAATCTTTAGTAATAAGCAAAGTTGAAGAAAGGTTTCATTTGAGGGAAGGAAGATTTTATTCAAGAATACTGCAACAGGAGTTGCTTCAGGTATATTGAAGCAAAAGGCGCAAATGGTTTTTAAGCCCTGGGTGGAGCCAGTAGAAATCTTCTGGCAACCTTCGATGGGGAAGTTGTTCAAAGTGATTGGGCATTTGTATTTGCTAACTGGCCCTCATCTAAATTAGGCCTCTACCCTCCCACAGAACCAAGAGATGGGAGTTCTTTTTTATTGTTACATTTCAAGGGGGTTGCATTCAAAGGTTCATGAAAAAAGACATTTGTGGGAGTCTAGGAACGATTATCATCTCAAAGAGCAACAACAATTTGAAAATTGCTAATCCTTTGAAGAAAAAGTGAAAGCCTTGAGGCCACAGGGGCACAGGTTCAGCCTGGGCAACATAGTGATTTGGTGAGACCCATCTTTTCACTGTGTCAAAAGCAAAACTAAAACCTGAGTTGCAAAGGCCCTGGGTTCCACCCACAGCACAAGCAAACAGACAAATGAACAAAGCCAGATTGGGCTTGGACTTGTGGTAAGGAGGAAGATAGGTTAAAATTAAATCAAACTGGAAAACAAGAAAAATTAAAATTAAATCAAGCTAAAAGGAAGTTTAAGCTGACCTTGGTCAGAAATCTCTCTGAGGAGAGGGAGATTTTGCTGTTGTTGTTGTTGTTGTTGTTGTTGTTGTTGTTAATTAAAGTAGTAATTGAGGGAAGGTCGAGGTGGATTTTACCTGATTTTTTGAGTCTAGATAGGTATTAATTCATCTCAGAATATTAGGAGCCATTTCTCAGGACACAAAAAAGAATAGAAGAATTAAAAAAAATATTTCTTATCCATCACATTCAGAAAGTACAGAATTCAGGTAAAGTTCAACACTACTAAAATAATGCAAAAGTTCTTCATTAACCCAGGTTGACAAAGTCAACTGTAGAGTATTGTGCTTTGTAGGCAAGACCTAAAATCTTCTGTTCCATAATATCCTGTTATTTAAAAATAAAAAACCAACTTGCTTTAATGCAGAAGGAATTGTATGTATGATTCTCCTTTGCTCTTATAATTCCTTGTCTATTTATGTTATTGTTATCTAGTGTTTGGTTCCTACCTGTTTCTTAGGATACCAGTCCCTTAGATTTGCAATAGATCTTAGGTAAAAGGCTGGGAATCAATAATTCTCAAATTTGTGTTGCATACCTAAAAACTGCAAAGGTTTTATTATTTCATAATTATATGAATGCCCTGTGAAATAATTAAGGGTCAGGGTCGGGCACTTTTTTCTATAAAGGCCCAGATAGCAAATCTATTAGGCTTTGGGTGCCTTAAGGACCATACAATTCTGCTGTTATGTTGCGTGAGTACAGCCACAGAAAATACTTCTGTGACAAATGTGGATGTGTTACTTATGAATGCTGAAATTTGAATTTGTTATGTTCTTTCCTGAGTCAGGAGTATTATTCTTAAGATTTTTTGACTCATCTTGGCTCTTTGAGTGTATAAACATATAGGCCAGATCTTCTTGGTGATGTTATTTGCTGACTCTTGGCCTAACTGGTGACATAACAATGATGGCTTTGAAACTGGTACAAAATAGAACTTGAAAAGTTAAAGATCTTGAGAAGTAGCATCTGCACATTTCTTCAGGCAACGGAGGGGGATGTCCAGGTCCAGGAGAAGGTGAAATAAGTGTGGGCAGGTCTAGCGTCTTCTTACACTTCCTCTCCCACTGTCCCTGGCCATAAAAGACCCAAATGCACCCGTGCACAATAATATGTTAATTTGGGTGCTCTGAGGCCCCTCTATCTGCTCAGAGCTGCCTTTGAGTATAATTTTTTTAACCAACATACCAACATAAACGGCCTCCTTTGACTTAGTCAGCGGCAAGCCAACCTACTGAAGGTGTGAACCTAAGTGGCTAGGTACAGTCTGAGCTCTGTCTTAGCTGCTTAGTAACTTTGAAGTGTTGTGTAAACAAACTTCCTCTTAGTTGCCCTTCTCACATCTCTGGAGTGGAAATAAGTGTGTCGCCTCTTCAGTTTGTGATAGTAAACATAGATGACAATAAAATAGATAAAAAATAAACTTTCTAGTAGTGGTGGGTTCTCAAATATTATTGCCCTCTTTATGTAGAAATAGCCCAGGGTTTAGAGTCGAGGGGCCTCCATACAGGTATCACACAGCTGTGGGCACCAGTTAGTGCTGGGCGGAGTTGGCTGAAGCTGCCGGTTACTGATCTCTGGTGCTGCCGGATGCCAGCATGCAGTGCCGGCTTGTACCAGGTGCCACCGCTCAGCCCTATTGGTTGCTGGTCTCTACCACTGCTGGCTGCAGTTGTGTCCTGTGGGCTTGTCACATACCTATCAGCCAACTCTTCTGCTGGTTGCTGGTCTTTTCTCATTGCTGGCTTTCTACTCTCTCTCTCTCTCTCTCTCTCTCTCTCTCTCTCTCTCTCTCTCTCTCTCTCTCTCTCTCTCTCTCTCTCTCTCTCCCCCCCCCCCCCCCCCTCGGCTTTCTTTTAAAGCGACTGCTCTGCCTACACTACTTATGATAAGATTCCTCAGTAGATTTACAGGGCATTCTGAGCCTGCACTGCCTGAGAAATAAATCACAAGCAGATTTATAAGACCACCAGAGCGAGGCTTTATTAAACAGAACCGGGGCTACAGCACAGGGGTCAGTACACAGAACCCTCCCGGACCAACCCACATGTGTGAGGGGAAGGTTGCTCACAGCTGGCCTGTAATTGGCCCAAATTTCAGCCTGCCTCTTCAGTTATGTTTTACCTCCACTACATAGATTAGATCCGAGCCAGGCAGCCATCTTCTGGAGACAGAATATGATGTGCAAGATAATGGCAGCTACCATGGCAGCTGGTGTGCAGTGTTAATTGACAGATGTCATAACGAAACAGAACACTGTGGACAAAGTGGTCCTATGGAGGGAAGGTGTAACTATGTTAATCACAGCTTATCGGGGTTTGGGGGTCTGAAGAGGTTAGGGTTGTTACTGTGCCTAGATCGGTCCTCCCCGGTTCTACTTATGTAAGGTGGCTCCCCTCTGCTTCTTTGAAGAAGTGGCAGAAGCTGGGAACAGGCACCATAGCCGATGGCCAAGCTGCCTTCTGCTGGGGCCACAGGGTAGCCCCAGGGACGGTGAGAGGACACTAAAGCAGGCTGGCCCAATGCTGTCTTTGTGGAGCACCAGAGGAAAGCGAAGGGAGTTGAGGCCTGGGAAGCATCTGTGAAGCCACCCCCCTGCACCCCTCCAGCAACAGGGGCAAGACAGGAAGGGTAAAACCAAGTGCTTCTCCAATGTCTCTGCCCTGCTGCGGTCACAACACTGTCCTTTTATATAATACATGTGTGTAGTAGCTCTCTTTCTCATTCCTGGGCTTTTTAAAGATATCACTCATGTGGCTAGCTTGCTTCTACTTCCATTTTCACCATTCATTTCTCAGTATTCTAAATAGAAAGGTCTGCTTGGTTGGCTTGCTTGTTTTGTAAAATCTAGCTAGCAACCTCAAAAGCTAGTGATAGGGCCTTGCTAGCACAACAACTGCTGAATTAGATTTCTTGATGAAAAAGTTTATTGGTATCATGTTTTTAAAATTATGGGGTTTTCTTCCCATTTTTATTAATATATGTATGCAATACATAACGTTCACAATGAACTTGAGCATTTTGTGCACATAAATATACAACATTTTTGGCCCTCCCTAACTATCCCCATCCCCCTGTAACTCCCACTATCACATTCACTTGATTGTATACAATACCTGTGTTCTGGGTTTCCCAAGTCAGAGAAGCCATGTGATATTTAACATAGTTAATCTCCTGCATCTGACTTACTTTGCCACTCAAATCACCACTTACTAGCTCTATTTCCCACCCCTAGAATGGGCCACATTGGCCATGCCTTGATGCCTCTTTCTGGGTCCAGCAGAGCCCTTTATTGAGGAGATTTGCTGGAAGTTCTTTTGTTCTGTATCTTACAGTATCTTTAGGTGTAGTATACTTACGTGATATAGACTTAAGCTCATCTAATGTAGCATGTTTTTTTAATGTGCCTTCCAGTACTTAGCTAAGGAATATGACAACAGAAAGAAGTGTGCCACTTCCGAACTGGGAATCTCAGTGGTTAGGGCTGAGGGATGTCTGGCATCATCAAAATCTTCCTAAATCTTATTTCCAGATCCCACATTTTTCTAATTCAACCTATGTCGAGTTCTCACATAATCATACTCTGAATTTGACTTTTGAGTACATGAAGTTTGTTGCTTCAGCAGATGTTATCTGTTGCAGAAAATTTATTGCAAATTACAGGTTAGATTTTGACTTTTTTTCTTTTTCTTTTGGTAATTGTCACTAAAATCTGCAGATTAAAAGAAGACAAACACAAATATTTAAAATGCAAAGGCACATGAAACTCAGAAAAATACCCTATGTGCCCCTCCATTACTCTGTCTGTACTTTAAACTGGTGCTCACACAAAGAAAATATATAAATCTAGATACAGACATTACATGCTTCACAATAACTAACTCAGAAGAGGACACAGACCTAACTGGGAAATGCATTTTACCTAGAAGGTAGCACAGAAGAAAATCTTGGTTACATGCCACATCATGGGTACCATCCATGACAGAAACAACCGATGCACTTACCTTCACTTAAATTAAAGGCTTTTGCTGTTGAAAGACTGTCCAGACAATGAAAAGACAAGGAATGTTTTCTGCAGTAAATAATGACAAGAATGCAGAAAATAGCAGCCTCTGATCACGTGGGAAGGCCAAATGGCCCAGCCCTTTTGGAGGATAGTGAAATGATTTTTTTCCAGAGCTAAACAGATTCTTTCATATGATCAAACAACAGTGATTCTTCCTGTATATCAAAAGGAGTTAAAAGCTGTGTCCACATGAAAACTTATTTATAGCATTTTTATTTTTGACATCCATAAATCTTCTTTCTATTTGTTAATTTATTTCATATTATGGTTCTTAATTTTCTGACCATTCTTGTGTACTGGATAGTTTTTTTGTTTGGATGCATGATATTTTAATTTTGTGTTTTGTATTTTGATACATCTTTAAATCTAGCTTTTGCTCTGACATGCAGTTGATTTAAGCAAAAGCATTTTGGTTCTCATAGCTTAATTTTAAGCTTTGTCAGGAGGGATCGATAGCACTCTTTTCTTGGCTGAGTCTACAATTCCCTTCTGAAGGTCTACTATGTCCTTTGTATTATAATGGTTCTTTGGAACATTGTGTAAGAATTGGAAATTATTCTGCTACTGTGTCATAATGGTGTTTCCCCTTGGTTTGTGTGTAGTTTTTTCTATAAATATTCAAATCAACATTCAGGCTAAAACACTAGGAAATTGAAGAGCAGCTCTAGAGTTATCTCTCTGCAGTTTCCTCATCAAAGATGTTCTGCCTTGCATAAGTTATTTTTCTATGTCTCCTCCAACTGATTTCTGACTTCACATCAGAAACTGCATTGGCTCTGTTGAGGTTTCTTCTTCTTCTTCTTCTTTTTTTTTTTACTGTGTGGCCAGGAAATGGCCTTCCATTAGAGAACCGAGGTAGACATTGAAGTTGACCTCTGTGTTTCCTTTATAATAGGTGTCTCAATCCTGGGGTCCCTACTGACTTACATGAAAAAACAGTTTTTACATTTAATGCCATGCAATTTTATAGTTGTTTCAATATACTCCTTGTTACCTCACACAGCCAGAAGCAAATATTCCTCTTTATGTCCTACTGATGATTTTATTAATTATTTTGTAGAATTTTACCTTCTCAACTCTTTTCCATGACATAAGATCTGGGGACAAAGGAAATGGCATGATCTATATTTTTAAAAGTAGTTTGGACAATAATCTGAAGTATAATACTTCTTTTTAATTAAATATTCTGCTTGAGTACAGTTTTCATATTCACAAGTATTTGAGTGAATCATATCGCTATAAGGAAAGTGGCACATTTACAGTGATTCTTCCTTCCTGGATACTTGCCCAGGTACAGAGGAGCAGAGATCCAGCAGTGCTTCCGTACAACGTGGCTCTGCTGTCCACCAGACTCCTGACTTCCATATGGTTAGAATGTCTTAAAACTCTGAAAACTAGCCCTAGGTCTGTGGTTAGGCCTTCACTACTCTTTTCACATGCTGTTAGTTTAACAGTCAGTTCTTTGAATAAAATGTCTCTCTTCTCTGTGTTAAAGTATTTTATAATTAGTGTATTAGGTTTCACTCTGGATCAAAGAATTTCTTTTTTATTTGTTTGACACTAGATATAACTTCTCACTCGAGGATTATTTTAAAGTCTCTAAAGTCTCAGGGATCCCAATAAGTAATTTTTTTCTTCCTTGCATGAAATTTAGATAAATGGCTAAAAGTAACAGAGTATGAGTAGAGGCCCAAATGTCATATTTATTATAGGTAAAGATCAGGTTAGAGGATTTAATTTTTGTCAGTCTCATGTGTGTGCTAATAATTGGCTTCCAAAACCGGCCCTAGTTACCTACTGAGGCCCAGATGAGTGGACCTTTCACTCCTATAAAGTGAGCACTAAAGAACAGAGGAGCCAACCCAAACCTATGTAGTAATTTCTATTAAATACACTCAAAAGATAAATCATTCCTTACATTTGAGGTGGAGTATAGTAAAAAGCCAGATATACTCTTTCATTCATTTCTTCTCCCTCTTCCTCCTGAAACACAACAAAAGACTCACAACTCTTTATTCCCGAATAAAAAAATTTCCAAAGCACTAGACTCATTTTATATTATACTGCTCTCTTCTATTTTCTATATGCATGTTGGAGCCTCTTCCTGTCTTCTGTGTACATTTCAGTTTCTATGTTAATCTAGGTTACTTTTCTACAGTGTATTTGGGTGGGTTCCTTCTCTTATAATTTCTTAAGTTTATTTCACCTTGAATACAACTTATCAGTTTATACTAGGCCCTCGTGAATAAGTGTATCTTCTTCCTTTTATATAAAAACTATATTTTGAGTTAAGGAATAAAAAGCACATTTTTCAGTCCAGGAGAAATATTTATTTTTCCACCTTTCTGTAGTTAGTGATGGTCAAAATATCAAGTCTTAGCCAAGGTAATATAAGCAAAAGTCTGAATGGGGCTGTGGGAAATTTTTGTATTTGCTAATTACAAGATTTTGGATTAAAATTGATTGACTTTCTACAATAAACTGAATGTTTGTTTCATCTTAAAACACATATTTGGGAATCCAACCCTCCTATGTGATGGTATCAGGAGGTGAGGTCTTTGGGAGATGATTAGTATATTATTACAGTAATGGGATTCATGCTCTTATAACAGGGAGACTGAGAGCCTCCTCATCCTTTGAGATATAGCGAGAATATAGCAATCTATGAACCAGAAAGCAGAAAAAGCAGAAACCTACCAGGCGATTAATCTGCTGTCATTTTCATCTTGAATTTCCTAGTCTGCAGAACTGTAAGAAATAATACATTTCTGTTATTTATAAGACACACTCTATGATATTAGCAGATAAAGAAAATATTGATAAGCCTATAAGCAATTTTTAAAACACTTTCACTCCTTGTGAAGTAGAAACAAATGGACAGTTTTTAAATTGACCTTTTCTATTTTATGGATTATTTTTTTAAATCCATTGCTGAATTTTCTTCTTTAATTTTTTTAAATCTTTCTTACTGTCTTAGCTACTTTTCATCACTTTGACTCAGTATCAGACGTGCACAACTCAGGGAAGGAAAGATTTATTGCAGCTTACAGTTCAGGAAGGTCTCAGTCTGTTCATGGTTGAGCAGCTGGAAAATGGTGGAATCCCATAGTGAGAACACAGCTAGAGCCAGAACTGGAGTTTCCGGGGCAGAGACCCTCACAGCATGGTGGGACAGAGACACTGGGAGCAAGGGTGGAACAAGCGCAGGCCTCTCCAGGTCAAACCCCAAGCACCCGCCCCTTCCAGCCTGTCCCCACCTCCAATACTACACAGCATCCATAGGCATGTGAGGCTTCTGGGGGCACTCCAGATCCAAACTATGATGCCACCTAATAGATATTTTATGAAATCTAAATCCCAATCCTTTTTTAGATTTATGCTTTGCAGAGAACTTCCCATTCATTAGCTTTTTCTTTTAAAAAACCCCACAATAACTGTTGCCCACCAGAAATTTCAAATTTAATTTGGCTTGATATATCAGAATTTTAAAATATATCTTTATTTTGTAACTTGTTTAAGAATTCCTTATATACTGATGATAGACTTAAAACTATCTTTCTGTATTGTCCTCTGGCCTTCAAAGTTTCACTTTTGTATTAAATTATTAAGCCTACTAAAATGCACTTGTATTTGGTGTGATTGACCTCTGGACTTTCTGTTATGTTGTAATAATCTATATAAGAACAATAATAATTTCATATTTATAGAATTATACTATATTGGCCAAGAAACTCACAGATGTATTTGCAATACCAAGCTTGAGAAAGAAGAGCGCAGGAGTGGCGTGGGGCTCCGTGGGGCTCCGTGGGGCTCCATGGGGCTCCGTGGCGCTCCGTGGTTTACTGAGAACCAGCCGCATTCATTCTGCAGCTTTGCTTTCTTCCTTACTATTACACGAGCACTAGTGAACATTCTTTTTTTCCCCATTTTATTGATATGTATATGTGCAAAATTTAAGGTTTACAATGGAGTTGAGCCTTTTGTGCACATGTGTATCTTCTCGAGGTGACAAGGGCTTTCCCACTCTCCTTTTGTCCCTCCCCCTCCTTCCCTCCTACTCTACCCGACCCCCCTGTTTCACTTTGTTTTTCATTTTAAGTTCAGGTGTAACAGCGGTGAGTCAGGAAGAACGTGGAAGTCCTCTTGAGTCCCACCCTCGTTCTTCCACTAGGAGGGGTTGCATTCCCTGTAAAACTTTTCCTTTCTCTGTTGTAAGTTTCCTTGATGTCATTTGTGCTGTGACACGTTTCCTTATTCAGTTGGAGGCGACTCCTTTGCTGAGAGAGCACCGCACAGCAGCTATCCCCAGCAGACGGCTCTCTATCCAACTGTTTTGATTATCCTTCAAAGGCAAGATCACTCTCATCCCTGGCCTTTGCACTCTGGAAGAGAAGGTCCAAGATGATGATCAACTCACAATACAAATTCAGGAAATACAGATTTCAGATCTGTGTCTTCTCCCTTACTGAAGCAGAGTTCAAATTTATTTATTTTTCCCATTTTATTGATATGTATAAGTGCAATACATAAAGTTTGCATTGATCTTGAGTATTTTGTACATATACAAATCATGGGAAAATTACAAGTCCTTTTCCCTCTTCCTTTTCTATCTCCCCACCCCCCCACTCCCCTCCAGTTTCCATTTTTGTTCTCCACAATAAGCTCTATGAAATAATTGTGATCTGGGGATCTCTTATTAGAGAAACCATTTGATGTTTCACCTTCTGCTTCTGACTCACTTCACTAAGCATGATGGTCTCAAGTTGCATTCATTTACCTATAAAAGCCTCCAACCTATCTGTCTTTAAAGATGAATAGTATTCCATTCTGTATAAATACCACAATTTATCCGTTAGTCTGTTGACGGGCATTTTGGTGTCTTCCACATTTTAGCTATTGTTAGTTGTGCTGCTGTGAGCATCGGTATACATGTATCTCTATTGAGTGTTGTTTTTAACCCTTTTGAGAAAATTCCCAAAAGAAGTATTACTAGATTGACGGGGATATTTATTTGCAGTCTTTTCAGAGAATTCCTTACAACTTTCCATAGTGGTTGTACCAGTTTACATTCCCACCCGCAGTGCAGGAGGGTTCCTTTCTCCCCGCAGCTTCGCCAGCACTGTTTGCTGTTTGTGTTCTTGATATAGGCCAATCTCTCTAGCATTAGATGGTATCTTAGTGATGTCTTGATTTGCATTTCTCTAATGGCTAAGGATGTTGAACATCTTTTCATGTATTTATTGGCCATTTGGACTTCTTTATCTGAGAACTGTCTATTCATTTCTCTTGCCCATTTTTTAATAGGATCTTTAATTTTGAGGGGCTTACTTTTCTTCAGCTCCTTGTATGTTCTGAGTTCAAATTTATTCTCCCTCTCTATCAGAACTTCTAGACAGCTGCACTAAACAATATTGATATATTTTAACAAAAATCCATAATTTATTTTCTTATCTAGTTTAAAATTGTTATTTTTCACATCCAGAACAGAAAGACACTTTATATTTAGCTGTTGTGCATTCTTAGGCTCCTCTGAATTATAATAATTGCTCTGATTTTTCATATTTTTGATGATTTTAGTAGTTTAAAAATGATTGGTCAGCTACTCTGTAGAATGTCTTTCTCTGATATTGGTCTGATATTTTTCTTATGAATTGACTGGAATTGTGAATTTTTGGAAGGAAGACCACACTAAAGTTCTTTGGTTTATTTTATGCTTTTTCTAGAATTTATTCCTCTCTACTTTTATTCAGATAAAAATCAGTGTTACTTTTTGTTATTAATAGCTCCCTCCATAAAACTATAACGCAATCTTAAGTGTTTCGTCTCTTTTGGAAGCTTATGGCATTTTTCTTGTGAACCAAAAGATTTATTAATTTTATCACATACAAGTGATAAAACCTTGTAAAAAGTTTTTGTCTCCTGGAACTGGCAAGCCCTGTGAAAAAAAGACACTATAGCTCTTCTTAATTCCACAACACTCCCAAGCCTTGAAAAGTGTGGAGCAGGGTAGAAGATCAATAAACACTTGCCAAACCTTGTTTTTTAAAACTTGCCTATGGAAGTTTTTAAGATGCCAACTGTATTCTTAGAAGAAATCTCTCTATCCCAGGCTATTTGGGAACTACAAGCCATTTTTTTTTCCAGCTGCGGTGATAGCCTGTTTGTGGGAGATAATAATACATTTTCATTCTGGAATAGAAATACAGGTTGATATTGTGGTAATAATTTTTGAAAATCATTTTATTACTGACACATGTAATTAACCTAAAATTTCTCTGGCCTCAGAATCATAAATGAAATAATCATCGTTCTACACTTGAAAACTGTTTCATTCTCAGCTGATAGTTTAAATACATTTGCTTATACTCTAATGAGTCCTTTGGACCCAGAACATGTCAAACATTTTAAAACATTTTAAGTCTCTCGCCTGTAAACAAATAAAACTTTTAAAATTTTTCCTAAAGAGGTAGTTATTTTAGAACTTTTTTGAATTTTTCTTTTTTTCCCAGAGCCAACAGCATTTAATTGGACAGTTATAATTTTTCATATGGAGGAAATTACTTAATAAGGAGATTTAGAGTAATTGCTCACTCAACATATAAATGTATTTTTATATTTGACACAACTGGATATTGAAAATGCATGAATCTTGTTTTCTGGGAGCTTGAAATTGATATGGAAAATGTAAGATTAAAACTAGGAATTTAAACCACATGCGACTACTCTGAAAGTCCCATTGTGAGAGGGAGGAGGAGAGATTATTTCTAGTTTTATTTGTTACTGAAAATTTAATGGAGTAAGTGGCTGGCTCTGTGAAAGTGGTAAAATGTTCATAATTATAGAGAAAAAGAAAACTTCCAGATATTGATCTATTGCAACAAACACATGGCATTGTAAATCATGTACTCTAACAAGATTCAAAGTTTTGTAACTAGGGACAAATTGAGAACTGTGTGAGAAATTGAATTTGCAAGAACAACTGTTAAGTAAAAGGGAAAAGAAGGGATAGAATGGTTTGGGTCAAAATATATAATTCAAACTCACAAATCAATGTGGCTTGACAATTAACTTTGATGGGCACCTTGATTGGTTGGAAAGATGCCTAGGAGGAGATTAGCAGACTACACTTCCGGTGTGTCCAGGTAGGTCATGGTGAGGTGACCATGGGAATTGTATCTGGTACCTAGGTCCTTCTTTTCTAGCTTTTCTCTGCTGTTTCCTGGGTGCCACAAGTGGAGCAGCATTACTTGGCCACACCCTCTGCCATCATGTTTTTGCCTTGGAGCCAGCCTACGTGCACTGAATACTTCAAAAAATAGCTAAAATAAAGCATTCCTTCTTCCTGCAAATGCCAGGTATTTTGTTTCAGTAACAGGAAAGCCACACAATGCGTAGTTGTTGACAGCAAAGGTAGAATTAAGACAGTAGATTTTGTCTTTAGGACCTTGGGAGCACAGTTGCACCACCAGCAGAAATTTATAATCAGAGAGAGACAGGCTACATACTCCAAGATTCTGCAGAGATAAAATCTGGAATATGAGAGCAAAAGAGACATGAACATTCTAAAGTGCTGATGTGAAGCAAAAGAAATAGCTTAGGTCAGATGGATTGAGTTTTGTTGGTAAAGTTGAGGCAGGATCACCAGAGAGTGGTGTAGAGATGAAAAGGTCAATTTCTGTCCTATTAGTGATTTTTCCCTTGTGCTTTAGGCTCCAATATAATTGGATACAACACTTTCACCGATACTGTTTTATTTAAATTTTGACATTTTATTCATCATAATAGATTTACATTCGTTTTGGCATCTAAAAAAACTTGTGTTAAAATATGTTAAGCTGGTTATCCAGATTTCACCATCTACTTAAAATTTTATACCTAATATAAAATTCACTTCACCACAGCTCTAGGCTGATAACCATGCCACAGTTCTGGGTATGGATTCATTACTGGATGTTGAGTTAAAGTCCCCTTTTCCAACTGGAATAGTGGGGAGGTTTCCAGGTCAATGGAATCTCTGTGATTAGTAGAGCAGATGGAGTCTGAAAATAATGCAATGTTGGGGCCCGAGAGCCTCATTCCCACGAAGAAGACGTGTTTGAGTTATGCCTGGTTCAAAAGAATTTGTTATTGCTTGTACTGTAAGGCAGGTGGTGTTTTTGTTGAACACTGGACTGCTCTTTGACCTTGGTGGCTCTGATGGGAAAGTCTGGAAGGCTGGTAAACAACTGGGGTATAAGAGAAAGACTGTAAAAAATAAAGTGTCTTTTGCAGTGTCCCTGCAAGAGTCCATGTATTTCTTCAATCTGCACTCGAGTACCCGTTGACTGACTGAGCGGGCTCCGTCACTGCAAGTAACAGCTTATTGAACCAAATAAAAGAAAAGAGAAAGCCCTTGGCTGAGAAGCTGAGAAGAATCCCAATAGTTAATTCTTTTTAAATGAATTTCAGTGATTTATATCAACTAAACTTTTTCTGCTCAAATAAGTTATAGTTTTTGTTCCTGCGCTCCTTCATTGTTAGATAGTAATTGTACATTAAATTATACATTAAAAATCAACAAGATACTATTCTTTCCATTGGTAAATGCAAAGCCATTAAATTACACTGAATGTAATATTTTCTTGAGAGAAAATTCCTTATATGAGAAAAGTGTCTTGAAATAGCTCTCCAAATTTTAAATATTATAGCAAAGATGTTGATAAAACAACTAATATAGCTGTGCCAATTTCATAACCTCCACTAATTTTTACATATATAGTATACATTTAAATGAGTGATTCCCTAAATAATCAGTTGAAGTACCTTGTTAATAGGTAGTTTATTGTCTGGACAGGCAGATTTTCCTGAAACCCCCAAGAGGAAGTGATTTTATATATTACTATAAAAAACAAGCATTAGAGGTTCTTACAATTGCCTCTGTGCAATACTAACATAATCATCTAATATTAGAAACATCCCTCTAGTACTTCGGGACATGTTCTGTAGAATGCTTGTTTCCACAGAAATATTTAGCTTTATTTTTCATTAAGTTACAAATATCTACATTTATCACAAACTAGAAAAACAAATTATTTAATAATATTAGTATTTCTGTTTCACAAAGTACAAATGTATCCAGTAAGTGATAAAACGTTTACGTTTAAAGCAGCACAGAGCAGTTTTTTTTTTAAATTAAAAGCCATCAATAGATAATTTGGAGTAGGCTAATATTTCAGTAGAACATCTTGGCTTAACACTGGGTCAGACAAAAATGTGTTACTAAGTGAATTTGTTCTCAGAGGTGAGTGCACCCCTCAATATTGCATATTCATTGGTTACAAATAAAATACTTCTCTAAAAAGTTAAATTAATCTCATTAAAATTGTATCAAATTTTCCTATTGATTTTCATTTATATCTATACATCTAGTGTCAGAAATGTTCAAAAAGAGATAAATGTTAGCTAATCTGTTTTTTAAAATGCCCAGACTTCTGCATTTGCATACAATTAAGCCCTGTCCATGGTACAATAAATAACTTTGGATAAACAAAAATACTGTTTTTAAATGGTAATTAATCAAACTATAATGTAACACATATAGTTGACATCTTTTTAAACTATGTAAAACTTACTCAAATCTTCTATGAAAATTCATCTCTGATGATTAGTAAAATACTCTTAAAAGTTTAAAAACACCAAACACTAATTTTGTAAGAGATTCTGATATATTACCTATTTTGCATTGTGATTTTTTCAAATATAAGTTGACTCAAGTATACTTTTTCTCATATATTTAAAAAAGAAGGAAATGGGGCTTATCATCAG
This sequence comes from Ctenodactylus gundi, assembly GCA_004027205.1. Lineage (NCBI taxonomy): Eukaryota > Metazoa > Chordata > Mammalia > Rodentia > Ctenodactylidae > Ctenodactylus > Ctenodactylus gundi. The sequence goes on from PVKB01001913.1 coordinate 232,026, forward strand.
CTAGCAATCTGATCAGCGATTGAGGAGGATGGAGGAATACTGATGACACTCTAATGACATTTTTATCTAGAAGAAAGGAGCCTGCATCCTACTTCAGAGCTGGGCGGGTAGGGAGGAGCATTAGTCACGGCTAAGCCCAGAAAATTGTCTTCTTTCACAAGAAAAGGAAAAGAGGACACAGAAGCAAGAGAGAGATAAAGGGAAATGTATGACTCCTGTGTCCCATGGCAAAAAATCATCAATGACAAATCTAGAAATTGAATAGCTAACATTTGAGGTCTCTAATATACCAGACAATGTCATATGCTATATGCACAAATGTGTAGTTAATGAGTGCCAAACCTTGCGAAGATACTATCATCACTCTTGTTCAACATATAAGGAGCCCCAGTCAAACAGAGGTTGAAGAATATTACAAACTGAATAATAATGAGTTAAGATTCAAACCTAGATGGCCTTGCTCCTGAGTCATGCTCTCACCGATGCTCTGTGATTTATAACAAACATTACTCCTGTCAAAGCAGCTACACACTGGGACATCCTTTTGTGCCCAGACTTCCTGAAGTATTTAGTAGTCCACCAAATGTCCTGAGCACCCTTTATTCAAAAGTGACTGAATTCAGACCCACTGACTTGGGGCAGTGGGCTTCTTTTTAGTGAAGGAGGAAAATAAATAATGATAAAATGAGATGCAATAAATTCTAACAGATATATGGGTGTAGTGCTAAGTTAGCACAAGAGCAAGACTCCCTCTTAAAGGAAAGTTCAAGACCATAGAGGACAGATGCCAATAGCCAGCCGGAGAGCACAGCACCTTTAAGGAGGCCGAGCATGAAGCTCGGAACGGCTGGTGGCTGAGAGAACAAATCCAGGCTGAGGAGAGATGAGGGCAGAGGGATGAAAGGGACACTTTTGAAAGCGTATTGTATCTAATTGTTCATTTGATATTTGTACTTTTGACAAGCACAGCGTCTGAAACAACTCACTTTCTTCTATGATTTTGGTAACTGCACTACCCATCTCCGGTGCCATACCTGACCAAGGCCTGTTGTCCGTGCGGCTGGCTGTCCAGCCATCTGTACCCCTTTCCATTCAGGCTGCTGCTTCTTCCGTCCAGGTTTTGTTATTTCATGCGTCAGTGTTTCCTGAGGCAGCCTTGCATGGCTGCTCTCCTCCCGTGCACCGCATCTCTGTAGGAAGTAGCCATCCCAAAGCACCAAACCGACCACGACTACCCTGCTGGAATTTTCAATGGATTCCAGTTATCCTCAGGAAATATCTGCAAATCTTTAACATATCCAGCTTTTGATCATATGAACTCATCTGCCTTCTCAGCCTCTGCTTCTCTAATACCTAACACTTATTCTTACACATTCTGGAATCCAGCTATGTTCAACTACCAGTTACTATAATACAGACGTAGCATATTTTAGCCAAGAAGTATGTGGCTTGCTTCTCTGATTTGATTTCAAACTCTGGGAGGGCTTAGGACGTTATTCAACTTCTCTGAGTTGGCCTGTTCTTAGTTACAACAGAAAAGAAAGAATTGTGATAATTAAATGAGAAACTGTCCCATATTTTTCAAAATTCCTGACATTTGTTTAGCATTTGTAAACAGTATCTGTATATCCTGTTTTCCCCTTTATTTCTGTAAATCTGCTATTCTATTGGCTTGAGCTATTCTGTTTCTATGCAGATGTGTGCCACATCTCTCACATGCCGATATTGTTTGTTGAGCCCAGCATTTCCATGACAAATCGTAAGCTACGTGTTGTTTCTAAGGCTTTCCTGGATTCCTGAAAAGGATCTGAGAGGATCTTGTCAAATCCTCCCATAGTGCCTCACTTAGAGCAGCTTTCAGAGGAATGTAATCATTCATTTATCTACTTCTGAGCCCTGGTGGAGAAACGTTTTTGTTTTGTTTGTTTGTTTGTTTTTTGTTTGGTTTTTTTGCTTACTGTACTGGAGACATAAACACTCACTAATCACTTCTAGTGTGAATGGTACTGATCATCTTAAGAAGACAGCTTATTGATTATCAAGTTCTGCTAACTTCTCAAGACAATATGAAGACTAGCAAAGGTTAGATATCTATATATGTTTATTTACTAATTCATTTATTGGATATTTAAAGGGATTCTGTTGTGATCTAATATTTTGTTTGGTTTTGGAGAGAGAAGCAACAGCAGCAGCTTAGTTCAGATTATTGATGGTTAAAGTCAGGATTTGATATGCTAATGACCTTTGCTTTCCAGATAATAGCATACTGATTTTGAGCTAAGAACAACATAATTAAGAACTGATTTATCAACAGTTTAAAATAAATTAATCTGGAAATAAATGCATGAACACTTGACATACACTTGGTATTGCTGAGATATTGGTTGTACTATGATGACACAGTTCAATTTTTGCACAGCTTTGTAAATCAGTCAGGCACAAAACAGATAATTTCCAAAATGTAGATTATTCATAAAAGTAAGTTAACCAAGATGCTCACAGAGGCTGGGTAGAAAAACAGAACGGAGAGTAGATGGAATAAAAGCAAATGACTTCTTGAAATCCCTGTAGTTGCTACTAACCGCCTCAAGAGCTCAAAACCAGAAATTTGAATAGGTACTCACCAGATACAGCTGTACAGTCTAGTGTGTACAGAGAAGTTGAGAAGTTGCCTATGTCCTATGATACTGATTTTCAATGAAAATACTTAATTTCATTCCTTTATTCTTCTCATTTAGAAGAACACATAATTGAGCTATTCAATCCTTTAAATTTTGTTATGATTCTCCACAGGCGATGGTTGCCCCTGTCCATCCAGCTCTGATCCTGTCACCCAAATCCTCCGATGATGCCTTTAGCGCAGAACTTTGACCTGTTGAATTTTTAGGCACCGTGAAATTTTAGCGTTTCTCTTTTCAAACTCTCTTTTCCTTGATTTTCATGAAACTAGACTCATTCTTTTCACACTGCTGTGGTAACGGCCATTCCTTTTCTAGGTGTGCCTTCGTCCTGCTCCATCTTAGTCCTCCCTGAGGCTGTCCACAGCGACTTTCTCCAACCTTCTTCATGATTAGTTGCCTCAGTCCTGCAGCTGCAACTGTCACATGTGTGTGAATGATTCTCAAAATCTAAATCAGAAGTATGATCTTTCTGGCACATTCTGACTCCATACTTCAGCTGCTTACTCAGTATTGCCATCTGACTCTCCTGCATTAACCCCAAACCCAGTATGCCTAAAACCAAATCAGTACTGGGTATGGTGGCACACACCTATAAGCCCAGCACTCTGGGAGGCTGAGGCAGGAGGATCAAAACTTTCAGCCCATCTTGGGCAATCTAGCAAGTCCCCATCTTGGTATTTTTAAACATAAGAAAGAGGGCTTGGAAGTGTAGCTTGGTGTGAAGGGCCTGGGTTCAATCGCCAGTATGGAAAACAGAAAGAAAAGGTAAAATCTCCTTCAAGTGTAATTCCCCTCCTGGTTTTCTCGTCTGGGCCCTTGGTATCAGCTTGCTGTCCTTGCTGAAAGTCTTCATCCAGCACAGGAATTCACCTTAGTCTCTGTTGCTAATTCCTTCAGCGGTATCTCCATTGAATATCTTTTTTAACCTACCCTCTGTCCTACAATTTTTACTTCCTCTTTTAAAATAAAGTTCTCTTACCAAAACTATAGACCATCTCTTGTCTATATACACTGACACATTTTATTGATTCCACTTACTGCTATTCTCAAATTTTTCTCATGCTAAGGTTTTCTACACTGTATGTTAAGGCAAGTCTTCTTGTCATCAGTTGACCTCAGCTATAGGGCTCATACATAGCTAATTATCTTCCCTCCCTCCAGATCCCCAACCATAATCTTCCCTCCCCCCCAGTCCCCAACCATAGTCCTCACGGTGTAAGAGGAAGGCAGATATACATCATCTCAAGTTATAGACAACCCAGTGAGGCTGCTATAATGTACTGATTCAGGGAACGATTAATAAGATATTCAAGATAAGGCCTTTTTATTTAACTTACAGTTTTCTTGTCACTCTATAACTTCAAAAAATACAATTCAAACAATTCAATTATTATTGAATGGCCCCGTTAATTATTTTTCTGCTTCCCTAGTCCCTTAAATTCCTCCATTAGTATATTCATCAGACGAATAGCTCAGATTAAGCAATTTAAAGTGTTAGGAGAAAATCATTAGATTTGGAATAAACAAAGATGTCTTCAATTTTTCTTTTTAAATTGTGATCAACTCTGTGGGTGTGGCCAACTTCCTGAATATCTCTGGGATGCTGCTCTTCCACATCCATATATGGGAATAATGCTCATCTTACTTCCCGGAGTTATTGGCAGGTTCCAATTAGACAGATTAAAAAGATCTTCAGGGTATCCTAAACCTGGCTAATCACACAAATCACTTGAGGCCTCACCCCTAGAGAGCTTATTTCTAAAGGATTTCTGGGTAATCTGCTATTTGGAAACTAAGTTATACAAACAATAAAATTCTTTTTTTTGGGGGGGAGGGGCTACAGAGTCTCATTCTGTAGCCCAGGCTGGTTGAACTCACTATGGAGCCCAAGCTGGCTTGGATTTAAAGCAATCCTCATGCCTCAGCCACCTGAGTGCTGGGATTACAGGCGTGTACCACCATGCCCTGTTTATGTGGTGCTGGGGAATCGAACTTGGGTATTTAGCACTTGATTTAGCACTTGCTAGGCAAGTGCTTTAACTGCTCAGCCATGCCTCCCGCCCCCAAATCATAAAATTCTATACAAGTTATATAATTGTAATGCTAATAACTAGAGTTTATTCTCTTCATGAGCCATCAAACATCATCTTATTTAAATTACATTAACATCAGATCATCTTTGGACTGCTTTTAGTAACAATTTATACAAGGTGGCACTCTTGTTTGTTTTGAGACTGGGTTTCGCTTTATTATCCAGGTCCTGAACTCACCCTGTAGCCCAGGCTGGCCTCAAACTCATGGCAATCCACCTGCCTGTCTCCAGAATGCTGGGTTTATAGGCGTGCACCACCATTCTCAGATGATGTGGTGCTCAGGAAATGAACCCGGAGCCTTTTTCTTGTTAGGCAAACACTTTAACTGTTGAGGTATTCCCCAGCCCTATAAGCTGCCATTTTGAGTGAAACTCAAAATACTCTTTGTAAGAAAGGATTTCGGCTTCTACCTTAAAGGAAATCATTCCTTTGGGCAGAGGGCTCATAAATGAATTTAGTCAGTTTTTACTATTAGATCAATTTATAGACAAAATTGACACCATCAACCCACCCCTTCCCCTTCTTACAGTGAGTTAAGCTAAATCTGCAGAAGTCATGGGTCCATCAGAAAACTCAGAAGCAAATTAAATTTTAGATATTTTAGAGTTAATAAAATGCATTGAATGAAAAAGTACCTCTTACTGCAATGCCTCTTCACAGTTCTGCTCTTCCTTTTTCTGAGAAAGGTAAAGTTTTCATTCTCTGCTCTATCAAAATACTATGGCAACATGTGTTTCCAGAAGCAGCTGACTTAGTTTTATTTGTTGTGTAATTGATATTGCAGTTTGGGTAAAGCATGAGTTTTAAGGCAGTAGCTTAGATATGTAAATAAGCTACTTGAATGGAAACCAAGCACAGAACTAAAAATTGCTCCTGGGAATATAAATTGCTAGACATTTTTTTGTTCTATTACACACAGCTGGAAATTATAGTAGACAATTACTTAGTCAAACATAAAAGAGCAGCTAGTCTAATGATCCTTTAATTTATTAACATGATTCCATAGTATTTGATAAAATATTCAGTATCTTTTGATAACACATGAAACAAGGTCAAATATATTTTGTTCATAAATGTCTTGACTGTTCCTGATGCTTTAGCATTCTTTGGACAGAAAAGAACCTAGACTATATAGACAGCAATTTGCTCCAGGAATTTAAGCTCCTTAGCACCGTGATATGGTGGTAGGTCTTAGCACCCCAGGCATTCATGATGAGCCTGTAATTAGCTTCCATGGCCTTCATCAAATGTCCCCTGTGCTCATTATATGAACTAATTTAATTTTCCTATATTGGATCATCACAGAGTCTTGGGACAGCTTACTGGCTGTGGGACTTCATGTTGTTACTGATTTCTGTAGAACCTTGTCGCTCAGACTGTGGTCTGTACATCAGCAACATCTGTGTTACTGTGTATCTGAGGTCTTGTTAGAAATGTAGGCTCTCTGCCCCCACATGCAAAAATTGAACAAAGTTTGCAATTTTATTTTAAATCTTGTGTCAAAATTTTAGAATCATTGTTATAAATGATAGTTTCCTTATCTATAAAAATAAAATAAAGTAGGGTTTAAAAATATTTCTTGGAAGACCAGGCCTGCTGCCACAGGCCTGTAATCTCAAGAGCTTTAAGAGTCTGAGGCCGAAGGATTACAAGTTCAAGTCCAGCCTGATCAACTTACCAACTTAGTGAAATACTGTCTCAAATCAACAAGAAGATGCTGGAGATGCAGCTCAGAGCAAAGGTCTTACATTCAGTCCCCAGTAACTATAATCTTCAAAAGCACCTTTTGAAATTTTTCTTATTTTAAGAAATCTAATTCCTCCTCTCCCCCTTTTTGAGTTAAGATCTCACTCTTAGTCGAGGCTGGTCCTCATTTCACTGTGTAGCCAGGTTGGCCTTGAAATCACATCAAACCTTCTGCCTCAGCTGCCCAGTTGCTGGAATTATAGGTGTGAGCCACCACTCTCAGGGAAATCTAATTTTCATTTTACATGATATAAGGTTTAAGGAATTTAGTAACTTCTGTGACCCACATAGTAGTAATAGCAGGGTGTAAGGAACATGGATTAACTCCGGCCCTGGGTTTCCCCTGGATCTTCCCACATGTAGCCTTGAGTCCTCTTGCCCTGGCCTTGAGCCTCTCTGTGGTAAACACAGTTTAGTTGACTGGCTCAGCCTTGAGACTTCCTGCCTGGGAGAATGCCACTTTTGTCTATTTTACTATGTAAGGTTTGGGTTTATCTCTTGTGAAGAGGTGGCATATGGCGAAGACCTATGGAGGTGACTTGAGAGGCAACTTATATGCCTCTGTGCACCCTGCTATACCTGATTAAACTACGGCTGGACTTCTCCCGCCACCGGGCCTTGCTTTTCTCTTCAAGCTGACCAGAACTGAACTTGCACCTTTGAGCCCTGGGCTGTGGCTCTGTGTGGCCCCATTACCCTGGACCATTTATATGTTATTGTTCTATGTTCGATGCAAAATAGTTTCCTTATTTTACATATAATGGTATTGTTCATAAAGAGTGAGAAAAGAGAAAGAAAACTTTGACCTTTGTGCATTTGTATGTCCCAATCTGGTTTTGTTTGATAAATTAAAATCTTGCACTAAATGCATCCTCCCTTCTCTGCTTTTGCTAAGGTGTCATACTGCCCTTGGAATTTTTCAAAAAAAAAAAAAAAAAGGAAGAGGGCTTCTCTGCTGGACAATAATGACTGAGTCTTATATGTGGAGGCTGGACCGGTGTCCTGAGGTCATGTAGAGAAGCGTGCTGCTTTTCACAGCTGAGTCCTGTGCACAGGAGCTTTTGTCCTGGCTCGGGCTGTCTTTGCATCTCTATACTTTCCAGTGGGAATGTGGCTGTTTTGGGCATTGCTGCAGTCCCCAGGCATCTTGTAGGGAATGAGGAAGAGGAGTTCAGATCCATCTCTTTGGCTGCCATATTCTATTAAGGCAGCAGTATTCCACCCATGGTCTGTTGTCTGTTTTCATAAACTCCAATCATGGCATCTTAAGGCTCAAGACAAGCAACTGAAAATGCTTCTCCTGTTGCCTCTGCAAGCAAATGTGCAGACTGTGTTATAATAACCCAATAGCCTGGCCCTAAGACGTCTTCAAATACTCTCTCTGTTTTTTCATGCAGCCTGTACTTACACCCAATAGCAAAGAACTGTGTCTAACCTATTCCCATAAAAGTCTTTGTGTCCCTCAGCTCTGTCTTTTGCCCAAAATTATTAACTGTTCCCTACCTTGGTCTGATGTATCTAGGTAGTACTTACTCTGGAGGCAGAGCTTTTGTCCTTGCTGCGTCTATCAGAATTTTCCCTTTTGAATTCTTTTTTGGGGCTCTGTAGAGTGTTAATCATGTCTTGCCCACAGGCAAAATTGAAAGTTCATGAATTCAAGAACAGTGAGTTAAGCCTGAAGGAATATAGCAGTGCTTTGAGTGCATGTCTAGCAAGCACAAGACCGTGAATTTGACTCCCCAGCACCACATCAGCAGGGTGTGGTGGAGCATGCTTGTAACCCCAGCACTCAGGAGGCTGAGACAAAAGGATTTCAAGAGTTCAAGGCCATCCTGGGCTACATAGTATGTTCAGGACCAGCCTGCACTAGAGTGGCACACTGTCTCAAAATAAATAAATAAATAAATAAATAAATAAATGAAATAAAAGTGCTTTATGTGCTTTTCTAAGCCAAACCCACCCTCCTCTCCAATGGAAACCTTACCCAATGGCAGACGTCAGCAAGTATTGCTGGTTGAATTAGTCACTCTCAGAAAGACTAGAAACTGTTAATCCTGTGTTTTTAGGGTCACCGAGGAGGTCACTGATGTGGCTGGGAGTGCTCGTAGAACATCCGGAAACAAGCGTAGCACAGACCTTGTATCAAATGGCTGTTTCATTGTAGGGAACAGTGAAACTATAAATAAGGCAGAAAGAACAAGACAGAAATATAGGTTAAATAAAGAAATGGGAAACGGTATTGCAAGAGAAGAATCAGAAAGTGAAGCTGCTGTTGTCAAGTAAGATGGGATCTGAAAAAAAAAAAATCAAGTTGGGCCCCTGGCTGGCTTCCGTTGTATTGATCAACATGGAGGATGCTGACGGTCCTTGGAAGGTTGTTGAAGCCTGTCAGAAGCTTGACTGCAGGGGACTGAGGGGAAGCGAGGAAGTGTGAATGGCAGAAATGGCCTGTGGTTCCAGATATGCCCATTCCTTAAGGGAAGTAGTCAAGATTTTTTTTAAAATGAGAAAGATTGAACCTACCTAAAATCTAGTAAGAACTGTTCAGTATTAGGAGAGGGAAAGGGGGTGTGGGGAGAGAGAAAGACAGAGAGAGAGAGAGAGAGAGAGAGAGAGGAGATGAATGGATGAGTGCTAAAATGTAGGAGAGAAGAATTTTTAGTAAGCAGTAAACTCTTCTATGGAAAAAAATTCAAGCAGTTGAATGAAAGAGTGAAAAATCAGCCTGGTAGGGGGTCTTCAAGAAGAACATGGTGACAGAGGTCCTTCTCTGCTTTTACTTAATTTTTTCCCTACCTATATAGACATGTTCTATCATTTTCAGTGGGGTACAGGGGTCAAATTAGGACAGTAGTTCTTTAGTATATTGATTTATAAGATATAGAAGTTGACTCAGAGTTTAAATAATTATGACATAACAAGTTTTATTTTCTTTAATTTGTAATAAAATTCTGCAAGTTAGACATCAGCTCATTGTCTCATCAAAAACATGGCTAGTGTTGTCGCTCATCCTGATGGCTTTCAGTTTTTCAGTGGTGAGGAGATTGAATACTTTTTTATACCTTGATTTAAGAATCTCAGATTAGCAAAATATCTTTCTCTCCTTAGCTTTATTGAACACAATTATTTCCCTAAGTGTTTCCCCCCATTATTTAAGGGCTAAAGACCCTCTATATCCCAACCTATGATTTTTTTGTGCTTTGGGAATCTTAACAAACTTTAGAAAAGTAGGAAGGGTATGGCCATCCCCACCTGTACTTAGTTAGATCTTCAGAGACATACTCTCAACTTAGTTCTAATTCAGATTTACACACACACACACACACACACACACACACACACACACACACACACACGCACGCACACACGCACGAGAAAGAAAGAAAGAGAAAGCGAGAGAGATCTTTCAAATCTGAACTTTAATCCAAAAGTAAGAATTTTTTTTTTTTTTTTGAGACAGGATCTTGCTCTGTAGCCCAGGGTTTGAAACTACAGATTGACCTCAGGATTTTCACCCTTCACACTGAGCTACACCCTCATACTTTTTAAATTTTTTTCTTTTTTTGAACTAGAGTCACTCAGGCTTGAAGTTGCAGTTCTCCTGCCTCAGACTCCACAAGTTCTGAGGTTCCAGGTTTGAGGCACTCTGCCTAGCTTAATTCCTTATAAACCTTTAGTACTGCTGTTGGTAACAGGTTGAATAACTTACTTAAAGATTCTTCACAGTCACCGACAATTGACCCTGCCCCACTCACCCTACAACACCTTAATCTTCCATTTTCTTCCCTATTGTGTAAATCTGGAATGCATTTAATTTGAAGCATGACCTCCTTGCTGGGTTGGCTTTATTAGCATCGCCGCCTGTCCCCCCTGGATCTCTGCTTTCCACTCCCCCCCACCCATTTTATTGATGTGTATAAGTGCAGAATTTAAGGTTTACAGTGGAGTTGAGCATTGTGTGCACATACATTTCTTGTCAAAGTGACTTCTTATCGGGAGATGAATTCACATTTCCAGAACCCCGAGAGGTTTTCTCGCAAGCCCAGGGCTTGAACTGGGGGAGCACAGTCTGCTTTGGAGAGGATGCAGGTTGCAGTTTGTAATCCTGAATGACCCTCTCCAGTTCCACGGGAGAACCTTAAAAAGCGATGTAATGAGCTCCTACCCAGGTACCAAGACCCTTCCTGGTCCTCAGATTCTCGACATCCTAACACCTTCTGCGCTTCTCATTTGCAAGGGAGGAAACAGTTTCCAGCCGTGCTCCTGGCTTGGGGTCTTGAGCAGACCGATGGAGACGCAGGACTGGGGTCACGGCGCTGCTTCCTCTGCTTGGCGGCGCGCCGACTGCACAGGAAAGTGCCCAGATGCCCCTTAGTTAGGGAAGAGGGGACTAGCTTCTCTGGGAGGCCAGCGGCTGGCTGCTGCCCTCCGAGGAGTGACGAGTGACGTTGCATCTGAAGGGGACCGGGAGGAGGGACGGCACAGTGCAGGAGCTGGGTCGCAGCGCAGCTGGGGCTAGGAGGCCCTGTTGCAAAAAGTGCTGCTGTCCCAGAGCCCAGGCAGGAACAGAACCTGTTGCGGTGCCAGACTTGTGGCTACTGCCGCTGGGCTCTGCATTTCTCAGGAGCAGGTAAAGACCAGACTGGTGGGGGTTTGGGCTTGGGGACGAGAAACCTCTCCCCAGGGACCACCTCGGGCTTTGGTGGCACACAACTTAGGGACTGAGGCTGTGACCTTGGACTTTATGAGTTTACTTTTCTGATTTTTTCCCCAGTCCCTCTACCTAATCCTTGAGCACTGAAAGGTGTCAGGCCACGAGGGCAGCAGTGAGGGACCCGGCAGACTCTGTGCTTCCCTGCGCCCCCTCAGCGCCCCAGACACCTGTTGTCCTAGGTTAGCAGAGTAAGGGACTGGGCGAAGCAGATGGTGCACCACGAACCTTCAAAGCTCCCCCTAAGTCCTTCCCAGAGCTGTGGTTAGAGTCTGTGTTAATGGAGTCTCCTGGAAAAGCCTCTCCAACGCTAGGTTACGTGTTCCACACGACCCTTTCTTTTCATCCGTGGCGATTCTAAAGCCTGGGCTTGCTGTACTGGGGGCTTCATCTTGAAACGTCCACTTGACAGAATCGCAAACCGGGTGCCGGACACTGCGCAGCCCTTGGCAAAGGCACTGGGATAGGCTTGAGCTCTTTCTGGGCGTGAGAGGATGTTCTCTCTTCTGCCAAATCATCAGGCATTTTCCAAAAATGCAGCCTAACTCAGTAAGATCTTTCTACCAACAATTCTTCGTGTCTCCAGGCAAGGTCAGGAGAGTTGAAATTTTAAATTACTTTTTCTTCATCTACATTTATTTTCTGAAAGTTTTGATACATTTTGTGAGCACATTAAGAAAAATTTGAAAGACGATATTAGGAATCCATTACCTTATTTTCATGATTCTTTAATCTCAGTTTTTGTTCATCATAATGTTCACCAATAATCACTTTCATAGATGTCAAAGGCTGCAGAATATGAAGATGTAACTTAAGTATAACTCAATGAATGATTTGCCTCTGGAAAACTTGTTACAGTTGTAATTGTTCTCAGCTCTGTGTGTGTGTGCCTCTTTTTACTGCTTTGCATTGTGATTTCACCAACTGAAATCTAGGACAAAAGAGTAAGATTTTCATTTCTCAAAGCCTCATATACTTAAAAGGAGTCATTTTGTAGACTACCACCCTCCATGAGTAGAGAGGTGGAATCAATTTTAGGTGAACATTTAAAAACTATCCTGTGCTTACAAAAATAGACACATCTTTTTTTCTAAACGACGTATATTGTGTGTTAATAATGTTAGCACATTTTCCTCTTAAATACATGAATTTTATGTTTGTCATAAACCTTATGTTAACAACTGTTTCTACTTCCCTTTGGTGTTGAGTTCTAGCTTTATGAAAGAAGCTGGCTCTGAGTGAATTTTCCAGTTGCCTTAACACCCAATACGAAGGGTCCAAAAACGTCCCTCACTTGCTAACCTGCCAGGCAGCTGGAAATATCCCACATCTGCACTGAGTTGCAGCAGTCACCACAGCAGACAGCAGCTGAGAATGGCTCTCACATCCTTGTGTTGCCTGGTGAGGGTTTGAAATGCAAGGCTTCCAAATGTAGAGATCAAGTCCTTTTCCCGTTAGGTCTCTTCCTGGACCCTGTCTCAGGCAAGTCACTTCACTTCTTTGTGTCGAAGGTTGATCCACTTAAAAGTACGAGTTACAATGTCATCCTTAAAGTGCTTTCACTGTTTTAGGCTTCATGTTTGAATGTGTGAAAGGCAGAGATTCCAGAGTGAGAAGGCTCTGCTGTTCCTGCCTGGCCATTGGAGATCCTTTGCCCCTAGGCAAGGCTTGGAAATTGTACTCCATCAGCCTCTCCTGGAAAACAGCCTGCTAGAAGGAATGAGTAAGGTTACCATTTGGCTGTGCTGGACGCAGTGATCTGATGGACCTGCAGTACGCGGTGGTATTGTGTTATTTCATAAGGCATCTCTGGCAAATTGAAAAAGATTTCTAGCTCTGTCAGGGGAGGAAAATAAATGCAGAAGCCCCTCTGCAAGTGCTGGTGGCTGATTACCAGTAACTACTTTGCAACGGGACAGAGAAAAGAGTCAAGGCCTCCTCCCACAGGTTTTGGATGAATAATTTTTAAAATTTCATTGAACATCCCCTTCACCCCCCAAAGTCAAAGTGAGTCAAGAAAGCACAACAGACAGATTTATTTTAATGCTACACCAAGGCTGAATAAACACTACTTATTCCAGCTCCCATGTTAAACTAGGTTCAACCCTTTTTTTACAGCCAAGAAAACCAGGTGGGTTATTAATGGCCATCAGAATAACAACACGGCCCAAATCACACCTGTTACTGTTTAAATCCAAGCCAAGTGCCATGCTCACTGATAGATTAATTTCACGTGCTGTTAGGAGGTGGGTTGGAGAGGTAGGTCACTGGGGTGTGATCTAAAAGGATATATAGCCCTCCCACCCCCTCGCTCCTTCTCCCTCGGTTTCCTGGCTACGAAAGAGAAGCAGTTTCCTTGGACCTGCCCTTCTGCTATCGTCTTTCCTGCCTTGGAGCTGGACATCCATGGACTGAGACCGCGGAAACTGTGAGCTAAAATAAACCTCTCCTCCTTTAAGTTATAATGTTGAGTATCATGTCCTAGCAACAGGAAAGAGACTAAAACAAATAGGAGGCAGAAGAGACTCAAGCAAAATTCCTGAAATACCAAAAAGAAATTGAAACTGAGTTATAAGTTACTGTTTCCACTGAAAAGTTGAAAGTTTCCAAATATTATGGAAGTTTATTTCTTACCTCGCTTCTCCTGTGGCTTTTGTAAAGGTCTTTATTTGCAGGTCTCCCTAAAATTTGAGTTCTGTTGTTGCAGAGTAAAGTGCCTTCTGTAGGGACTGATCCACTTTCTGTAGTCTCTCCCTGAAAGCTCAGTTGTGCTGTGTTTTCAGAACTCCAAAGTGTCTACCAATCATACTAGAATGCTGTAGCTTGGGTTGCATTTCCTCAAAATTTAGAAAGTCAACATTTCCCAAACTCAAATGAAATAGCAATAACTAAGCTGCAGTGAGCTGTAACTTCACGTGTAGTAACTTATTTAGTCCTCATGACTTCAGCAGTTGCATAGTCACGCTGTATTTTGTTGATGAAAAACAGCTGAAACCTAGAAGGAACCTGCCCAAAACAAGGAATCAGAATAGTAAATGCATGCAGTCTCCCACCTAACATGCTTGAAGTTTCCTCAGCAGAGCCTGTAGGTATATAACAGCTTATGATCCCAGTACTGATTTCGTACACTCCAAGTCTTTCCAAGCAAGAGCAATAAAGGTAGGAAGACGTAAAACTATCTTCAGGCTGCTTAAAAGCAGAAGTAAGAAACATTGAGTTATTTGTGATGCTTTTTCAGATGGAAGAAGAGTGAGCTAGGCGTCAGGGTTAGATACACGTGTTTTCATGCTTTTGAGAGAAAGTCATTTTCTAGGTTAAAAGTCCTGATCCACACCACTGTTTTGCAGGCACGGTAATCTTAAATGTGTTTGCCTTAGAACCAAGGCTTGAGTCGAAGACCCCACAGTATTCCAAGCCGTGCACGGGACTCAGTCCTCCCAACAGTGCAGCCTAGGAGACTATGCCGTTTGCTTTGGAGTAGTCTTTTCAAAAATATTTTTCCTTTTTTCCTTTCCCATATAATTTTATTAGTAAAGTCACATTTTGTTAACTATTAAGATGTTCACATAATATTTCTTCATTTGTTGATGTAATAGATTATGATAGATTTCTGATATTTAATCACCCTTGCGTTTCTGTTTTTCTTTGTACTTCTGACTTTTTCATAAGGCTCAAGGAAATTTTATGTCATTTTTTCCCATTTTATTGATACGTAAAAGTGCAAAATTTAAGGTTTACAATGAAGTTGAGCATTTTATGCACATACGTATTTTGTCAAGGTGACAAGGGCTTTCCCTCTCTCCTTTTGTCCCTCCCCCTCCCAACCTGGCTCACTTTGTTTTTTGTTTTAAGTTCCAGAAGAGTTGTGATCTGGGTCTCTCATATCAGAGAGACCATTCGATGTTTCACCTTCTGCTTCTGACTCACTTCACTAAGCATGATGTTCTCAAGTTTCTTCCATTTGCCTGCAAAAGCCTCCACACTGTTGGGCTTTATAGATGCATAGTATTCCATTGTGTATAAAAGCCACATTTTGTGTATCCACTGGTCTGTTGATGAATATTTTGGTGACTTCCATATTTTAGCTATTGTTAGTTGTGCTGCTATGAACATGGGTATACATATATCCCTGTTATGTGTTGTTTTGGCCTCTTTTGGAAATATTCCCAGGAGGGGTGTCCCTGGATCAAAGGGGATAATTATTTCCAGTCTTTTGAGAAATCTCCATACTGCTTTCCAGAGTGGTTGTACAAATTTACAATAAACCAGCAGTGCAGGAGGGTTCCTTTCTCCCCACAGCCTCACCAGCACTGATTACTATTTGACTTGTTGATACAGGCCATACTCTCTGTAGTGAGATGGTATCTTAGCGTTGTTTTGATTTGCATCTCTCTTATGGCTAGGGATGTTGAACATCTTTTCATGTGTCTATTGGCCACCTGTACTTCTTTGTGAGTGAACTGCCTCTTCATTTCATTTGCCCACTTTTCAATAGGATCCTTTATTTTGGTTGGCTTACTTTTCTTCAGCTCCCTGGATATTCTAGTTATGAGCTTCCTATCTGAGATGTTGGTGGTGAATATTTTTTCCCAATCTGCTGATTCTCTTTTTACAATGTTTGCAGTTTCCTTTGCTTTGCAGAAACTTTAATTTGACAAGATCCCATTTGTTAATAATGGGGATAATTTCTTTTGCTTTTGTTGTCTTGTCAAGTGTTGTGTTTAGGATCTGGAGTGTCCTCCCAAAAGTCTCATGTATTTTAATGTTGTGGATTGTCTATGGAACCATGTGATGTTGGAGGCTTGGGGTCTAGTCTGGAGGGGTGGATTACAGTTAAGACTAAAGGCGTGTGAGTTAGTATTAACGGTGCAGTGTGTAGTGGCCACACCTGGATGCAGGAGAGACTAATTACTGGGTGGAGACCTGAAAGGATATATAAGCTGCACCTGCCATCCTGGAGGACTGGGACTAGTCTCACCTGGTCTCAGCTTGCCTTCCTGTTTGTGATGTCCTGAGAAGCTGCCGCCACCTCCGCCTCTGACCTGTACTCTGATTGCTGCTGGCCGTCCCTGAATGGATTGTGACCATATGAAACTGTGAGCTAAAATAAACCTTTCCTAAATTTGTGAATGTCCAGTATTGAGTCATAGCGACGAAAAAGTAACTAAAACATCAAGGAAGTCTTTGCCTACCCCTCTGTCTTTTAGATATTTGCCTATTTTGTCTTCTAGGAGGTTCAGTATTTCACTTTTAATGTCTAGGTCTTTGATCCACTTTGATTTGATTTTGATGCATGGTGATAGGTGTGTGACTAGTTTTATTCTTCTGCATGTGGATGACCAGTTTTCCCAGCACCATTTGTTGAGCAGGCTGTCCTTTTTCCATTGCATGCATTTGGCCCCTTTGTTGAAGATTAGGTAATTGAGGGTGTTTGGATTTGTTTCTGCATCCTCAATTCTGTTCCACTGGTCTATCTGTGTATTTTTATGCCAGTACCAAATTGTTTTTACAACTATTGCTTTATAGTATAGCCTGATGTCTGGAACTGTAACGCCTCCTGCCTTGGTCTTGTTGCTCAGGATTGCTTTGGCTATTCTTGGTCTCTTTTGGTTCCATATGAATTTAAGAATTATTGTTTCAAGTTCTTTGAAGAAAGTTGTAGGTATTTTGTTAGGAATTGCATTGAATCTATATATCAGTAGTATAGTCATTTTGAGTATGTTTATTTTGCCTATGCAAGAGCAGGGGATGCCTTTCCATTTTCTAATGTCTCCTATAACTTCTTCAATGTAATGTAGTTTTTATGTAATGTTGGTGTTTTAAAATATTCAACTTTTAAAAATTGTTTTTGTAAAGCTTTATCTTAATCTTTTTATAATTGACTCCTTGTAATCTGACAGATTTTTCAAATATCTTCAAATATTAAGCTTGCATTTTTTTTGTCATTTCTACTAATCACATTCTACAAATAGAATTGCCCTCAAGTCTTTCTAGTTTCTTAGGTTTTGACATGACGTCATCTCCTTTTCCGTGCTTTCTCACACCTCCTTTTTTCTTTTTGTGTATGTAGGAGCTTTTGTTACTTTCCAGGTTTCCTAGTCCGAACTTGGTTTGATCAGCTTAGAAAGCAGTCTGAGCTGGTAGAATTAACAGTGCACATGATATGCATGCACACGGACACTAATTACAGTACAGCTGTTAAATAATGAAATCAACTTAGTGATGTATCCACCTGGTAGATACCGCAGCTGAGCTGTAGAGTGGTTATTGTGTGCTGGTTAAAGAGAAAGTCTCTGGGTGGGTTCAAGTGTAGGTTCCGTAAACTTTGGGTCGTTACTTGTCATCTTGCAACTCTGTTTACATGGATAGTAAGACATGAGAAGTCAGATAGACAATGAGATAATTCACAAAGTATTTAGGACAGGGGCTTTGCTGTCACTGAAAGAAATCACAAAGCATAAACAACTATTATTCAGAGAGTATGAAAAAATAAGCTAATCTATCCATAAAAAGGAAAACAGTGCTGAATTCAGTAGTGACGTTATAGAATTAAATATATATTATGATTATTGAATCCAATCATAAACCAAGCTCCATAAATCAATATATTTTAAGGAATGTAAATATTTGTAGGGATAATGTAAACAAAACCATACCTACTACATGCATCGTAAGGATTTCCTGAAACCAAACAAGCAAGAGGTTTTATTCTACTATCTTGCTTTCAAAAAAGGTCTTGCAGCAAATATTAATATTTTCAAATACATAAATATCTCCTAAATGTCAGCCCTTATATTTAAATTTTTTAGATTTTGAAAATGAGAAAATTTAAATTTGAAACAAAAAAGTGAATATTCAAATAACAATGTGAAAAAGCTTTATGAAATGCAAAATAGAATTAAAATATTAATAAAGATATGTAAATTAGAAAAGGGCTTCATATACTCGAGGATAGATTTCATGATTAAGTTACAAAAATTACAAATGACTTGGCACATATACAAATATTCTTTCACTTCACAAGAAATCAAAAATTGTTCTTTTGAGCCTCTTAATTAAAACAAATAGTAATTTTGACAAAACAGACACTGGATATGTTGTTGGTGTGGTATTATAAACTTGTAAGCATTTTCAAAATATTTTATATAGATCCAAAGTAAAATAATTTCTATACCTAGAAAAAATTTCTAGGTATAATATTAGTGTCTATTGCTACATTTATGTAATTTCTAATAAAATATTGAATAATAACTCTATTAACAATGGCACGTGATTATTGGTCGTGTCAGTACATACTTACAATCTGCGGCTTGTAGGGTACCATAGAAGTTCCCACCATGGTCTAACAGGTGCTTTTCAGTTTAGCTCACACTTCATCATAACTTTCATTGCACTACTCTGCTTTCTCATCTTTGAACCTCAGACACAGCGGATCTTTCTGCCAGGCTGTTTCCGCATAGACCTCTGCGCATACTGATTCCTGCAATTCTCATCCTCCCCTCCCTTTCCCACCTGTTCATTCCCTATCAACACACAACACAACTTATCCTACAGGTCTTGACTTGACTTTTTCCTCAGGAAGTCTGCACAGTCTAGTATAGTCTTTAGTATATTTTCCTCTCCTGCCCAGACTTTTCGATCACACCGTTCCTCCCTGTGAGTATTTGCTCTGTACTTGTCTTTTATGTAGAATTATTAGCTTGGTGCATGTCAGTAAGCTGGAAGATTGCATTAAATTCCCAGAAGATGTGGACCAAGTGAATGAAATAAACATAAATATGCACTGTATTAATAATAACTGGGTTCTTCTAAGGTTTGCAATTAATTTTTGCCTCCCTTCTGTCAACCTGGACTTGAAGCTATTTATAGATGCATGTGTGTAGGGTAGGTGTTGGCCAGAGACAAACTTGAGGTTTATTACTAGTGAAACTGCTATGTAAAGATGTGGCTTGAGGACTTGACATGATACAGTTATTCCTAACTTAGACATATTATTCCTCTCAATGAAGAGACAGCTGAGTTGAACAGAGAACATGTGTACTTTCTATGTAAGAAGATCTGACAGGCAGCTGTGAAGCCAGAGCTGCTCTAGTTTAGTTCCTTTTCCCAACCCCCTGGATTCTCACCAGAGAAGGAGAGGACGAGGAGACGGGCAGCTTAATCCAATGCTCTCCTCAGGTGGACACATCAGGAACAGCTACTTGTCATTTTCGAAGGTACTAATTTTGGACTATTAGAGTTTTTGTTGATACACTCTTCATTTTCCAATGCCTGTGCAGTTTTTAATCAAAAATGTTTTAAAACATGAATCTCAATGTTAATTTTCCTTGATTACTTCTCACAAGTGCTAATTTGCAATATACCTACATCCATGTAAAAATATAGATCTCATGTATGAGAAAGAGAATCTCGTGGAGAAAATGAACAGATTGTTTCAAGAATATACAACTATGTATATCTACCTGGTGATAAGTTCTTGTGTGAGAAGGTTATGTTTAAAAGGAGAATTTTGGTGTTGAAAGAGGTGAGACTAGGACTACTTCATTTGTGATACCTTGGTAGTAAGACTAAAATGTGAGAAAGTTAACTTTTTGCTTTCTCTGTTTCCAAGATAGTCCTAGTAACAGTAAGCAAGCATGAGTTTTCTTGGAGGTATTGTGAAGTTTTAGAACTAGAAAACAAATTAGGAATAAACTTGACCTTTCTTCCTAATTTTGTTGCTTACCAAAAGTGTACAAATGTGTAGGTATGTGGCTTAGGGTAAGCCCTGATGAGGCGCCGTATTTCTTGTCCTATAACTTCATGTATATTCCACTTTATTTAGAATAGTGCCCCACAATGTCATTCACAAGTTTTGAAGATCCTATAAAAGAAGCAATGTAGAACAAGCCAATAAAATAGGAGGAAAAAAAATCCTAATTCTCCCAAAATTCTATGAAAAAAAGCCTTCTTTTACCAAGTAAACTAACTTGTTTAGCTGACTTAATAGCAGTAATGTGTGCAATATATTATTAAAGTTGAGTACAGTTATCTATCATGTCTAAAAATGTTACTGTGTGTGATACTGAGAATCAAACCCAGGGCCTTCACATACAGCTCCATCCCTAGGCTGCCTCTCAGTTATGATTTTGAAACAGGATCTAAGTCACTAATATTCCCAGGCTAGTCTCAAACTTAAGATCCACCTTCCTCAGCCTCCCAGTGTTGTAGGTCAGAATTTAGAGACCACCAAACACCAATTGAAAAGCACACCATATGTCAATTAAGGCAAGGTATGGATCTTTATTTAATGGGAGCCTGACTGTCTCCTGGACTCTGGGTGAGTCTTCAGAGAGCAGCCCAGAGCAAGTTTTACACAGAGATTATATCGGGGATTTTACATCATTACATACATTATTCATAGTGACCGATCATAACTGGATGTGACTCTCACAAAATACATGATTCTCATGGAATATGTGACTCTCAGCAGGCCATGGAGGCAAGGGAAGGGGTAGAGGTGAAGCCTCTGTCTTTATCACAGGATTCCAGAGCCATCCTGATGAGTGCACAGGCAAGGCTCTGAGGCAAGGCAGGCGGCCTCACAAGATGAACTCACAGCAAACCGAGCTATAAATGTTAACTTACACAGTAAACTCTGGTTTGCACAACAAACACTTAACCTGAATAGCACAGTCATCACACAATAGAGTTACTTTAAAATATCGGCAGTCTTGTTGTATTATTTCACAGCTTGGACATGGAAAGTTACAAAATTACAAAAGCATATCTAATGTTGGAAATTCAGTGCCCTGTCACACCGGAACATTGGGACTAGAGTGCTGTGCCCTGGGTCTGGCGTTGTCTAGTTTTAAAACCTATCTCTCAACCTTATGTGACTTCTGTACTTGGCTGGACAGCGTAATTAGACTGTTTTCTACATAAGCAATAAGAAAAAAAAACTTGAAACATAGAGCTGTTTAAATTTGAAATGTGTCCTCTTAAAAGCATTATTTGGGAAAAGGAGCCAAGATACATTCATTAAATATAATTTGCACTCAATTTCAAGGGTGGCTTGTTTCTTTGGTTGTCAATCGTTAGACCTATGGCAGAGCTTCAATTTAAAAAATCCTCATTTTAAAAGTACTTGTATTTCAGTGCATTAATGTGAACAGAATTTCAATTTCTTTGTCAAGGTTACAGTATAGTTTTTGAGGGTGATTATTTTGGTAAAAGTTTATAATTAATGTAGGATGTTGTAGTATATCATTTGTATATAACGTACGTGCATTTCATATGCCTTCAGTCGTCTCTGGATTATGTATAGGACCTATTGCAATGCACATGTCATGTCAGCAGTTATGCTGTGTTGTTTAGAGAATAACAACAAAAACTACCTGTTCAGTACAAACACATTGTAGTTCAGTTTAAACACAATTTAAAATGAATGAATGTTTGGTACATAAATTGTATCTCTAAAACTTCAAAAACAGCAATATATTGCAAATCATGGGATAGTATAATCTGTAAGTATGTCTTGAAGTTAAAAAAGAAAAAGTATTATTAAGTCAGTTTTGTTTTGCAGTAACAAAATACTTGACACACCTTAAGGGAGTCAGGAGGTTTTTTGGCTTACAATTTCAGAGGCTTCAGTCCATGGTCAGCTGGCTTCAGAAACAGCATGGTGGGAGCAGCTGGTAGAGGAAAGCTGATTACCTCATGGCAGCCAGAAAGCAGACAGAGCAGGAGAAGAGCCAGAAAAAGAGGAGATGAACAGAGACAAGAATATCTCGTGCAAAGACACACTGCTAGTGACTTGCCTCCTCTAGCCAGCCCCGAGACCCTAATAGACTGTTCAGGTGTGACCTCATGATTCAGCTGTCTACGCTGTATCTCCATGAACATCTCTACATCAGAAATCAAGCCCTCAGTGAGAGTTTAGGACACTTCAAATTTAAACCATAATCACTACTAATAAATATAGAAGTAAAATTAATTAGTTACTTGGTGACAGTCAACGTAATAATTGGCTCATGGGAAAAGCATCCATGAATGTTGAAACTGTTAGGTAGGGGTTTTCATTTTCGAGGGCCTCTGTAACATGTTACTACAAACTTAACTGGCTTAAAAACGAAGTTTA
This sequence comes from Ctenodactylus gundi, assembly GCA_004027205.1. Lineage (NCBI taxonomy): Eukaryota > Metazoa > Chordata > Mammalia > Rodentia > Ctenodactylidae > Ctenodactylus > Ctenodactylus gundi. The sequence continues at coordinate 254,376 of PVKB01001913.1, forward strand.
TTTCTCCATAGTTCTGGAGATCAGGAATCTGAAATCAAGGTGGAGGCAGGAGTATTTTCCCTCTAAAACTCTAGGAGAGTCATCCCTTGCTTCTTCAAATGGTTCTACACATTCCTTACCTTGAACAACAGAGATCCAACCTCTGCCTCTGTCTTCACATGGCCTTCTCTGCTTGTGTTTGAGTCTTCACGGGATGTTTTCTTGAAAGGACATGTGTCATTGAATTTATGGCCTATCCTAAATCTGGAATGAACTTATTTTGAGTTCTTTAATTGTATCTACAAAGACCCTTTTTGTAAACAAGGTTACATGCACCAGTTCTAGGTAAACATGTTGTTGGAAGTGTTACAATTCAACACATTACAGTGAAACTCAGATCTTTACATTATCTTAAAGTATCTATTATAAAATATTAATTGCTGAAGGAAAAAGAGAAACTTCACAATGAAGAAATGTAGCAAATCAAGGTCAGCATCATCTGTAATTGTACAAACCTATGTTGCTTGCCTCCTTTGATGCATTAAAGAGAGAATGTCACATGGGTTGCATGTGTGTGAAAAATATTTGAGGTAGATCTAATCCTGATCAAACGCATACAAACTTGAGTTGAGTGATATTCAGAGGTCCTTTTGAGAATGTCAGCCCCTGGCAAGAGCAGTAGTGACTGTACTAATTAAAACAGTGGCAGTTGTTTTGATAATTTTATAACTAGATTTAGGGAAAAGAAGAAAACTTCTAAACTTTGTATGATTTAACTTTAATAATTTGACCAAATATTCTGTTAAGGATTCTGCTTTGAAAAAGGTTAACTGTGCTATGTAGTTGAACTCAATTACCTCAGAGTCCAAAGATTACCTACATTAAAAAAAAATGTCAATTGTGTGCTGGCAGCATGGTTACAGAGTGCTGCTGTTACATCCTGGCTTTCCAATGACAGAAGTCTCTAGCTAGACATGCGGGTCTCCTGCTAGTACAGAGAGTCTGTGCACTGGTCCTGTGGCAGTGGTGCTATGTGTACTTCATTGTTGGGAGATGATGGCCAAGCTGTTGCCTGGTGAGAGGAGTTTGTTACAGCTCATGCATGTTCTCATGTTCTTATCATGTTATGACAGTGATCATTGTTATAATGAACTGGTACCCTGGTGTAATCTGATGAGGGCTTTTATAGGTATGTTTTACAATATAGTATTTTTCCAAATTTTTGTTAAATACTTTTATGTAACTATAATTCTGTTAGCTAGAATATATATATTATTTCTGCATTTTTTTTTTATTGAGACAGGGTCTTACTTTGTAGTCTGTAGCAGTCTTGATGTCACTATGTAGCCAAGGATGTCCTTAAACTCACAGCAATCCTCCTGCTGCAGCCTCCCAAGCACTGGGATTACAGGCATGCGCCACCATGTACGGTGTATGCGTTGCGGATTTGATCTGAAGGCCTTGCAGTTGCTAGGCCTTATGCACTGAGCTGTGCTCTAGACCTCTTGGAAATTTATGTGTTCTAAAATGTGTCATGTTTTGCGGTTTAATATTCTGTGCCAACTGAATGATGAACATAGAACGTAACTCATTTGAGATGGGTCACTATGAGAAAAGCTAAAATTTTGGAAACAATGTAGTCAATAGGTATTGTCCCCTAATATTTATTAGTATATGTGTGATACACAATGGTTACATTGAGCTTCAGGATTTTGTGCTCATATATATATGTGTGTGTATATATGTATATATATATATATATATATATATACACACACACACACACACACACATATATATATATATATATATGTGTGTGTGTGTGTGTGTGTGTGTGTGTGTGTGTGTGTGTCCTGACAACATTAAAATCCTTTCCTACCCCCTTATTGGTCCTCCTGCACCCTCCTTCCTCTCCCGTGATTCCCACTATGAAACCCAGTTGGTTCTATAAAATGCCTGCATTCTGAGTTTTTCATATAAATAAAACAATGTGATATTTACCTTCTGAGTTTGACTCATTTGATTGAGGATTATCATCTCAAGTTATATCCATTTACCTAAAAAAGGCTCAACTTTATCTGTCTTTATAGAAGAATAGTATCCCACTGTGTGTGTGTGTGTGTGTGTATGTGTGTATGTGTGTATATATATATATATATATATATATATATATATATATATACACACACCAGTTTTTGTATCCATTGGTCCATTGATGGGTATTTTGACATCTTCCACAGGTTGGCTACCTGTTAGTTGTGCTGCTATAAACATGGGTGTACATGTAGAACTACACAATATTGGCACAAAATCAGACAGGTTGACCAGTGAAACAGAACTGAGGATGCAGAGACAGTCCCAAGTACTTCAGCTCCTGATTTTTCACAAAGGGGCTAAAAACACACACTGGAGAAAGAATAGCCTCTTCAGTAAATGGTACTTGGAAAACTGGTTATCCACACGCAGAAAAATGAATCTAGACATACACATATTGCTGTGTACTCAAATCAAACTCAATCAAGGACCTAGATATTAAGATGGAAACACTGCGACCCCTGGAGGATAAAAAAAAAAAAACTAGAAGATGTGGGAGTGGGTAAAGACTTTCTAAATATGATGCATGCTGCAAAAAAGAATAAAAATGTGATTATATCAAATTAAAATGTTTCTGCATGGCAAAGAAAATGATCAACAGAGTGGAGAGAACCAACAGAGTGAGAAAAAATTTTACTACCTCTACCTTTGACAGGGGCTAATAAACAGAATATACAAGGAACTGAAGAAAAATAGACCCCTGAAAATCAAAGACCCAATTGAAAAAATGGGCAACTAAAATGAATAGGCAGTTCTCAGATGTAGAAGTTCAAGTGGCCAGAAAATACATGCAAAGATGTTCAACATCCTTGGCCATTAGATAAATACAAATCAAAATATCACTCAGATATCATCTAACTCCGGAGAGAATGGCGTAAATTAAGAGCTTGAGCAGCAATTGATGCTGGCGAGGTTGTAGGGGGAAAAGGAACCCTTCTACACTGCTGGTGAGAATGACTGTACACTGGTACAACCGCTATGGAAAGCAGTAAGGAGTTTCTCAGAAGCCTAAAAGTAAATATTCCATTTGATCCAGCAATAACTTTTTTGGGTATCTTTAAAAAAGAATTAAAAGCCAATGGTTCTTACCAATAGATTCCAGTTAGAAAACCAAAGAGCACTCTATTTTGAGCAAGAAGAGACTTAAGGAAAATGATAAAGTTCTGACAGAACTGGGTAAACAGGAGGAACGCAAGTCAGGAGAAGCTTCTTTCTGCTCGATCTCAAGTTCACGGAAAATTCGAGAGCCCAGAAGTTGCAGGACAGGGAAATGATAACAGTGATTGGTGCTTCCCGTCCCGGGAGGCACAGGCTTACAGGAATGTCCCACGGCAGCTGCTAGGCCTTATATCTCCTGGAGTCCGTGCCACTAAATGCTGGTGAGAGGAGGGGCTACTCACTACCCTTGTTTTTATGTCTCTTGCAGCTCACCCTCATTCCCAACATCTCCTCCCATTGTAAGTGGAACTCCACTGGAAGGTTAAGTACAGGAAGTGCATTAAAGGGCGAGAAAACATTTATGAAGCAAAAACAGTGATACTGGATAGTCTACCCCTTTGGCTCCTCTGCATTCTTGTGCAACTTTCTGTGCACGTTTAACTTCCAGATTATAACATTAGCCACATCGGGCTTCTCTACGTTGCTGACAATGTTTCTCACAACAAAAATGTCATCGTTAGCTCCCCAGATTTAAGAAACATATTTCACTGTTTGATCTGTGATACTCCTATTTGAATTAAATCATAATCTTCCTTTAACATCCAGTACTCATAAAAAATTACTTATAAATGTAGCTGCTACTATTTCACCTTTAATATACTGATAGAGAAGATTAAGAAAAAGATACACTCACTTTGCCTAAAAATCAAGAAGAAATATTTTTTGTCATTTTATTAAGATTATGTGATGCATAATGTTTATGCTGAGCTTGAGTATTTGTGCACATATATGTCAAAATTAGAATCCCTTCCTCCCCTCCTGTTTGACCCTCCCACAGATTCTTCCTCCACCCTAACTCCCACTGTCACCCCCATTTGGCTCTTCCTTTAACATATCATCTTATTTCTCCTTCACACCCTCTCACACCTCTTTTTCCCTTTCTCTCTTGACAAAATCAATCTTTTCCTTTCTTCTATTACATTTTTATGGTTTGGTTTATCGTATAATATTTAACTTTCTGGGTCTGATTCATTTCGTTGAGCACAATAGGCTCAGGATTCATCCATTTTTCTAAGAATGACTTAAACGTGTCGTTCCTAATAGCAGAGTAATAATCCATTGTGTATATGTATCACACCTTCTTTATCCAATCACCTGTACTTGGGATATTGGCTTCTTTCTAGATTTGGCTATTATCAATTTTGCTACTATACAAAAGTCATTTAGGTTATCGTTACATCAATCAGATTTTTTAGACTAAACTTATATCAAAGGCCAGATAAATGAATCACTAAATAAACTTAAGTCTATATCACACAAAAAGCAATAGATATAACAATGTATTTAGTTATTTCAGAAGTTTTGAAGATTTCTTTACAAAAGAGGAGCTGGAAGAAACAAATAACATCATTATTACAAATTTAGTTACAGAGCATGAAACTGAAACCCCTTATTTACCAACTCTTAATGTTTTTATAAGTAATAATATCACATATCAAAACTACTACCTTATGCTAGTCTACGTTCTGCTAAATATCTATACACATCAGACACAAAAGGTTTCACAAATTAACATTTTATACCAATTCTCCCTGTGGAATATAATTACTATATTGTAACTAATACAATAATTATGGGAGAAGTTTGGCAGATATGATGAGAAAGCTTGTACTGTTATGGTGAGATACCAATCAAGTGATTGATGTCTATTTTTTTAATTGCACTTTCTCTTCAGATGCTTCCTTTCCTCCATGTTCTTTGGTGCTGCTTGTCTCCCTATCTCTCTCAAAGATTCTTTCAACTATATTCTGCAATGCTTGGCTAGCAGTTGCAATTTTCTTCAGGGATTCTTGGTTATGAAAAATTTTCACTTCCCCTTCAACTTTCAGGGATAATTTTTCTGGACACAGCCACCTAGGTTGACACTTATTGTCTTTTAAATCTTAAAAGATTTTGCTCCAGGCTCTCCGGGCCTTTACAGTTTGCATTGAGACATCTGTGGTAATTTGATTGAGTTTGCCTTGGAAGAATAATGACCATTTCTCTCTTCCTGGGTTTACTATTCTCTTAGTTATATTTTTGAGGTTTTGATTACAATATACCATGGCAAGTCTCATTGTTGGTTGAGGTTATTTGGCATTCTGTGTGTAAGCTTCTTATACCTGAAAATTAATTTCTTGTCTTCGATTTGGGAAATTTTCTTGCTTGATTTCAGTGAGCAAATTATACCTTCAGGGCTGTATTCTGCTCTTTCTCCTATGCCATAATTCTGAGATTGGTTCTCTTTGAATCATCCATCATCTGTTGTGTCCAGCTACTTTGCTCATTTCTAATTTTGTAGTCATGCCTAATTATAACAATTGTTGCATAAGCCTTGTCTTCCTGGTCTGAAATTCTGCTTTTACAGTGTTCAAGTTAGTTTCCCCTTTTTTCAAGTGTATTTTTTATATCCTGAATTTCAGCTAGCTTTCTTCTGAAAATTTTCACTTCCCTATCAAAATGTTCCTTCATATCGTGCATTTCCTTATTTACCTCAGCCAACTTTATTTGCAGCTTCTATAGTTTCAACAAGCTTTTTAACCATTAAGACTACAATTTGCTTAGTAAATTCTTCTCTAAGCCCATTTATCACTGCTTGCATGTCTTTAAGAATATCTTGTTTGAGCTGACTGTTCAACTCATTTATTTGTTTTTTAACTTCCTTCCCTAAGTGTTCTGCTAGTTCAGGGCCTGTGAAATTGGTTTCTGGGGTCTCAGGCATTTCTGTGTGTGTCCTGTTTCTCTGGCTTCTTCCCATGTTTCTGTTATTGAGGGAATTCTCTTTAATAGCCTAGACAAGATGTTTCTTTGAAGGGCATGAGAATGTGGGGGGTGGGGACCAGAATGTCCTCTGAGTTCTGTGCTGTGAGTTGGCAATGAGGGCAGACGTAACAGTCTGATGGCCTATAAGGTGTTTTATCCACACCCAGTCCCCTCAGCAAAGGTCTCCCACCTCTTCTGGTTTCCCTCCTCTGAGGGTGTGGTTGTCCACCCTTAGAGGTGCTCCCACTACCATCCCGGAACTTTAGTGACCTTTCTCAGCTCTCTACAACTGCCTCTTGTGCCAGTTTCTTCCTAGTCATTGTTTAAGAATGGCCCCACAAACCCTGATGTGCTCTTCTGAGCCTGCTTTTACTCTAAACCGGTTAGTTTTGGACTTTTTTTTCGTTAAAATTCTGTTCTAATATTTGAAAGTCATAATTTGAACAATATTGAACATGGAGAAAGCAGCAATGATTCAAAATAATGCAAGTCTAAAATTGTACAATAATCAAAAAGACTCAAATGAGTCTGTGACTTCAAGGCATTGAGTGGTACATGATTCAGGAATTTACAAATTATATTTGATATGCAATTTTAGGTATCTTTTTGAATATGTATATGTATAGTTCATTCATGAATTCCAAATTCTGCAACACATTAGAGACATGGGGATTGGAGAATCAGTGAGCATCTATGCCCACCATCTTTTCAGAGGTCAGTCCTTTCCTAGCTGACCATTGCTCCTCTTTCTACCCTGTCACTCATGTTGGGGCTTTTTTATGCCATTATTTTGTGGATTTCATAAGAGGGACACCCATCTATAGTCAGTTTTTTTGATCCATTTCACTAAACATTATTGATACAAGGTGGCCCAGTTTTCATTCAAAAGCTTCATGTCTGTCTGTCTTTATGGCTACATGGTATTCCATTGTGTATAGATACCATATCTTCTTTAACTGTTTTATGGATGGACAGGTAGATTGTTTCTAGGATTTCGCTATTATAAATTGTGCTGCTATAAATGTGGATATGCATGTGTCTTTTTGGTATGTTGACTTTGTTTCTTTTGGAAACATGCACAGTAGAGCTATAGCTGTATCAAAGGTGATTTCTATTTTCAGCCTTTTCATGAATATCCAGACTGCTTTCCATAATGGTTTTGCCAGCTTGCAATCCCATCTCAGGCTCTTTTTTAAAACATGAGTCCTGCTTACCTCACTGCCTGTTATGGCTGCTGAGTGCTACTTCTAGTTTAGGCTCCAGGAGGCCTTTTCTAGGCTGATCTCACATTGCATTTGCAGTTTGCACTACCTGCAGGCTCATTTCTGGACGCTGGGGCTACCAGCTGCTGTCAGTTTCCACTTGTCAAGGATCTGTGCTTACCTCAGTCAGAGGTTCTGGGTTCTAGGCTTTCCACTGTCTGAGGATGCTGGAGGCTCAGGGCTGCTCTCAGTCAGCCAGAGGATGCTTCCTTGGTTCCACTTCTGGTGTGTTTTTCTCCACTTCCAATGTGCCTTCAGGACTTCTGATCTTCCCGTGGCATCCTTTCAGTTGTTGGGGTGCTTCTTCCTCTGCTAGCTAAGTTGAATAGGCAGTTTTTAATTATAATCTCAACTTTTCACGTGAGTCCACCAGGAGACGTTGTGAAGCTCTATTAAGAAGGAAATATTCATGGATAGTAGAGCCTTTCTTGTAGCTCATAGGCATTAATCAAGCATTTCTAATTTCATTCAGTATTTACTCAGTGTCCACTTGATCTGCCTGAGAATGTTTACTGTTTTGTGATTGCTTGTTCACAAGTTGATTGCAGTAAGTCTTTACTCTTGACATTTCACCTACATTGGCGGCCATGGCTTACACTGAATTTAACGGCTATAGATAGTATTAAGTTTTAAGGAACATTTGCTTTCATATGACAAAAGCAAGTCCATATTTTTTGCTCTCCTAAAATTTTGTGAAGTGTACATGTCCAAAGAATTTATTTACTGGAAAATTAATTTTGTATGGTAAAATTGTGTAGTAAAACATACAGATTATAAGAATGTATTCAATCCTCACGTTTGTTTTCTGAACTTACTGCATTTGTTGAAATAAATTAATTTTCCGAAATGAGTGTTTCCTCTAACACTGCTGTGAAGCAAGGCAGTTGGCCTCAAAAATGTTTTGGAGCAATCATGAAGGAAATTTTTTTTTTTTGTATTTTAGTGGTATGGGAATATTTTAAGGATGATCAACAGGAGAAATGTTACATTTGGAAAACCAACTGAAATCTCAAGCATTTAACACGAGAGTTTTCACAACAAACTCTAACTTATCATAAAGAAAAAGTAAAACACCATGCAGTATTGCTTGAGAGAAGCAAGAATGCTTATTTTTCAGTAGTAGTGCTTTAACTCAAAACCAAGTAAAGTCTTCCAGCTGAGGTTTATAGAGCATGTAAAAAATTTTTTATGAGAGAAGAGGACTCAATTTAGTCCAAAAGTCTTGTCTTTCAAGTGTAATTTGGTATGTCTTCTACGAGGTACTGAGGATACAGTCCTCTTCATGGAAAGTGGTTGTTAATCTACTAGAACTACAAAATGAAAGTGTCCACAAAATACAGCAAAAGTAATTGTGTATCAGTGAAGGATTTATGGATCAAGAAGTTAATAACTGTATCTCCGAATTTTAGTTCAGTTTTTTCTAATAGAGAAAAAGGGTTGCAGGAAGAAATAGCATATGTATACTGTGATAGAGATCTGAATAAGTGAGCCACAGAGAGCAAATTTTGTCCACCAGGGGCATAGATGGTCTGGGACAAAAGAAGGTGATAAAATATAATATAGCCATAATGGCATGTTGCCTCCAAATTTAGTGATATAAAGCAAAAACTCCTACTTTTGTTGGGTCAAGAATTGGACATGGTTCACTGGTACCCGGTGACTCAGGATCTCTCCTGAGGCTGACATTGAGGTTAATAGCAGGACTGTGATCTGCTGCGGAGGTACAATAGAGGCATGGTCCATTTCTAAGCTCACAACACAGTCTTTAACTGGGGCCACGTTTACTGTGGCCTCTGACCCTCAGGCCACCTTCAGTTCCCTGCAGCTCACCGCTTGTCAGCTTGCTTTCCCAGAGTCCCCAAGCAGGAAGAGTCAGACAAGGAGTATAAGAGGCAACTTCCGATCCAGGTAACCTAGTCCCAGAAGTGATTTGTGTCAATTTTGCTATATTAGAAGCAAGAGGTGAGCACTGAGCCAGTGACCTAGAATATCAGGTTATAGAAATGATTCGTTGGGGGAAACAAAGACAGAATTAGTTGGAAATTGTTAGGGAAGTTTAACACATATTTAATAATAAAGAACAGACAAATGACAGGCAAAACAAATTAAACAAGTGAAGTGGGCTCTTTGATAAAAAGGTTTCTTATGAAAGGAAATGAAGTTCCATTATCAATGTTGTTATAGCAACTCCTGATATTAGTATGACTGTGGAGTTAATGAATTCTGAAGAAAAAAAATTTATCATAGTAGAGGGTCAAAAGGAGGACCATACAATACTATGACTTGTAGGTAAATGGATATAACTTGAGACCATTATGTTTATTAAAGTGAGTCAGACTCAGAATGCTGAATTTTGCATGGTTCCTCTAATATGAGAAAGCCAGACAAAGTCTAAATAAGTAAAAGTCAAAGGCTTGAGATGCTAGAAATCAAAGGGGATGAGAGGGAGGGCCAGAGCGGAGAAGGAAGCGCAGTGAGAAGCCGACAGGATTTATGTGTGCAGATTTCTCAAGCTCAATGTAACCATTGTGCTTTGCACTAATAGAAGTAGGGAGGGGGAAGTGGACTACTGATATCTCAGTGTGAAGTCCCTAAGTTCAGTCCCCTGTACCACAAAAATAAATAAGTGGACACAGGAGTACCAAAAAAGAAAACAGGTATGCTCACATGTAGCATGCTCGTGATAGTAGGAATATGTTTTCCTTCATTGCCATTGACTTTTTATGACTTTTAAAATTTTTAACTGACACATTGATTGTACACATTAATGGGGTGCAGTGTGGAATTTCAATGTGTACACAGTGTGTAATAACTAAAGCAAGAAGCAAAGAACAGCTTTATATTTAGCTTTTCTTAAAGAGAATATCATTGAAAATATGGATATTACTACTTCCTGGAAATTAGTTCTTCCCTCATAATGATTGTAGGCATGAACCAGAAGAATTCCACTGATATAATGGAATAGTCAAGTTATAAGAAGCTTCAAACACCTACAGGGTGTGGTAAGATGCCATTGCAATGTGTGGAACCTGAGCTATCTTCCTGTATATCTTCTCTTCTTTCTGACTTCCTTTGCAATATCTTCTGCCCTATTTTGTCAACTTCAGCTCTCATCTTACCCAAGTTGTGGGTGGATAAGTTTAGGAAAAAATGAACAGAAGTCCTAGATATCATCCTTAGATATTTCAAATACCTAAGATGAAATACAGAAATAACACAAAATATCTCTAAACAGATGAGGTACAGTGGCCAATGTATGATTTTAGATTTGAGTTGAGTGTTGGCACATAAATGGTATAACATTTAGTTTGGGGGAATATATAGTAAACATATCTAAAAATTTCCACTTGGTTTTCAATGTAATATAAATGCCTTAAAATGTAAACTTCTATATGTGAAAAGTAAAATATCCAAATTTCTGGGGACTGCAAAGGAGCACATGGGTTTGAGCACTGCTGAAAAACGCCTGAGTATTAACTGTTGGTTAAGAGTGAGTGACATGCACGAATGAGGGTCATCTTGAATATTCTGCAGCAGAGGGCGCTGTAGAATTGCTTGAGGCTCAGGAAGGAGTCCATATCATCCAGAGATACATTTTCTACATGTGAAGAACTCCAGGAAAGAGATTCTCAAGAGTAGAGGTAGCATCTCTGAAGAGCACAGAAACACACCCACAAGAGTAGCAATAAGCTTAAAACTCTGTCCAGTTGTTGGAACACTCATAACAACCCTGCAAAGAAAAGTAGGACTTCTGTTCATTTTTTCCTAAACTTAGAGTAAAAGAATATAACCAATGGAGGAGGTCAATTAGATCAAGGACACTAAGTGTGTCCTCAGACTGTGAGCTGGAAAGGCATAAACCAAATAAACTTTAAAGAAATAAAGTCCTCTTTCTACAAGATGGTCACTTCTGACCATGGCCATCCAATAGAGTAGTACTTGAAGCACCAGGGTAAGGCTCTGTGGCATTAGCTAGCACTCCAGATGAGATTTCAGTGTTCAAAATATCCCCACTACATATTCCAGTGGTGTGGTATCTTCCAGAGTCATGCCTGATGATTCTGTAGATTTTGTGTTTATTTACTATAGTTAATACTTACCCAGGACATCACATAGATATGACTCATTCTAGCAAATTTCTTTAGCCCAACTTCAGGTGCAGTTATATCCTCTAGAACATTAGTGTGTGCCATCAGTTTTGTTCCATTTTCTCAGGTGCATCCTCTGATATTGGAGGGGTGGGGGTGGGGAGTGGGCTACTGTCCAGCTGCTTTAACACCTTCAACCAACTCACTATTTGAACTCAGTTGCTATCGCCTTGCCTCACATTTCTCAGGTTACTTTTGTCTCATTATATTTATAGTGTATATCTATCTATATATACACTATACTTATTTTACTATTATATATAAAAACAATGAACATGAGTAGAGAATAAAGAAAGAAAAACAAAAATGATCACCCAATGAAGAGTTGGAATGAAGCATGTTAAAATTTATTTAAACTTAATCAAATTTAAAGTTCATTTGATAAATTTTCTAACGCAATTACTGGTTGACTTCAATTGTACAACATTATTGGGATCTTTTTCATTCAATTTGGCAGAAACAAGGTTCAAAGTTTGTAAAGTTAAATTCACTTTCTTCTCTGGACAATTACTTTTTGTATGTAATATATCAACCTTAACTGAGCTTCTCCTGGAAATCCCTAATCCTGAGGAGCATTACTTAATTCTGGCTTTCATTTAATCCTGTCAGTGAAACTGCAAACCTTCTAAAAAGACCACTACCTGTGATGGACAGGTGGTAGTAAAACTTTACACACAATTCATTAGTAAGACAAAATATTATTTGGGACATAGTGTCTCTTTTACCTCAGATTACATATTAGTGAGAACCCAATCTTTTTCTCCAGAGAAAGAAGCCCAGGGCTGTAAGTGTAGCAGCTCAGAGGTGGAGTACATTCTCCTAGCAGGCATAAAGTCCTGGGTTTGTTTCAGAGTACAACAAAAAGAAATAAAACGGAGCAAATTAAATTTTAAAAATATTTTAAAATCCAAAGGTTTTCTTCTAATATTTGCCATTAATGAAAACCAGACTTGAGATGTCAAGTAGTGTCCTCTCTGATTTGTTGTACCAGGGAAATAAGTTGATTATCTCCCTGGGGCTGAAACCAATTTGCTCTGTTGCAATTTGCTACAATCTTTTACATTCTTCTCCAAGAACTGAGGTTTCTGACTCAGCAGGCGTGCAATTTATCATAGAGTCTTGTACGTGCTGCTCCTTAGCCACACCTCCAGGCAGGTGGAGAGGGTTGGTATATAGAGAATCATAGAATTCTCCTGTTATAGCCGGACATGGTGGCACACACCTGTAGTCCCAGCAATCAGGAAACTGAGGCAGGAAGATTATTGCGAGTTTATGACCAACCTGGTCTACACAATGAGTTCAGGATTAGCCTGGACTACAGAGTGACATTGTCTTGAAAAATAAACCAACAAAACCTCTCCTTCTCTTTGGTAATGGAGCTATATAAAACCACAAGAGGAATCTTTTCAAAAGAGTTAAAAACATAATATAAAAGAGAAACATATACACATGTTCATAGGAGCATAACTAACAATAGCTAAAATGTGGAAGACACCAAAATACCCATCAACAGACCAGTGGATACACAAACTGTGGTATTTATATACACAATGGAATGCTATGCAGCTATAAAGACAGATAGATTGGAGGCTTTTGTAGGTAAATGGAGGCAACTTGAGACCATCGTACTCAGGGAAGTGAGTCAGAAGCAGAAGGTAAAATATCTAATGGTTTCTCTAATATGAGAAATACACATCACAGTCATTTCATGGAACTAAATGGGGGATTGTGGGAATTAGTGGGGAGAGGAATGTGTGGGAGGGTCAAAAGAGAGAGGGGAGGGGTTTGTAATTTGGACGTGATATATTTATGCACAAAATACTGAAGTCTGATGTAAACGTGTATCCCATATATACATGTCAATAAAATGGGGGAAAAGTAAAAAATAAAAACCATGAGAAAAATCTTGACATGATGCACAGAACAAATATTTAAGTGAGTGCTATTGTCCACTTGGGCTGATATAACAAAATACCGTGGGCTTGGTGACAAAGAAATGAATATTATTATTTTGCATTTCTGAAAACTGGAAAACCCAAGATCAAGGTACTAATAAATTTGATATGTGGTGAGGATCCTTACAGATGGTACCGTCTGCGTGTGTTACCCATGATGAAAGGGCCAAAGACAGTTCCTCAGGCAATTTTATTAGGATGCTAACCCTATTTTTAGGTCTTTTTGACCTAATCACCTCCTAAAGTCCCTTTAATGTAATTGCTCCAGGGGTTGGGTTTTGACGTATGAATTTTAGGGGCAGGCAAACATTCAAGCACGATGTTGTTGAGCAGAACTCCAGAACTTGTTCATGCTGCATAACTGAACAATTCCCATCTTCTGCTTCTCATAACCCTTGGAAACACTGTTCTATTTTCTGTTTCTGTGAGTTTGACTACAGCAAACACCTTGTGTAAGTGGAATCCCGCTGTTCGTGTCCTTCGGTAGCTTTTTTCACTTAGGGTAATGGCTCCAGATCCATCCACGTGGTTGCAAACAGTAGGGTTTTCACAGCCATGTTTAACATGTTTAAGTAATTCTTTTCCTGCAGACCCGGTGGGTGAAGCTTATTGTGTGGCTAGCCCATCGCTGCGTGGCCTGACCCATCCTGCCTGCTCACTGTAGGAACTCAATAATGAATTTTAGAAATGTGGCTGAAGCAAGTTCCTTTTTTCCTACTTTTCTTCATCAGTAACTAGTTATTTCTGGGAGTTATTCACATGACACAATTTAAATCTGCCTCTAAAGACCCATGGGAATTTCCTAAAATGAATTCCCATTTCCCTGGCTGTATATTAAAGCCGCTGGCTACAGTGGAGGGAGGGTTGTGGACAGCTTAGATCTGCGCACTGTGCAGATTTGCTCTTCCTTATTCCATTAAGCTGTTCCCAATAGCAAAAATATTGCTATTGATTTTCTAACAGCAAAATGATAGAATCTAGAAATTTCCATCAGTGAACCAGACAGCTTCCTTTGTTCTGACTGAGGGCAATTCATGAGACACAGAACATGTAGCCAGAGAACTGGCGAGATTCTGTGGGTGCTGTATTGTTGCCTACAGGCCATGAAGCAAGCAGCCCCTGCGTGCAGCCGTGGCCTTCTGATGTGCCCATCCCCCAAAGCATGCCCTTCAATATCCCACTTCTCCTTCCCAAGTGGATTTCTGCAGCACAGTTTGATTTGTATGTGAAACGTGTCTGACTTAACCCACGACAAAGTTGGTACTCCTAGCTTCAGAATTATTAGGTGCCATGCTTTTGTACAGGCAATTTTCGGTAATACTCAGTAACAAGTTAGGGATTAACTTTCAAACGGTTTATTAGGAAATGCTGTCATGGGCAGAGTTTTGTGCTCAAAGTATAAGAGATTATCACTGACGTGTTTTACTTTTACCAATAGTTCATATTTCTGGTTTTCAATATATCTTCCCCCCCCCATACTTATTACTTTTATTAGTTTATTATCTGCACAAATTATGAAGTTCTAGCTGACCTTCCTGCATCACCACCCTTCGATAACACGTCAACAGTTGTTTCTACTTAGGCTCTATTCAAATTCAATTATCTTTCTGGTGGTTTTTTTTTGAATCGGGGTCTACACAATTAGATTAAACAACAAAAGCAAAATAAAACATGACACAAGATGTCTCCCAAACTAAGCCCTACTGTCTTGCTCACTAGTGGGCTCTATAAGAAATACAATTTTCTTATCATTTTAAGAATAATTTTAGTTGCTCCAGTCCCTGTAATTCCCAGGTCTTTGGATCTTAGCTGAGTCTAGCCTGACTGTTTTTCATGTGATTCATAGAGTCTTTAACTCCACTGGACTCTTTATTCAGAGGAGAAATTGTCCTAATATAGTCAATGCTGTTAACTGACAGGCTTTGAGTGTTTAAGTCAAAGTCTTACTAGATGAAATTATGGCAAATATGTTGGCACATCAAATATACTCTAGAAGAACAGTAAATTGGCTCAGAGTTCCATTCTGTGAGAATATTAATTGTGCCTGCTTGTTTCTGGAAATTGCAGTGGAAACCTAAGCACCAGCCAAATACGTAATGGCATTGCAGCTTGCCACCCACCCACGCCCACCCTGACATCTGTGTGGTCGTCACTAGGTGCGGCACAGTGGAAGGAATTGAAAGGGCTACTTTGTTTATTGTTTCATAATCTGCAGTTAACCCAAATACCAGAGAGATAAGTCTTTTAAAAAGGAAGCAAGTGAAAAACAATAATCACACCTCAACCTTTATTTTCTTTTTTTAAAATCAGGGCAATCATTTCTCAGGCACTCCTGGAATTCATATGAATTAAAATTTATTGCTTCAAAGAATGTAGGAAATTTTTTAAAAGTTCCCATTTAGCCTGGCCAATTAGGACTACAGAAGAGGTGACTTAGACAATATATACACCCACCTTCCTGTCCCGTCCCCCACCAGAAGGATACAGGCAACATTCTCTGTTAACACATACACCTCTCCCTACCCTCAATTATGCATTCAACTAATGGCCATTAACCCAGAAAACATCTCTTCAGAACTACTTTCTACCCCAGTATCAGCCCAATCTTGGTCCTCCTATGTAGCCAATCTTCCTATGTTCACCTTTAGGCCTTTTAGAGAACCTTTCTGTCTCCTGTAAGTGCTACTGTAATGCTGTAATGCCACATCATGTAAAACTAAGGAGTTCTGCGTATCACTCCCAGGATCTTTTATCTAAATCATTGCAAAAGTCTATGATGCTTTTGCTATAAATCCGGCAAGCATATCTCAGCCTCTTGGTTAATATTTAACTCAGTGGTTTTATTTATTAAAATAAATTCAGGCTGAGAAGTACTTCCTGTTTTAAATTATACTCTCTTTTTTGATATGATTTCTTCCACAGTATAAAGGGTGGACTTTCAGTGCTGATTTAAGAGGTGGGAAGAGAGGTCAACTTCTTGCTTCCAAATATTAATAGTAGTATAGTAACTTCCTAGTAGAAATTGTATGAAAGGCTAAAAGTGTAGTCAGGGGCAGAACATTTGCTTAGCATGTCCTGGGTTTGATCCCTGGTACCACAAAGAAAAAAAAAAAAAGAACTGCATATTGATTTCTTTTTTTAACACTACTTAGAAACCACTTAACCAGTCCTACCCACTTGGATGGCTTTCTTTTCCTTTCTGACTTTTCATTCCTCTACTCACACACGTTTTCTCTTGTGTGCATAAGCCTTTTCATGATCATGCTACTTCCTGGTTACCTACATTCATACTTATTCACAATATCATAAATGAACAACTGGGCAGTAGACTTCTCCCAGAAAAGGCATTTAAGTATAAATTTCTGTAAATTTTCTATATATATATATACACTCATTTCTGTTTTATAGAATTCTCACCTTATGCTTGTGTCTAGTCACTACTTTCACCCAAGGCCACTGATCTCCATGGTATAATTTGATAATTAGAAATAGGTTATTTTAAATGGTTGGTTGATGTTCACACATTAGGCAGTGTCTAGGTAATGATCACATATATGCACAGACATAGATAATAGTTTTCTGAAGAAGGGAATAGGCCTCACTTCTGTTATGAGAAAATAAGCTTTCTAATATACTGCTATTAAAAGTGTTAGGATTTAGTGATTGTAAATAATCCATAGATACTACTGTTCTTCAATTATTTTAATTACCTGGTGTAAAAAATGTATTTGTGTTATGAGAAGATTCAAACAATGAAGACAATTCATGAAACATAAATATTTCCCCATCACTTCATTCCAAATCCATTCTATTCCCGGAAGTAATTACCATTAATATATTTTCTATGTTTAAGAAGGATTTTGTTTTGTCATGGACGATGTAAATTATAGATCACTATGGGTCTGCGTAATTAGACCTATTATATCCATTTTAAGGGTCATGTTTTATTGTAATAAAGTAAAGACTCCAGAGCATCTGAGCTTAAATCTTGTCAATTATCGCTGGTTGTTGACCTACAGCCAGATTTTTGTTTTCCCCTCAGTTTCTTCATGTGAAAATACGAAGAGCGATGATCATAGTACTTTTCCAGTGGATTAAGTGAATTCGTATGTGCAAAGTTTAGAACCGAACACGGTAGAGTTCAATTTAGGCTTGTTTACTGTGAGGATAATTTCATGTTGCACATCTGATTATCAACAGTGCTATAATTCATTTAAAGTTTTGTCTACTCATAGCTAATTATGTTGTTTTTAAACTTTCCATGACTATATTACAGTGAATATAACACTTGTATGGATTTTTACTCATTGTTATATTGCTAGAAATAAAAAGTCAAGTAGAAAAATAATGTCTATTTTAATTTAACTGACATCCAAAAATTGCCTTCTAGTGAGCCTTCTCAATTTATCTGCTACTAACACTATGAAAATAACTACTTCCTTATATCTGTATGCCAATAACAGAAAGAGTTTCATCCCTTTCCTAGCAGTCCATTGCCCCTCCCTTTACCCTGCTTCACATGGTGGGGCCTTCTATGCCATTATTGTTGTGAATTACATAAGCAGGACACCAGTCTATAGTCAGGCTTTTGTGTTTGGTCCTTTTCCCTGAGCATTATTGACTCAAGGTGGCCCCATTTTCAATCAGATGTTTCATTCATGAATCTGTAAGAGAGAAGCCACAAGGTTAGTGGAGACTCAGAAAGTCGAAGATGACAGGCGTGTTGCCTGTCTGCAGTCAAGAAGAAGTTATGGTTTAAATCTAAAATGCACCCTAAAAGCCTTGTTTGTTTTAATGGTTATTGAATCATGGGGCTTCTATGCTTATCAGTGGAATAATCCATTAATGATTTTATGCGCAGCATGGAAAAGAAATCTGGAAGAATTAGCCTTCTGTAATTCTTCGAGGGACAGCCTAGTAATTGGACATACTGCCTGACTTCCTGGACAGGAGGAAGCTTCCATGACCTCATGACCTTTTTATTTTGTATGACTGTAAAGCCAGTACCTCATGGATGACACCAAGGTCTTCCATGGATCCAGTAGTAGACTGGACCCCTCTGATCCTGGCGGCAGCTATATCCAAGTACTAGGTGTCCTCATGGGATGCCCTGGGTTTCTCTTCTCAAAATAAAATCTTGTTGGGTAGTGTCTCCCTGTGAAGAGAAGTGACTGAAACAGAAATTAATCCTAACTAATGCAGTCGGCGTCAGGGAGTTTCAATAGCAAATAGTTCTCTGTAATGATACAAAAGTTTCCTTAAATGGCAAAAGTCACCCAATAAGCCTTGATTGTACAAGCAATGTGATTTATTGTTAACTATTTTCCATATGGAATTCTTGAATTTTGATACATCTGGATAATAGGTCCTCCCATAGCAGACATCACTGAAAGCCCGGGATGCTGAATCTCCGATAGGCTTCCCTGGTAGACCACACTTGACACACGTCATCGCAAGTTGTTTGCAGCAGGCAGGCAGCCTGTCCTACACTGTTCCACTGATGGAGGACTCCCAGGATCCTGGGGCGGGTTTGCAATGCTTCTGCCCACATGCCTTTCTCCTTTGCTGATTTTATTGTCGGTTCTTTGTTGTAATAAATACCAACTGTCTCTGCATTGTATGCTATCGAATTTTTCTAGTAAATCCTTGAAACTGAGAGCAATCATAGATCTCTCCTCCTCAAAGTTTAAAATACTCACATTAAGATATATGGATTCAAAATATTTTACATTATTCAAAATATTTTATATATACATTCAATGTAAATAGACCTATGCTAAGTGAAAAGAAAACAAGTGAGTATCCTCGCCTGATTTTAAGAGAGTCACAATATGGTGACTTTCTCTGTGTATAGATGTACATAAGAAGGATATTTGGTTAATAAAGTCAAAGCAAAATGTGGAAATAATAGAAGTTTCTTTCTATGGGAGTTTTGAAGATGCAGACACCCTCTGTTATTCAGATTACCAGGAAAGTTAGAGGCATGTAAATTAGGGTTAAAAGAACTAGGAACTTTTAAGTCGGGGGGGGGGGGGGGGGGTTGTTATTCTTGACAACAGAGAGAAAAAGGTTTGAGAAGGTGAGAGAGGAGTTGTTAATGGATATATGACATGCTGCTAATGAAGATCCTAATAATTTGGATGCCTTACTGATAGATCAGTTTCATACAAAACTAATGTATTATTACAGAAAGTCCATCAGAACTCAGTAATGTTTTAAAAGAAATCCTTATATTCACTTGAACATAGTACTTACAATCTATCTGTTTATTTATGCTTTTCTTTTCTGCCTTTTCCCTGCTAAGGTCCAGCATGATTGGGAAATAGGAATCAAACTCTTCAGAAAACAGGCATGTCAGTGGCACACAGCGCCTCCTGTGCTCAGATGCTAATATCCCCTATGTGAGCTCCTACCTCCATTGGCCTTGCGCGGCAGCGGTCTTCGTAGTTCGTACTGTCTCATCTTTTTCCTGTGTGCATGGTGGGAAACACTGTGGTGTGCTTTATTGTCCCTAGGAACAAACGTGCACACAGTCACTAATATCTTGACAGAAATAAACATGTCAATAGAATGTGAAAAGACATGCAAATCTTCTATAGTCAGCTGGGGAAGTTTCTAATAGTTTTTGAGGAAAGAAAGAATAGTCCTTTTTTTTTCCCCTCAGAAAGTGGCCCTTTGCAGGGACAACTTAAGTCACTTCTTATCGCTGGGATGAGGGTGTGTGGGGTTGTTTTATTTCCTCTTAGCATCATTTCATATGCTGCAGAGATGCAGGATGTGTTTATTTCCCGAGCCTTGGGGAGTTTTGATTAAAAAAAAAAAGATCGAGCTTAATACTTTGCATATATGATAACAAACAGTATTTGAGATGTTCATGTTCAAATCCAAAACATGAAACCATCACTGCATGCTGAATGTCACAGTTCTGACCCTGTCACGCACTCAACCTCTCGAAGTGAGAATTAGGATAAGCAGAATCCCTTTGGAGATTGTTATTTTCTTCCTTTCTCTGGAGTAGGACCCAGAAGAACTCAAGTGTTTATTCTGTCAGTTACGTAGCGCACCGATTCTGAGTATCCATGAATTTTATCATTAAGCAAATATTTATTGAGGTAACATGCTCAAGAACCTGTGATGGAAAGAAAGAGTTTGAAAGAAGTTTTTGAAATTTTGTTGTTTCTCTTAGGGAAGTTACTTTGCCAAGAAAAGCTCTCAGGATTTTCCCTGAAAACATTTTCAACCATTATTCTAAATCTTCTGCGTGTAAATTACATGGCATTACCCTTTGATTTCCATCCCCTGCGGCTACTTTTTTTTTTCTTTTCTCCCCCCATTTTATTGCTGTGTACAAGTGCAAAATATAAGGTTTACAATGAAGTTTAGCATTTTCTGGACATACATATCTTGTCAAGGTGACAAGGACATTCCCTCTCTCCTTTTGTCCCTCTCTATACACACACCTTCCTCCCTCCCCACCCTACCCCCCTGTTTCACTTTGTTTTTCATTTTAAGTTCCATGAGATAGTTGTGATCTGGGACTCGCATATCAGAGAGACCATTCGATGTTTCACCTTCTGCTTCTGACTCACTTCACTACGCATGATATTCTCAGGTTTCTTCCATTTGCCTGTAAAAGCCTCCACACTGTTGAGCTTTATAGATGCATAGTATTCCATTGTGTATAAATACCAGTTTGTGTATCCATTGGTCTGTTGATGGGTATTTTGGTGACTTCCATATTTTAGCTATTGTTAGTTGTGCTGCTATGAAAATGGGTATACATATATCTCTGTTATGTGTTGTTTTGACCACTTTTGAATATATTCCCAGGAGGGGTGTCGCCGGATCAAAGGGGATATTTATTTCTAGTCTTTTGAGAGCTCTCCATACTGCTTTCCAGAGTGGTCGAACAAATTTACACTCCCACCAGCAGTGCAGGAGGGTTCCTTTCTCCCCGCAGCCATGACAGCACTGATTAATATTTGACTTGTTGATACAGGCCATTTCTGTCTGGAATGAGGTGGAATCTTAGTGTTGTTTTAATTTGCATCTCTCTTATGGCTAGAGATGTTGAACATTTTTTCATGTATCGGCCATTTGAACTTCTTTGTGAGTGAATTGCCTCTTCATTTTATTTGCCCACTTTTCAATAGGATCCTTTATTTTGGGTGGCTTAATTTTCTTCAGCTCCCTGTATATTCTAGTTATTAGCTTCCTATCTGAGTTGTTGGTGGTGAATATTTTTTCCCAGTCTGTTGGTTATCTTTTACATTGTTGATGGCTTTCTTTGATGTGCAAAAGCTTTTTAATTTGACAAAATGCCATTTGTTAATAATAGGGATAATTTCTTTTGCTCTTGGTGTCTTGTCAAGGAAGTCTTTGCCTATCCCTATGTCTTATAGAAAATAGCCTATTTTGTCTTCTAGGAGGTTCAGTGTTTCACTTTTAATGTCTCGGTCTTGGATCCACTTTGATTTGATTTTGGTGCATGGTGACAGGTTTGTGACTAGATTCATTCTTCTCCATGTGGATGTCCAGTTTTCCCAGCACAATATGTTGAACACGCTGTCCTTTTTCCATTGTATGCATTTGGCCCCTTTGTTAAAGATTAAGTAATTGTGAGGGTGTTTGGGTTTGTCTCTGCGTCTTCAATTATCTTCCACTGGTCTGTCTATTTTTGTGCCAGTACCAAATTGTTTTTATGACTGTTGCTTTATAGTACAGCCTGATGTCTGGAACTGTAATGCCTCCTGCCTTGGTCTTGTTGCTCAGGATTGTTTTGGCTATTCTTGGTCTCTTTTGGTTCCATATGAATTTTAGAATTGTTGTTTCAAGTTCTTTGAAGAAACTTGTAGTTATTTTGATAGGAATTGCATTGAATCTATATATCAGTTTTGGTGGTATAGTCATTTTGAAAATATTTACTTTGCCTATCCAAGAGCAGGGGATACTATTCCATTTTCTAGTGTCTCCTTTAACTTCTTTCTTCAATGCAGTGTAGTTTTCTTTATATAAGTCCTTCACTTCCTTGGTTAGGTATACTCCTAGGTATTTAATTTTTTTGCTGAGCTATTGAGAATGGAATTGTTTTTCTGAGTTCTTGCTCAATAAGTTCATTGTTAGTATAGAGAAAAGGTATTGATTTTTAGTGTTAATTTTGTAGCCTAAGACTTGGCTAAATTTTTTTATTGTTTCTAGGAGTTTCATAGTGGAGTTTTTTGGGTCTTTCATATAGACAATCATATCATCTGCAAATAAGGATAGTTTGACCTCCTCCTTTCTGCTGCAGATTCCCTTTATTTTACTTTCTTGTCTGATTGCTATGGCAAGCGTTTCAAGGACTATATTGAATAAGAGTGGTGAGAGTGGGCAGCCTTGTCTTGTTCCTGATTTGAGAGGGAATAATTTCAATTTTTCTCCATTTACTATTATATTTACAATAGACAGCATATATGGCTTCTGTGAGCTTTAGGTAGGGCCCTTCTGTACCTATTTTTCTCAGTGTTTTTGTCACAAAGGGGTACTGGATTTTGTGAAAGGCATTTTCCTGCATCAATAGAGATGATTATGTGGTTTTTTCGCTGTTGTTGATATGGTATATTACATTGATTGATTTATGTATGTTGAACCAACCTTCATCTCAGGGATAAAGGCCACTTGATCATGGTGTATGATTTTTCCGATTACTTGTTGGATTCTGTTTGCCAGAATCTTATTGAGGATTTTTGCATCTATATTCATTAAGGATATTGGTCTGTAATTTTCCTTCCTGGTTAAGTCTTTGTCTGGTTTTGGGACAAGTGTGATGCTAACCTCAAGAAATGAGTTTGGTAGCATTCCTTCACTCTCTACTTTAAGAAATAGTTTGAGGAGGATTGGAGTAAGTTCTTCCCTAAAGTTCTGAAAAAATTCTGCTGGGAATCCATCTGGGCCTGGACTTTCATTTGTAGGTAGAGCTTGTATTACTGCTTCAATTTCTGTGTGCGTGATGGGGTTGTTCAAGATTTTTATATCTTCCTCATTTAATTTTGTCATTTTATATGTATCTAGGAAGTCGTCCATTTTTCCCCCAGTTCTCAAATTTGTTAGAATATAGTTGTTTAAAGTAATTTCTTATAATATTCTGGATTTCTGCAGAGTCTTTTATAATTTCACCCTTTTCATTTCTAAGGGTGCTAATCTGTGCCTTTTCTCTCCTTTTCTTGATGAGATTAGCAAGAGGTTTGTCGATTTTGTTAATTCTTTCAAAGAACTAGTGCTTTGACTCATTAATCTTTTTATTATCTTTTTAATTTCAATCTCATTTTTTTCAGATCTGATGTTTATGATTTCTTTTCTACCACTGCTTGGGCTAAGTTGTTCTTGTTTCTCTAGGTCCTTAATGTGCATCATTTGTGAATTTATTTGTGACAGTTCTGTTCTTTTGATGTGTGCATTTATAACTATGAAGTTTCCTCTAAAGACTGCTTTCATTGTGTCCCACAGACTTTGATATGATGTACTTCCATCGTCATTTTACTCGATGAAGTTTTTTATTTCTTCTCTGATTTCTTCCGTGATCCATTGTTTGGTCCATAGTAAGTTGTTAATCTCCATGTATTGGTGTATTTTCTTTTGTTCCTGCTGCTGTTAAGTTCCAGTCTTATTCCACTATGGTCTGGGAGTATGCAGGGAATTATTTCTATCCCTTTGTACTTGTTTAAGGATGATTTATGTCCTAGGATGTGTCTATTTTAGAAAACGTTCCATGTGCTGCTGAGAAGAACGTGTAGTCAGTTGATGTTGAGTGGAAAACTCTGTAAATGTCTGTTATGTCCAAGTTTTCTATAGTGTCTTTTAGCAGTTGTATATCTTTGTGGATTTTTTGTCTGGTTGATCTATCCATTTGGAGAGTGGGGTATTAAAGTACCCTAGTATAATTGTATTGGGGTCTATGTGTCCTTTCAGATCTAGTAATTTTTGGGTTACATAATTGGGTGCTCTAGAGTTGGGGGCATATATATTGATAATTGTGATTTCTTCTGTTCTAATGTTCCTTTAACCAATATGTAGTGTCCATCTTTGTCTCTCTTCACCTGTTCTATTCTGAAATCTGATGAGTCTGGGATTAATATAGCTACCCCTGCTTGTTTTCTGGTACCTGTTGCACGAAATACTGAATTCCAACCTCTTATTTTCGGTCTATGTTTGTCCTTGTGGGTGAAGTGTGTCTCATGTAGGCAGCAAATTGTGGATTTCTGTGTTTTGATCCAGTCAGCTAATCTGTGTCTTGTGATAGGTGAGTTGAGACCGTTCACACTTAGGGTAATTATTGAGGTATGTTTGGTGTGTCCTGCCATAGTTTTAGTTTTTCCGTGTTGTTTACTGGCTTTACTTTTTTCTCAGATCATTCTCCTCTAGTGTTTGTCTCTTTTTTTCTCTGGGGTCACTTGTGTCATTGGCCTCTCTCTCGCTATCCAAGTTTGCTTTGAAAATTCTCTGCAGTGATGGCTTAGTGGCTGCAAGTTTCTTTAAGCTCTCTATATTATGGAGGATTTTAATTTCTCCCTCTAGTTTAATAGATGGTTTTACTGGATACAGTAGTCTTGGTTGGAATTTGTGTTCTTTTAGTGGTTGAATGACATTGCTCCATGATCTCCTGGCTTTTAGAGTCTGGGGTGAAAAGTCTGCGGTTATCCTGATGGGCTTACCATTGTAGGTCACCTTCTGCTTTTCTCTTAGCGCTTTCAGTATTCTCTCTTTGTGTTGGGTTTCTAGTACTTTATGATGTGTCGTGATGAGGCTCTATTCTGATCCATATTGTTTGGTGTTCTATATGCCTGCAGTACTTCAATGTTCATTTCTCTTCTTAGATTTGGGAAATTTTCTTCCATAATTTCCTTGAATATGACTTTTAAGCCTTTTGTTTCACCCTTGGTCTTCTCTTGGACTCCCATAATTCTTAGGTTGTTTCTCTTTGAGTCATTTATCAGTTGTTGTAATGATTCACTTTCTTCTTTTTTTTTACTTTGCGTTCTCTATGGTCTTTCTGTTCCTGCTCCACCATTTTGTCTTCTAAATCTGATAATCTCTTTTGAAATTGTTCGATATCATTGCTTATTGTGACCTGTGTGTTTTTGACTTCCTGAATATCTACATTTATCTTTCTTATGTCTCTGTTGTGTTCTTCTCTCATTTCTTGTATTGCCTTCTTTATCTTCTGGTTCATTTCTTCTTTGATCTCGTCTACTTGCTTCTCAAAGCTTGCTTTTAGCTTAGCTAGGTCTTGGTGTAGCTCTTGCTCTGTGAGTTTTCTTTCCTGCATTAATTCCTGTTTTAATTCCTGCTTTAATTCGATGTATTTCTGGAACCAGAAGTTGCCATGATTTTTGTCACTTGCATCTTTAGGTTCTGCATTTTCAGGATTTCTAGTATGCTCTTCTGGTATGTCAGGACTTTCTGAAGGAGATTTATTTCCACGTTTCCTCATGGTTCTCTTGTCTTTGGTTGTCTCTTGTCTGTCCCTGGGTTTCCCCTAGGGACTCACTCCAGCACGGCTCTGTCTGAGGCTGGGAGATCACAGCCTCCGTCTGACCACCTCTGAGAGGAGTGGGGGAGATGACTGCGTATCGCCCTCTGTCTAGTCCAATTTGGCTCTGCCCAGTACTGGCAAAGCCCATTCCCTGTGCAGGCCTCTGCTGTGACAGGTGGCAGGGAAGGTGGCAGGGAGTCCCACCAGGCTATTCCGGAGATGCTCTGCCTGGCGCTCATGAAGCCCAGCGTCCATGCTGGCCTTTGCTGTGAGGGGAGCAGGGAAGGTGGCAAGGAGACCTACTGCCCAGCCCAGGATCCACCATAGGTCTCTGCTGCGAGGGGCGGCAGGGAAGATTTTCAGAAGTCCTACCAGCCCCCCGAAGTGTGGAACTGCTCGGCGCTAGCCAAGCCCCGGTTGCTTCATAAGCCCTTGAGGTGAGGGGCCGCGGGGAAGATACCCGGGAGGCCTATCAGCCTCCTTCGAGGCTCTGCCGTGGGCCCCTGAGGTGAGGGGTGGGGGGAGATGTCTGAGATGCCTACCTGCCTCCTCCGAAGCAGCCCTGCCTGGTGTACTTTTTTTTAAAGGTACCTTTGTCTTTATTTTTGGAAATTATTATCATATATGTAAATAGCATATTTTCAATACAAAAGTCATCTGACTATAGAAGATACAATTTTTTCTCATAGTCTACTGTGTAAAAACCAACATATTAGCATGTTTGTCCTTCCCTCCTTCTTCCAAAGTAGCAATGTCATCATTTAAGTCTATATTGAGTATACACTTTCCTATTTTATACATAGGTATATATTTTTATCTATCTTATGAACCACAAGAAGAACTATGACGCCATCTTTTCTCTTCCTATCTTGCAAATTTTCTGGCACTCTCTGCCTTTCTACCTTTCCCTTTCCATTTTCAGTTCCCCTGGGATGTCCCTACACTGATCATAGAAATTGTTTTCACATCTTTGTGCTCCATCCCCTGCTTTCCCAGATGCCATGTCTTTCATTCTTGCTTTATTCTTTGCTAAGAAATGGGACATTGAAATAAAACATGTTTGGTATCTTATGTGTCTGCAGATATCTTTATTTTGCCCTCAGGCTTGATTATAGTTATCTGTGAGAAGAAATCTACATTGGAAATTTCTTCCCTTGGAATTTTAAAGGAATTGTTTTCTTGTTACTGCTGAGAAATGTGGAGTTGTTGCTGGAAAATCAGTCTCGTGGCCTTTGAGTCTGGCTGCTTCTGTTCATTATTCGTAGTTTTGTCCTAGAACGTTTTAGACTCCTTTTTATTTCTGATGCTCTGAATTTTATGAAAGTGTGCCTTGTAGTAGGTCTTTCTGTTTTTTTCTTTTGGATACAAACTGGCCTTTCCATCAAGAAATGAAGGTCTTCAATCCTTGGGAATATTCTCATAAAGTTCTTTTCAGTTTCTATGCTTCTGCTTATATTAATCAGGGGAAATTCTGGGCTGCTCTCTCTCTTTTTTCATCTTTTACATTTTCTGCCCTGTAATAGTCTAGTTTTGAAGATTGTTTCAGTTGTCTGTTCCAACATTTATATTGAGTTAATCGTTTTTGTTAATTTTGAGCCTTTTTTTTCTGTGTGTTTCATATACCAGCGTGCACATTGTTCATGAATAAATACGTGTGTCTCTGATACTGGCAGGAACCTTTTTGGTTTCCATTTGCTTAACAGTTTTCCCTTAAATCACGTTCCTCCGACTTGCTGCAGCTCCCCTTTGAGAACATTGTTCATTGTAGCACTGGGAATTGAGCCCGGGGTCTTTACACTGAACAACAGCCCCTGCCCATCTGTATTTTGATTTTGAGCTAGGGTCTCACTAAGTCACTCAGTTACCCAAGTTAGGCTCGAGTTTGTGATCCTTTGTCCTCAGCCTCCCAGAGTGCTGGGATTACATGCCGGAGCCACTAGGCCCGGCTTTTATTAATTTTTTTTTAATAATGGACACATCATCTTAAGAGCCACGCAGGGGTTTGTTTCTCAGAGTGAGGCACTTCGTATGCTTGGAGGTTGAGGCTGGACCATTCCTAGTTTCTGTGCTCTGGGTCATTATTGAATAATCCATGCGTGAAATCTCCGGAAAGTGTTCGAGGACCGTTCGCTTTGCTCTGAAGGAAATTCTTGACTTGGTGTATTGAAAACAGAATGCTGCGTGCTGCGTTTGGGAGCTGAGGGACCTGTGGGTCAGCGGTGTTGCTGTGCATGCTGCTGAGTCCCGCAAGCTGTCGCTGAATCCTTCGGCATCCGTTGCGGACTCCACGACTCCTTGACCCAATTCGTGACTCAGTCGAGAGTTCGCCTACTTCCCTCAGACAAGAAACTTCCAAGCTTTCGCAGGCAGTGGCCGTAGCCCTGATGCTCCGTGGCACCAGGCACCTGTTTCTGTGGGCTTCTGACTTCTTGACCCCGGACTCTCACTTCAGCGGAGTCTGGCAAAGAATCTAAGATAAAACTCAGTTGTCCTTCTGTATTCTTCCAGCCTCACCCACTTTTGTATTTTTTGAAAAATGATAAATATTAAATTTTAGGACCAGGGAGACACATTTTCTTTGGCTTTCATCTAATAGAGTGACTCCAGCACCTAGTCTAAGATGGTCTAGATAGGTGTGTGTGTGTGTGTGCACGCGCATGTGTGTGTGTGCTTGGGTTATTTAGAATATTTAAAAATAGATAAGAATATTTTAATTTTGTGCAATAAATTGCAGGAATTTTTTACAGAAGTTTTCAATATCTGAAAAGGTATATAGAATATTCTGAGTAGCAGAATACTATTTTCCTTTGATAGCAGATGGGTATTCAGAATTCCACACTGCTGTAATAATTTAATTTCTTTTTGACTTTTACAGTGACTCCTTCAGTTAGAAAGTGATTTAAATGGGTTATTTTTCTTCATGCAAAGTGGTCTTCATTCTGGAAGTAACATATGTAAATTGGTTTCAGTTGCAAGAGGTATGATATTTGGGTTTGTTGTCTTGTCTATATGTATCACGAGAAGAATAGTAAAACCTTCACAGCGTATCAATCCCTTAACTTCTGGTTGCATCTCTGACATAAAATTGCTTTCTAAATTCCACTCCAGTTGAGAAGATTAGCCTAAAATGTTGTCCTTTTTCATTTAGCAACTTTTTCTCTGCTTCACCCGCTATCTGCTTGTCTGTCCTTGGTGCGAAGTATTCAAAAATCAACTCTCTACTCTGTATCCTTGCACAGGAAGTGATTATGCCCAGGCATGTATATCCCTTGTGTGACAGCCTGACTTGTAATTGCTCCGTGTTACGTTTACTATTAGAATATACAATAAAATTGCAAGGGCATGTGGAATTAGGCCTTATGAATCTTAATACTCTGGTCTCACTAGTAAAATTATATATATATATATATATATATATATATATAGAGAGAGAGAGAGAGAGAGAGAGAGTATATCATAACATAATATATCTATATGATAATTATATAATTGTATTATAATATATTGTATATATGCTAGATGATTGCCACAGGAAAATGCCATTTTTGAGTTCGCTCAAAGGGAAGCTGTATTGCTGAACAAATTTCTCTGCACAGATACTAGTTCACCTATTACTAAGGAGAACATTTTTAATTAAAGAGAACAACAAAGGTAAAAGATGAAGAAATGTCTTGGCCATGCATAGTCACTAAGAATTTGGATTTTTGTTTCATGCAGCATTTGCTACCTGTGTTCTAAAGGCCTTGAGAAAATACAATTTTGGTGCCTACATTTTCTAATTTATGAGATGGCAATAAATAACTCCTCTTAGTATGCAGAGAGTATTGAATGATAGGGATTCAAGGTTGTAAATTAAGCAGAATCAGTTTCAGTGATGGCTAAATTTTTACTAGTAGGACTAGGGTAGTTGTAGCAATCTCAAGATCATGCTAAGTGATTTTTTAGTATATATCTAACCCTCACAAAAGCACATGGAGGTATGTATGATTCTCTCCACTTTGCAGATAAGAGTACTGAGTCAAAAGCAGTTGAGTCTCCCAAAGTCTTAAGCTTAAAAGTGGTATAAACAAGTTTGGAACTTAAAAATATATAATTCAAAACATTTTTGTTCAACTTCATTGTTTTTACGTAGATCATCTATGTGTTTCAGTGACTTTGTTTTGGACTTCTTTACTTTTTCAATAACTATGTTTCTGATTATAAAAACTATAACTATTACTTGTAGGTTTTTTAATACTTGGTGTATTGAACCCATGGCCTTCACAATAAGCTTCATCTCCAGCCCATTTTTTAAAAGTTTTCAAAATTTTGACATAAGGTCCCACTAAATCATTAAGTTGTCCACACTGGGCTCCAGCTGCAGTCCTCTTGCCTCAGCCTCTGGGAAAGGTGGGATCATAGACGTGTGCCACCACACCTGGCTACTTGTAAACTTTTTGAGAGATATAGGAAGGTAAAAAGCACAGAACAAGTTACATGTAACTCCTCTACCAAGAAAAACCTCTTAAACACTGAGAAGAGCACCCCTACATATGCGTTTTGCCTACAGTGATTATATCCTTAAAATAGAGACCTAATAGAATTGCTGGAGTCAGTGTTTCTGTAACACTTTTAGTTTGTACCATTAATTTTCAAACATATATTAAAGTATAGCCAAAATTTTACAGTTGCCTGTTTTATAGTTTCTTACCTTATATTAAATGTCTTTCTTCAAACTTACTACTCTAAGTTGTAAAAAGGCATGTAATTTGTTTTGTTTGTTTGTTTGTTTGTTTTTATTACTGGTGCAATTGAATATTGTTTCTTCCTTACTACTTAGTATTTCTTCCTCTTCTAGTTCTTTGATGATTTTCCAAACATCTTTTTTTTACAAGTACTTCATGTACTTCTTGTTTTTTGACCTATCAGTCCTCAATAAAAGGCAGAACAATCTTTTTTAAAAACTAAAATTCAACATTACTTCCTTACTTCAAGGTCAACAATACTTGTCTTTTTTATTAGAAAAAAAAATCTGATCTCTCTACCAAGGCTGATATGCATTTGTTTTTGTTTTTCTTTTCCCTGCCCTTCAAACACTCCACTCATGATTCACTGCCACCCGTCTGCTGTCCCCCCACCCCCCACCCCCGCGACCTGTCATGCTCTTTGTTGAGTCTGGGTTTCGCAGAAACCATGTCCCCTGTGCCAGACGTGCTCTCCCAGGCTCCCATTGCCTTTCCTATCCCGGGTCCCCTCCTCCTTCAGCACTTAACTAGAACTTCACCTGATCCGATCGGCTCCTTTTTCTCTACAGCAATCCTCATTGACTATAAATTATCTTTAAACTTGATTTGCTTATTTGTGTAATATCTGTATCCCTTACCCAAAAAGTAGATGCCAGGGCAAAGACGTTGTCTGTTTTCATTTTGTCTCCAGTGCTTGAATGCTTGGCACTGAATAGATACATGATAAATATTGTCAAACACATTAATTATATGTTACAAATGATTCCAAGTTCTGAATTTGCTTATATTTCTGAATGCGATTATATTTTATTTCTAGATATTAAAGGTAATCCAAATTACTACAGTTGGCCAAAGGAAATTAATTTACAGATAAGATTACATTGGGATGAGAGATCATGCTGCATTACCCTAACAGTCACTATGCCCTTAGCATAATCCTGAAGTGTTTAACAGCAGAAGAGATGCCAAAGGGAGCCAGTCTTCACTTTGGGGATCAGAAGGATCCTGTGTGAGGGTCCTGGATCCTCTGTGTTTAGAGAGAAAAGAGGGGACACACATGATGTAGAAGTGGCCTCTAATAAACAGAACCGACATAGAGATAAATTTTCCTTTGGGACTTTCAGAAAGAAAGCCAGCCCAACATTTTTTTTTTTTGTTAGTCCAGTGATTTCTGTGTTGAAGTTATAACTAGAGGACAGTTTTTAAGCCACTAAGTTTGTGCTCATTTGATGTAAGTACAACATAAACCTGATGTTCCCACAAGTCCACCTGAGCAGATCATTTGTTAATGGCGCACGCCAATCCAGGCCCCTGACTAATCAAGCAGGTGATGTCATGCTGGCTGTGATGCTTAGTGATATATTCAAAGGTTCTTAAAAAGAACGTTTTCACCAATCTTTAAAATTTATTGATTTCTCTACCTGGCTTGTGTTCTGACTGAAGAGAATGCTCTCTGTTCTAGGTAACCTTGATTGAATGCCCAGCTACGCTTGCCTCGTTGGGCAGTTGCTGGTGAATCCTTCAAGAGGCCACATGAATTTCAGAGTAGACATAGACTTTGTTGAGTCTTATACATTTTAATTACAATATGGAGAGAGGATGTTATAATCTTTTTCAGTGGCTAATGCTTGTTGTGAGGCAGAAGTGTAGCAATATGGTTGTAAGGTGCCCAATCATGGTGCTTCAGGGTCCTCATCTGTAAAGAGGGCAGTAGTGCCTGTTCACAAGGTTATCCTTAAATGATTTACATAGTGAAAGGCATCTGAAACAGTATTCAGTCTTCATAAGCTCTTAGTGACTTTCTGGGGACGTTTACCTATGTCCCATAGTGATGAGTTATGAAGATGACATACAGGTGACATATAAAATGAATTAAAGGCAAAATGGAAAAAATGTAAGTGAAAAATCTGGAAACTGGGAGAATGACAGCTGGCTAAAAAAGGTGGGCAAGAACTCTGCATCACTGGTGTGTGTGTGTGTGTGTGTGTGTGTGTGTGTGTGTGTGTCTGTGGTGTGTGTTCTCCTTTACTCCTTATATTTGGTTTTGTGTCTGACTCACTTAACTTTATGATCTTAAGATTCATCCACTGTCTTAGAAATGATTCAGATTCATCTTTCTTTACGGGAAACAAAATTTCAAGAATCACAGAATAATTGCTTATCTAAGAATTATGGTCATAATTATTATCTATTTTATATTAAAATTTTATGCAGGAAAGTCCAAATAGTTTTTTTTTATTATCAAACTTATCTGAATTGGGGAAATCAAGCCAAAAATCCTTAGTGACACGACTTCTAAAAGCTCTGTGACTCTTAACATCCTAAAAATCTTCACAGCCTTACTATTTGGTAGACATTGGTATTTTTTCTTTTACAGGTGGGAAACTAAACTCATGAATGTATAGAATATTGTCCAAATATTGTTCAAATGAGAAATGGAACCAAACTGTGCCCTATACCACCGTTTACCAAGTGCTTATCATGTGCCAAGCAATGTGCTAAGCTCTTCGCAGGCATCGTGCCATCCAATCCTTAAATACTGGCAAGGAGATATTATTGCTATCTACATCATCAAGCAAACACAGAAGCTAAATCTTGAAAATATTAAAAGTTAATGTAGAGCAAAGACCAGAGAGGATTTTGATTTGATTTGCTTTGTTGCATACTGGCTCTGCCATTTTGATATCAGTTGCTAAAACTCTCAATGTCATGCAATTTCCTCATTTGCAAAATGAATGATAAAATCATTTAAAAAGCTAATGAAATGACATATGTAAATATAACTATAGCTAGAGCTCTTTATCAAAACAAAACACATTGCATACCTATATAGTGTCTATTATTCATGATTAAGAGATTATGCACTATTTAGATAAGACTAAGATAAGATTTCTACAGTGGTCAGTTGGATGATATTTATAGCAATCAACAAAAAGATTCAATTTATTATTGAGATTTATGTGCCAAAACCAAACTTAAGTTTTGGCTTGACCTCGAAGTATCATATATATTTTGTTTATCCTCCTGAGTACTGAAAGTACAATGCAGAGACACCAGATAACTTAGGTAAAACTGTACAAACTCTGACGAAGCTCTGAATTGGACGCAAGCCCATGTGGTTCGAAAGTCTGGGTTTTTTCATCAGATTTACTTCCAAATTATGCTTCTTTATATGTCCCAAATATCAAACATATTTCTTAATCCTCAAATTTTCTTACAACCATCAACTAGTAGTGGAGTTACAGAAAGAAAAATAAAATGACATGTTTTCTCATCAAAATTGGAGGACAGAGAAGAAAATGAAAACGTTTAACCTTGGGCCACTTTTGACATTTCATGGAAGGCACGTTCTTTCAGATATTGTTGCATATTGCCATTTTTATCCTTAACAAAGTCTACTAGGGAGTGGAGAAAAACAAGAAAAAAAGTGGCTTTTCTGTAAAGAACTTAGAGTTGAACCCCCGAGGAGATCCATTTTCAAGTGGGGATTAGGTAACTGATAACTTACAAAACAAATTTGATTCTGATGGTACTAGATATTTAATCTTTAAGGGACTGGATCTGACCTCAACCTTGAAATACATTGATTTTAATGCTTTGAATAACATGGTAAGCATTTCATTCTTCAATGGAACAAATTACTCTTGGATTAACTTGGTCTTCTTGAGCTGAGCAACACTGACAAATCATGAGTCTTCGCTTCTTTACACACTAAAATCCACCAGTGAGCATGTCAGACATCCACGTGACAGAGAAACCTGTCACGTTGCCAAGGAAGTTCTTGGCGCATGTGCTTTTCTGGCAGCAGCACTGCAGATCACGTGGCTTCCTGTGCTACGACCCCTCCTGAAGTGACGTTGCTCTTTTCCACTAAAGTCTGATGAAATAATATTCTTAGGATGTCCTAGTTTAAACATGTTGTCCATATACCCTGTGATGTACTTACTGCAGTCCTCTTGCCTCAGCCTCTGGGAAAGGTGGGATCATAGACGTGTGCCACCACACCTGGCTACTTGTAAACTTTTTGAGAGATATAGGAAGGTACAAAGCACAGAACAAAATTACACGTGACTGTAAAAGGGGTTATTTTTCTGATTTCTTTCTCTGTTTTCATTATTGCTGTAGAGAAATGCTATTGATTTTTGTGTGTTCATTTTATATCCTGCAATTTGGCTGAGTTGATTAGTTCTAAGAGCCTTTTGGTGGAGTTTTGGATTCCAGTGTGTAAAAGATCATGTCATCTGCAAATAAAGATAGTTTGACTTCTTTCTTTCCTTGCATATTCCTTTTTTTCTTTCTTTCTTTACCGATTGCTCTGGGTAAGATTTTGAGCACTATGTTGAAGTATTAAGAATGGACACCCTTTTCTTATTCCTGAAAGGTAGAATCATTCTGTACCAATTTTAATCACAGTTTTGATTAGGTAGGGATGTTGTATTTTGTCGAAGGCTTTTTATGCATCCATTGAGATGATCATATGACATTTGTCCTTGCTTTTGTTAATGTGGCATATTATATTAATTTTTGAATGATGAACCAACCTTGTATACCCAGGATGAAGCCAACTTGGTCATGGTATTTGATTTTTTTAATAATTTGCTGCATTTTGTTTCTAAGTATCTTATTAAGAATTTTGGCATCTATATTAATGAAGGAAATTGACCTGTAGTTTTCTTTTTTTCTTGGGCCATTACCTGTTTTAGAGATCAAGGTGGCACCTGCTTCCAGGAAGGAGTTAGGCAGTGTTCTCAATCCTGCAATTTCTTGGAAGAGTTTAAGGAGCATTATCACTGACTCTCCTGTCAAGTTCTGATAAAATTCTTCATTGAATCCATCAGATCCTTTATTACTGCCTCAATGTCATCTTTGATTATTCTATCTAGGGTTTTTATGTCTTCTTGATTCCATTTTGCTATGTCATATGTGTCTGAGAATTTATTGATTTCCAATGAGTTCCTGAATTGATTGGGATATAGGTTTTCAAAATAATTTATAGTCCTCAGGATTTCAACAGTATCTGTTGTGATTTCATCTTTTACATTTCTAATTGCATTGATGTAAACATTTTTCCTATTTTGGTGAGTTTGACTAGAGGGTTATCAATTTTACTTATCCTTTTGAAGAACCAACTCTGAGATTCCTTGACTGTTTTTAGTTTCAATTTCATTGATCTCTGCTCAGATTCTTTTAATTTCTATCCATCTACAGTTTATGGATTTGGCTTGTTCTGATTTCTCTGGGTATTGGTGCTGCATCATTAGATTGTTTGAGATTACTTATTTTATGCGAATTTACACATTTTATACGTATGTACTCATTTTTAATAAATTTCCCTCTTAGTATTGCTTTCATTTTGTCCCACAGATTCTGATATGATGTGCTTCAATTGTCACCTGATGTTAGGAAGTTATAACTACTCCTCCTTGTTTAGTTTCTAGCATGCAGTATAAGTTTCCATCATTTCTCCTTCAGTCCCTTTGCTTCTTCGTGGTTGAACTGAGTCTCTCGCAGACAACAAATTGTTGGACGTTATCATTTGGTCCACTTTGCCAATCTGTGTCCTTTCATTGGTGAGTTAACACTGGTACTATTGAGAGTAATTATTGTAGGATTTTCAACGAATTCCATCATTGTCCTGTTCTAGTGTTGGTTCTTTGTTTTTTCTTGTTACACTCTTCCTTTCCATGTCTCCTTTCTTCTGAATTCTTTGGTGCTCATCTGTCCCTAAGATTCCTTAAAGTATCTTCTGCAATGCTGGACTGGTGATTGTAAATTTCTTAAAGGTTTCTCGCATATGAAAAATGTTTACTTCACCCTCAATTTTCAGGGATAATTTTGCTTGATATAATAACCTAGGTTAACACTTGCTTTCCTTTATGGCTTGAAAGATTTTATTACAGTCTCTCTTGGCCTTTAAGCTTTGCATTGAGAAATCTGCAGTAATCTGAATGGGTTTGCTTTTGTAAAATAATATCTATTTTTCTCTTACTGCTTTTAGTATTGTCTAATGTTAAATTTCTGAAGTTTTGGTTATGTTGTCTTGTAGTGAGGTTCTTTTCTGGCCAAGTTTATTTGGTGTTCTATGAACTTCTTGTACCTGAACATTAAGTTCTTCTCCTAGATTTGGAAAATTTTCTTGCATGATTTTGGTGAATAAATTCTTCATACTTTTTCTGCTGTTTCCTGCTTTTTTCTCCTATATCCATAATTCTGAGGTTGGTTCTTTTGGATTATCCATTATTGTCATGTCCAGCTACATGGTGTCGTGACCTGATTATGGAATTATGGAATTAGTTTCCTCAATCTTCAAGGTCTGAAAGTCTATTCATGCAATGTTCAAGTTGACTTCCTCTGCTTTCAAATGAATTTTTCATATCTTTCCCTTCAGCTAGATAGATCTCTTAAGATTTCCCACTTCTCTATCAAAGTGTTCCTTCGTATCTTGCAGTCTTTTTATCTCAGCAAGATTTTGTGTCTTCTATATGCTCAGTAAGCTTTGTGTTCATTAATATCATTAATTTTTACTTGCATTTCAGTAAGAATGTCTTTTTTGAAGTGACTGTTCATTTAAACTGGCTGTTTGCTTGAATTTTTGACTTTCCTATGAGTTCCTATTTCAGGGCCCATGATATTAGGTTATGGGGAGTCAGGTATTTATGTGTGTATCCTGTTGCCTTGTCTTTCTATGGTCCTATTGCTGAGGGTCTTCACTTGAATGTCTTAGCCAAGAGGTTTCTTTAAATGTGTATGAAGGTGTGTGAGGGGTACCCAAAGTTCACTGATTTCTGTGCTGAGACTAGGCAGCAAGAGGTCTAACATTCTGATGTGCTATAAGGTGTCTTTTCCACATAAGCCTCCCTCAGAAAAATACTCTCATCTATCCTGCCCGCCCACCCAGGGTAAGGTACTCCACCTTCTGAGGTGCTCCTACTTTTATTTGAACCATTCAGAAGCTCATGGACTTTCTCTGCTCTCTGCAACTATCTCTTGTGTCATTTTCTTTCTAGGCACTGACTAAGAGTGTCTCTGATCTGTGGCCCATCTGTGGATTCTTTTATCCCAAACAGTTCAATCTTGGGCTCTCTTTAAGGCGTCTCCTGCCTACATCACTGCCTAGTATGGCTGCTGAGCTCTGTTTCTTCTGAGCTGGTCTGCTAACCTCCACAAGGCCTTTTCAATGGGAAGCTTGCAGTGTTCTTGCAGTTTGCATTACCCTCAGCCTCATCTCTGGAGGCTTGAGATACTAGTTAATGTCAATTCCCACGGCTCCTGGCTCCAAGCTTCCTTTGATCTACTGATAGACCTTCTTAGGAGGCTTCGGTAGCTTCCCATGCTGGTGTTTTCTTCAGTCATTTTGGTTTTTGTTCCTCAATGTGTGTTTAGGATTGAAATAAGTAGTAGTAGTAGGCGTTTTCCCTCAACTTCTAGAGTTCAGTAGTAGTATTGCTTAATTTCTACCTGCTATTTATTTCTTCCCGCTCAGACATTTTAGGATATTACATTTTATTTTTCCTAAATGAAATGAACAGGCTTTGATAGTTCCACCTTGAGTTTTACCTGCTGGTGTTTCTATAATTTCATATAATTTCATTTTCTTGATTGTAGATGGGATCTATGACTTGCTACTAACCAAAAGAATATAGTAATGAGGACACGGACACTCCTCTGTGTTCTTATATTTCTGTAAGACTCTGCCTTGCTAGCAGACTTGTTTTCTTCTTGCTGGGTTTGAAGCAGCAGGAAACCGTGAGTACTACCTTCTCAAGGAACTGAGATTGTCTGAAATGAGTTGGTTCATATAATGAAAATATATTGGTGAATTTGCATTTTGTGGATTCTTACAGCATTATTGTTGGTAGACATATCAAAATTTTCTCGTATAACATAAAGCATTGCTTTTAATCATTCTATGGGTTTTTCTTTTTTCCTTTAGTGAAATCATAAGCCTGTTGATTTAATAGTTTTGCAGCGTGCAGCCCTCAACCCTGTGCTGCGCGTACAGTAGAGAACTGACCTGTGCTGGGTTATGGCTGACAGGAATCTGGTCAAACACACCTGTGCTGCATTGTATGGTGGGTAACAGCTGACGTAAGGACAGATCCTCAGGACGTTTCCACATTTTCCTAGCCCCTTCTGTAGTAAAGGAAACACTATTAGAATTCGATTTTCTATGGATAGAAATCTTGAAATTTTCTAGGATTCAGTTAAATAAATATTATATAACCACGCTAGAAATGTATTTGATGAATATGAAGAGTCTTAAAATTATGAGCTTAAGTTGGCAAATCTAAGGCTGCTCAGGCTTCAGGATGAGGACGTTGAGCATTGTCAATAGAATTCAATGTGAAGTATAAACAAGGGGCTGGGGGTTTTTTGATCAAGTGCTTTATAACCTGTGTGCCTATGGAGGTATTACACAAAATGAGTGATTTCTCACTTCTCTTTAAAGGAAAACCATTTTTTTTAAAATCACACCAAATTTTTTTTTTAAGTTGAATTACCTCATTGGTGCAGAGAGGATTGCCAGCCCTCCCTGTCCGCCTCTCTCCTTTCCTCTGTGCTCCCTGATCTTAGGAAGCACCCTCTGAACCTGTCAGTACAAAGACAAGAAGCTCAGTGCTGATCTCCAGAGGAAATGTTGCCACTTAACCAAACAGAAACAGCAGCCATTTCCTAAAATTTGGACCTAATCAATACTGAACTATGGAACCGAAAAAGTCCTCCTTCAATGTGAGATTAATACCGTGGAGAGAGAGACACAGGAACCTCAGAGCGTTGCTTTCCAAAGTTGGGTCCCTGTCACAGCATGGCTCACTGGAAACACGGGAACTTGGTGTAGGGAACAGAGTAAATTAGGCCTGTGTTTTTCCTGGGCCTTTGTTTGGTGTAATACTGAGTCCTCTCGCTATGGCCTTGAGCTTTTCCATGGTAAATACAGTCATGGTGACTTGGCTCAGCTGGGCTCTCCTCACCTTAACCTTGAGACCCCCTCTTATGTCCCTGCCTGGCAGAATACCACTTCTGTCTGTATTAATATATAAACTCTGGGTTTGTCTCTTGAGAGACAACTCAAGGTGACTTTTGAGGGCAACTTACGGGCATGATCATGGAGGGGTCCTGCTTCTTCCATGCACTCTGCTGTACCTGAGTGAAGTATGGTGGGACTTCCTGCAGTGCCTTGCTTTTCTGCTCAGGCTGTCTTGATTCGAGCTTGCACCCTTGAGACCCGGCCTGACTCCGGCCCTGCCCGGTACATACTGAAACAGAATCTGCATTTGAACGAGCTCTCTGGCTCAATTCACTTTAGTGTTTGAGAAACACTTACACTGAAGCAATCACTCTGAACCCTGGCTGTTCACTGGAGTCACCAGGAGTTTAACCAACTACAAATCCTTAGCTTAATCTCCAGACAATCCCTCCTAGTTGGTCTGGAGTGAGATATTGATAGTTTTATAGTTTTCAGTTGATATGAGTACATAGCCAGAGGTGAAAAGCACCGTGCTAAATAAATCTCAGATTTGCCTACCCAAGAAAACTAAGAAAATCATTCAGGTAGAAACAGACAACATTTTTCAGTGTGTCTGTGAGAGAACAGCTATGCATTGTGACCAATGACAGATGTTCCAGTGAACAGTGTACAGGTACGAAAGCTTAATGAGATGTGTGTGCCAGTGAGGTGATCATCAGCCTGAGAACACCCAGCAGGAGCCAGGGGCTGCTATGCCTCAGCTGGAGCAAGTCATAAACTGTAGGCTACAGAGCAGTGGGATTAGCAGGGAAACAAGAAGCCCTCAGGGGAGGCCGACCCCCCCTGCTGCTGTGGGACCCGCCCTTACAGCTTTCCCACTGACTGCGGCCTGTGCTGCTCCTGCTGGAGGAGGGAGCACCGCTGTGCTGCACTGCCCCTCTTCAGGTGCCTGTCTGATCTCATTTAAAATGAGACTAGTATGTTTGACTGGCCTGAGGTTCTTGGGTATCATCCAATGGAATGTGTTTTTACAATACGGTGTTCCCGCAAATCCCCAGTCATCACGCTAGAGACCACCTTTCAGTTAGGCCTTAAGGAGCAGATGCTTCTGGAAGCTTGAGACACTCCTCGCTACTTTCTTTCTCAACTTTCCCTGACAATCTAGTCTATGTGCTGGTTGCAAGTGTTTCCTGGCTGACCTGCGGCACTGAGTGATAAAGGAAGACCTCGGTAAAGTGTGCAGTGACACGCTACTGTGCCATAAATTCAGTGAACACAGCTGCTACCCCAGCGTTTATTTTTAGGCCTATTCTAAGTCATTTGAAACCCAGTCAAGGTGCTTCCTTGTGCCTAGTTAAAACTGCCCTTCCCCAGGTGGGTGGCTGTGTTGGAGCCCACGTGTCACTGACCCAGACACAGCCCGAACCCCCCACAGCTG
This sequence comes from Ctenodactylus gundi, assembly GCA_004027205.1. NCBI lineage: Eukaryota > Metazoa > Chordata > Mammalia > Rodentia > Ctenodactylidae > Ctenodactylus > Ctenodactylus gundi. Next base: position 295,415 of record PVKB01001913.1, read on the forward strand.
ATGATTGTAATAGCCCTAATAGCCAACATCAGAGTCACATAAATACCTTACTCCCAAGGTGTGTGGTTTCTTTGCTTAATTCACAGCCCCGTCCCAAAAGCCTACGGATAAAGCTGTCCCACAGACCCTCACTCCTTCTCCTACTCTCCTCCTTTTTTCATAAGGCTCCCCATTCAGGGTGAGTTCCTTGGCCCTGGATTCCAGGCTTCCCGGGAGTCTGCCAGGCACTTCTAACTCCTGAACTGGTAAGGTTTGCATTTCTTTTCATTTACGCATCTTATTTTCACGTCCTCGTGTGGCTCCCGGAATGGACCCTCTCAAACCTGAATTTCCTCTGGCCTAGGGTCTCTTAGAAAGCGGCTTTGTTTATAGTTGCTATAAACCAGAGAACTCGAGAAATTGTATCAGTAGAAATCACAGCACTGTCCTCTTTCTTTCCCTCACTCGATACCGCTCTTCCATCTGCTTCTCATCTTGTTAAATATTCCTGACCAGGAGAGTGTGCTTATCCCATTGCTAATCTCTGGGTGACTGGCCAGACCGGCTAATGAAGAAGGAATTAATGGAATAAAAATCCTTTCCTTACCATTTTCTTTATCAGAACAGTGATTCAAGAAGCCTGCTAAAAGAATCGCCTTAATATTTCAGTCTTTCCTTAAAGCAATGTTTGTTTGATATTTCCCTCCCTCTAAGTCTTCACCTGACTTGTTTCTTGAAGTTTGTCATGTTTGATACAAAAGAAAGCAGAGAAAATTCCAAGATTTTCAGATAGCGTAGCTGATTAAAATTAGGCAAAGAGCCAATTAAGTGATATTCCCCGTGGAAGTCACAAAGGCAGTGTCTCCTGCATTCACATATCCTATTCATCTGGATGATGTATCCTGTTAAGAGTGACTTGGCCAGTGAACAACGCCTCTAGCCCCACTTCCCATGTTTAATCTCAATCTTGGTCCCTTCCAAGTTCAACACGTTCAAATTTTCCTAATTTCACATTCAGGTACCATTCCTACGCCCAGTGAGTGCAATGAAAGGTTAAGATCCCACGTGTGCGAATCTTAAGATGTTTTGTCTGCTAACACCGAGTTACTGTACAGAGTTGTTAGTAAAACTGACATATCTTGCTGTGAGATGGGCAAGTGCTCTTCAGATTACTAAAGGAGGGGGTGAATTTGGCTTCTTGTTCAAGTATTTAGGTTCTAAATCATAATTTTCTTTGAGGCGCAGGGTCTCGTTTGTAGTCCACGGCAGTCCTGAACTGGGTAGCTCAAATTGGCATCAAACTCGGGAAGTTCTCCTGCCTCAGCCTTCCAAATACTGGAACTACAGGTGTGCGCCCCCATACCTAGCTAATGTGGTGCTGGGGAATGGAACCCAGGACTGTGCACGTGCTAGACAAGCACTCTAACCCCTGCGCTGTGCTGCCAGGGCCTGTTACAATCCTCATAGTTACATCCCAATTCCTCCAGCCTAGGATGCATGGAACACATTATCTGTGTTTTTCCCCCAGTGGGTGGAAGTGGAAAGAAAGCAGATCCCAAACACGGGTAATGTGTACTGTCTTCTCTATAGTCACCTCTTTCTTCAAATTTTATCTGAACAGTGTTTGCCCAGTTGAACAAGGTATTGTTTGTCCATCCAGCAATTTCCTTTATTCACGTCACATTATTCTTCTTGCTGAGGTAGCGTGAACCTCCCCCAACCCCTAAGATAAGCTACCGGTAACCCAGGCACCAGAATAGCGATTGTCCGGAGTATCATTTTAGCTTTTCTCCAACAAGATTACACCAAACACTCAGAATTAAATTATATCACTCTGATCATCGAAGAGCTTGTGTTGGGTCTGTGGCATATGGAAGAGCAAACACAAAGGAAAAACAAAACTGTCATATCTCCGTGTTGAAAAGAGACTTCCTCCTGTTTTCATTGACCAGTTTGCAGAGGAATTACTCCAGGACAGTTTTGCTGGCCATATTCTGACTTCCTGATTTCTGATACCATATATGGCATATGAATTCTCATTCAGTAAAGTTTTGCTTATTCAATTCATAAAGCTTAAAATTGTGGTGGTATGCTATAATCTTACTATGTTATTGAAATCTAATTTCATTTTGATTGACACTCAGATTCAGAACAGTATCGATTCCTGTGTGACTCGAAGGCAGCACTGGCACTGGAAATGCATTTTTAAACTTTCATCTTCCATTGCAAATAGCTCTTGATAAACATATTATCAGTGACAGTTAAAAACAGTTGATCAGGATTGAGGATTTCTGAATAATGAAAATGGGTAGCCTGCAGGCAATACTATGTACATGTGGTGTGTGTGTGAGATTGTGTTCTTTTGCTCTGCCTCATGGATTTATGAGTTTGCCAAGCACCCTCCCACCTCCGCGACCCTATACCTGTGTGAACTATAGGCACCTATTGCTTGCCTTCTCATCTGTGTCTCTGCACTGTTTTCAGCATGAGTCAAAAATGTAATCAAAATGAGTCAGACATAGGTTAAATACTACTGTATGGCTTCTCTAAGAAAATCTAATTATAGCAAAGTAACAGCAAAATAAAGTGAAGGAAGAAAATAGAAAGGTAGAGAAGAAAAGGGGTGGGGGAGGTGAATGTAATTATCATGTGGCAAATATGCTCTTATAAAATGAGTAATTTGGGGAAAAATTGTAATCTTGTTTTCTCATTCCTCATCAGTATTTTATTGAACGTGTAGGACTTGTTCATGTTATAGTCATGGTACAACAGATTGTAAGTTGAAAGAAACCTGATTTGTGACATTTTTCCAAGACATACCATTCTGCAAAACTCAGAGCTATGTAGCCAGGACTGTGCCCAAGCCTGACCCCACAGACTAGCAGTCCTGAGCGTCCCCCTCTGTTATTTGCTACTCTTTATCGCAGGTGAGATAAAGAGTAGAAGCCAGGTGAGGTGAAATTACAAGTGCAGTCTACATGCTGGAGAGATGTCGGAAACACACGTCTCTTGACACTTAAGGAGTAGAATGGCAGATAACAAATTGCCTTGATTGCACATTTTCAGAGTTCCAAATTTCTTCCTAGTCTATTTTTATATAAGTGCATTTAGGAGTTAAGGGGAAAATGAACTTAGAAAAAGTCTTGTTATGTAACTGCAAATGAAACGTTTAAGTCCCTCCCCAGAGTGGGAAAAAAAAGTGTGAATAGCTGGAATCCAAAGAAAGTATCTGAAATCGCATGGAAGAGCTCACTCTTCCCACCAACTGCTCGCTCCAAAAGCCAGTGAACCAAATACAGGCACGTGTGAGCAGCGCAGGACTATGTCCACCTGCCCCTCATCTCGTGCATGCGCTCTAGCACCACAATTACTCCCCCCACCCCCTCCCCGGGCCTGTATTTTTGCTACGTCATTATTGTTTCTTTTTCACTTAAACAAGTCTAACATCATGAGTGATGACTACTTGACAAGACACCTTATGAGAGAATGATGGCTAAATCCTTAGGAAGCCTCATACTCAAAATTAGGCTCCATTAGCATCACAGATGAGTTTCCTAGAGTATCGCCAATAGCGTATGGCAGAGCCAGTGTCTTTCCAAGGGAATTATGAAAATCTAGTTCCCTACAATAAAGTTTACAACTATTCTCATAAATAAGTATTTTTGCTGAACTGAGAACAGAAGAATGAAAAAGAAACATACAGAAAGCTACCAAGAAGAAAATTAAACCTACATAATTTAGTGTAAATTAGCTTTTATTTCAACAGCTTCCCTAAAGATGTACTTAATTTTTACTTTGACGGCTTTTTCATACGCCGGTCACTCTACCTGCTTTGGTGTGACCTTATCCATCACTACCTGAGCAGATTAGAGAGGCCGGTGGGGGGAACCAGTGAGCCTCTGATGTGGCACTGCTGCTGTCCCCATTTACACAAAAGGAGTGATTTCTGACACAAAGCTTCCTCTTTTGTCCTTGATTTGTTTTTCCACATTTAGGGCTTTTTATTTATTATATAAATGCACTCCAGAGATGAGTTATCCAAGCCCATAATCTGAGTTTTGTCTCTGTTAACTTAGTTTTTCACTGTGATTTTAACATTCAATTTTATTATATGAATTTTTTAGTTGTGGTACACTCCTCTGATTTATAACTTCAGGTCTCTTTACAGCTGGGAAATCTGAGCCTTTTTTCCCTAGACGAGTGTCCCTATTTTCTCTTTTCTTTATCCCTGAGATTTTAATTACATATTAGACTTGATTCTTCCCATCTACTATTATCTCATTTATATTTTTATCTACTTGTTTTGAAAGTCTTGGTTGATTTCCTAGGCCTATTTCCAATCCAGCACTATGATTTGGTTCTACTTCTCTTGAAGTTCCAATTGTGCACTGAGGCTTTTTTAAAATGAAGAACTTATTTATGTTTTTCAAATATTTATGTGTTTTTAACTTTAAAAATAACTTTGAGATATTAATTATGTACAATAAAATGTATTCACTTAAATTATAGAAGATGTTTTCACCATTTATAATAATAGGGAAAAGTTTTTGCAATCTTCTTGCTCATAGTTGTGGTCTGTGTGTTTCCGTCAGAAATCTGTCTCATGTCATCGATTTTATTGTCAATTTGGCTTCACTTTTGTTCTTTCAAATCTCTACACAGAGTACTGGCTTTCTCAGATTTGATATTGGTATTTAGTCTTCTGACACTGTAAAAATACCTGAGAATAACAATTTCAATGCGAGTGACAACCAAGGGTGGCAGTGGGCATTTTCATATGATAACGGAGATTTCTCAGTTTCACACCTTTTACCGGACATGTGATGAGGAACAAGTTGGGGGGAGGGGGTGAAGAGGAACAAAGATCAAGTTCAGAGATCAAGTGCAGTGTTTGAGTCTGAACCAATCACCTTATCTTACTGATAAGAGTGTACCCTGCTAATGGGAAAAGTGGCAGAGGAGGAGCTTGTGACCTAGGAATAGAAATCCTCGCCAGCCATGTTTGGACGTGCGCTGCCTGTCTGCTGGGAAGCTCACTCCATGCAAAGGGTAATAAAAACCTTTCATTTCTCTACCCCTGACTTCCATGCACTTCCCTTGTTTGGACAGGTGAATGCTTTAGAGCCATTTACCACATTAGAGGAAGAAAAGTTTATGGTTTTATTTTTAGCTTAGTTAAGGTTTAGGCTTGAAGGAGGAAAGTTTTCAAAACCTGGGAGAAACAATTTAAAGGAAGAAAGGTTTCTGTGTGTGTGGTCAGTAGGCTCCGCTGCACGTCAGCCTATGGTGACGGTGAGGAGGAGCGACGTGACAGAGGACGGATGCTCAGCTCACAGCAATCAGAAGGGCTGACGTTGTCTGAACTAAGCTTAATCATTAGAGGTCAGAAGACCAGGATACTGATCAAAGTGTAGCTTGTGAAGGGCAGGCTCAAGAAGCTTCAGGTGGGAAGGAGGATTTTATTGATGATTGATCTAGAAGCCATGCTACTCTCTGGGAAAAAGTGGATCAGCATTCTGCCCTTGTCCAGAGTCTTTGACTGATACCGAGATTAAAAGCTTAAAAGCGAGCGATGGGCTACTTAATCTGGTAGAAGAAATCTCAAAGTAGCCCAAAGTTCAGGCAGTTAAATGGATACTGCTTGCAGCTTTTAGCCAGGTCTACACTGAAAAGCAAGAAAAAAATGTGAAAAGTTTGTAGTTTTTCCAGAAATCATGGGACTTCAAAGTAGGGGCAGAAGGGCACAAGGGTGTTAAAGAGATTACCCTTAGATAGAAGCCAGGTGCTTGGAAATGAGACTAAAAGAGACACCTTGAGAATGTTCCGTGACTCATCAAGATCCCACCCTTTCCAATTAAAGGGTGGAAAGGCAAAAGACCTTATTCAGAGAAGCAAACCCCGGGCCTCAGCAGCAACTGTCCAAGGCAGCCAGACTACTGTTCAAGTCAGCAACAGACCTCAGCATCTTTCATGTGGTGCCTGTTTCACAGGCATGCAGAAGTCCTGAGGCTTGCACCCAGATGTCAGAGGAAGGCCTTGGATGCAGGCAGCACGCCCCTTGGAAGGGCAGCACGTGAAGTTGTGAAGGTGAAGTCAAAGTACAATGGAGGCCTTAGAAATCTTGAGATGCCGGGAGCATGGATCATCTGCTGAGGAAAGACACAGGCCGTGAGCACAGGGAGGAGCTGTGAAGATTGTAGCCAGAGGCGATGCGGCAGAGGCGGGACCATCCGGGCCCAGTGGAGCTCAAGTCTTGCCACAGTCTACCCCAAGTGCCGCACATACAGCTACAGGATTCAACCTTCGCACTGCAGATTTAAAACTTGTTTTGATACAACTGCTTTTGATTTTTATGTTCCTCTCTTTTGGAATGAGAATATTTATCATGTGCCATTGTATATTGGAAGTTTTTAACTGTTCTTTGATTTTTGTAAGAGCTCACAACTAAGAGTTTGACTTGAGTTTCAGAGGAGACTGGATTTGGAACTTTTAGCAGTGCTAGAACTATTATGAGTTTGGCAGCTTTTAGTAAAGGACTAAATGCATTGTGCATGAGAAGGTGGACATGAGTCTTTTGTGGGTTGGGGTGGAATGCTGTGGTTTAGATCTGGAGCATCCCACGAGAGCCTCACGTATTCTGATGTAGTTGGATAACTGTGGACCCATGTGCTATGGGGAGGTAAGGCCTGGCCTGGAAAGGTAGATGCATCTGCTTCAGGTTTACTTGAAGGGATTGTGTCAATTTGTTGGAATTTGGGGCATCCAAGGTAGAACTTTTAGGTTTGTGTTATTAACTTATGGGCAGAAAGTGGGGGAGGGAAACCCAAGCCTGGGGGTGGAGGCCCAACAAGCAGGTTGAACTGAGTAAAGGAAGGAAAGCAGAGGAAACATGGGTACAGCTTCCTCCTGTGAAAGCTCTGGCTTTCCCTGAGTCTCCAGCTGTCCACTAGCTTCTCAGTTACTTGGCTTCTATCCGCAATGCTGTGAGCAGCTCACCAGTTTCTGTCTACCTTGTGCTTCCACCATTGCCCACAGAATAGGCTGCATGGGACTTTCCGAAACCGTGAGCTAAAATAAATCTCTCCTTCCTTAAGTTGTGGATGTCAGATATTTTGTCACAGCAATGAGAAAGTAACTGAGATGGGTACTTACAGCATTTTGTTGCTGTATTGTCAATTTCAAGTTTATTTTTATTCAAAGGCTTATGGAATTGCTAAAAATCTCTCAACCTTCATCTTCCTCAGCAGGCTTGCCCTGGTGCTTTTAGCTCTAGCCTTCATGTCTGTGTGTGTGGGGTGTGTTTGTGTGTGTGTGTGTGGGTGTGTTGGGGAATAGGGGGGAGGAGGGTCCTGAGTACTGAACCCAGCGCCTTGCATATGCTAAGCAAATCATTCTGTCAACTGATCTGTATTGCCAACATTTTGTTGAGATCTTTCCAGCCATCCACTTTTCTTGGTTTCTAAGCATCTCTGCCCATGCACTTTGTGAGTCAACAACTGCATCACAGTAAAGGTATGAAATGTCAAAAATCAGCCCAGCGAGATTCATTCTCTCTGAATCTTGGCTTTTCCTTAGTAGCTCTTTAAAGCTTACAAATGGAAAGGTTTTTTCCCCCAACTTTTCACTTTTTCTTAGTAGGGGAATTGACCATATGCTGGTCCTTAATAGACAGAAGGGAAAATTCTCAATACCTGAAACTAATTCCCTAAATTATATTTTTACCATTTAGTTGGTATTTCTTTTTAAAATCAAAATCAGAAGCCTATGTCTGCAACTCTGTTACATCATGTACGATGTATTGGCTTTAAATCTCTTTAATGAGAAATTTGAATAGAAACATGAGTCCTGGTTAAGCAAGATACCAAATTGGCCTGAAAAGTTTTACAACATTGCAGTCAAACATTTCTTTTATTATTCTAAAATGTAATCCTTTTCTTTTAGTTGAAAAATTTTCATGACAAATTCATTAAATTTAAATGCGTGGTATTAATTTTGGATAAATTTAGAATTAGCTTCATAAAGCCACCTGCCGAGAGGAATACCTTCAGCTACAGATGAATTACTAAAAAGCAATTTATGGGCTTTTGGAAGAAATTACAGTGAGTTAACATCTGAAAACTGTTCACAAATCAAGCAAATCTACAAATAGATTTGTTCTTTCAAATCAACCATTCAACATAGAAATTATTTACTTAATTTTGTATTTCAAAAAAGCAGGCTGGATATTGCTTTCTGCTAGCGTGATAAGTGCTTTGATACTGACATTTTGTGGCTCACATCTCAACAAATGCGTCCTCTGTGCAACTGCCAGTTTCCCAGGGTAAGAAGTGGTGAAGCTGTGACCCAGGAGGGAAGAGTTTTTTTTTTTTTTTTTTTTTTAAATGACCACTGGATGTTTAGTTACTGCAAAATAATTATGGAAACTTTTATGTCTTGCCTATTCCAATCAGCTTGGCAAAATATAGAACTAATTCTTCCCCTGGAGGCTTATATATTTAGCTTGCCAGTGAATTCCTTTCATGTTTAAAGCGATCTAACTTCATGTAACCTTCACGTGTCAGTCAGAATTCTCAAAGTTTGGTATATGGAGCTGACTGTGAGATTTGATAGAGTACTTTACTCACTACCCATTCAAAGCTGTTACTTATCCATGCTTTCAAAGATTCATACAAGGGCTGAGGATGTAGCTCAGTGGCAGAGCACTTGCCTGGCACGCTCAAGGCCCTGGGTTCAATCCCCGGTACCAAAACTGAAAAAAAAAAAACCATCAAAGATTCATGCAGTGTTGGTAAAGGGTTAAGAAAATAAAAATTAATAAGGGATATACTTGTGAAAAAGGGATATCTTTATAAAAGGATTTTAAAGCATAAAACCAATGAAAATGTGTATTTTTTTCACAGATTATATCATAGTCTCACTTGCAGTGTTTAATTCCTGATATAGAGATATTTCAAACAACTACCTTGAATTTACATAAAATTCTATGTGTACATTTTAGTAATGGTGATTACTTCTAGAGAGCAAATAAAAGTAAGAAGGCAGGATTCAGTGGGGTGAAGCAAAATGCCCTTTCCCCGTGAACAGTGAGTCTGTCGGCAGAGGTTACCAGACACTAAACATCAGAGGGAAATAAACCCACAGTGCTGGTTTTTGTATTTTTCACACATTTGCCATGCCGTGTCCTGTTTTTTGTGCATGTATATTTTATAGAGTAAAAATTTCCATTTTCGTTTTGTTTTATTTTGTTAGAATTCTTTGATCTTCTGTCTCCAGCATTTTCTTGTGTGAGGTTTATCAATGAACGTGTTATGATGCAGCCTTTTTGGTGACATTTGAGCCCACTCAGATATTTCAAAGTAAACCTTCCTTCTCAAAAAATCTTAATGTAATCACATCTACAAAGACTTTTTCTTTCCTCACCATAAGAAATAAGATCACTGGGGCCTGTACTGGAAGGGGTGGCTCACTGGGGCCTGTCCTGGAAGGGGTGGCTCACTGGGGCCTGTCCTGGAAGGGGTGGCTCACTGGGGCTTGGCCTGGAAGGGTATGTGCCAGTTGTGCTCTTAGCTTGCTCACTTTGCTTCCCATCTGCCACGCTGTGAAGGGGTTTTCCTTCTGCTGGGCCTCTGCCATATGCTTTTGTCATTTCTGGCAGCCCGTGAGCAGACTGAGACCTTCTGAAACTGGGAGCTAAAATCAACTTTTCCTCTCTTCAGTTGCAGATGTCAGGTATTTTGTCCTAGTAATGAGAAAGTAAGACAACTGGAGAATAGCCCAATTTTTATATACCATCTGAGAAAGGAGTTTATTCAAGATTTGATAAAGACAGAAAGAATTCTGTCCCTTTCACTTTAATATTCTGCATAGTTAGCACAGATCTTGTCAGATGTTCTATAAAATATTGAATGAATTGATGAGTTATACAGAGGAACATATTAGGTCTGAAACTGGAAAAAGGTAAATGTTTACTTTGGTATAATTTCATCGTATTCTTAGAATTTGAGCTGTATGTACTTTATTTGATGAAAATGAGTTGATTTTGGAAATTATACATAGCATTTTAAGATGCATTTTAAATAATTTAGATTATAATTTGTTGTAATGTTTGTTTTTTTAAAAAAGCCCAAATAATTGATTGATACATTAACAGTGTAGGGATGAGTAAATATAAGAAGCACTATAGTGTTTTGAGATATCCGTAACATTCTGATACTGCATCAAACCTCCTGCCTTTTTCTAGTGATTATTTAATATATAATTGATCATTTACAACAATAATATTAGAACCATAGAGACAAAGACAAGACATGGTTTTACTTTTCTGCAATAACTGAAGTAATAAAAAGCTTAACTTCCCCTGGAGCATGTGACACCTTTTTTTCACATGTTCTTTGTTCTTCCTTTTACTTAGAATCCCACTCTTGTACTGAGAAGTTCTAGGTAGAAACCCATGTTACTTTTGTAAACTGGGAATTGGATTTGACAAGAATTCAATGATGAGAAAAGGGAAATACAGTCTGAATATTTAGGGAAACTTGAGAATAAAACCAGTAAGCCAATCTTAGTTATTTCCATAACTAGAGCAGGTCGTCAGTTTAGGCTGTCTTCATGCTCTGCATTGTTAACAGAGATTTCCTCCCTCCCTCTCTGTGCAATGCACAAACACCTTTCTTTAAAGCTAAACCTAATCTTTGCAATTGGGTGATCATAGGCTAAGGATTTACACAGCATCACAAGTATTGATTGGTGGTCTTACTTTGCCAAATATCACACTAGGCTTGATGATTTGATGGTGATTGTGACAGAATAGGTCACAACAGAACATCCTCATTAGCTGAGAGGGTTAGTGTTCTGGGAGTAGTACACAGGCAAGAAAATGAGGGCATGAGCAAAAATGAAGCAATGGCATTCAAGTTCCAAGTCCAGAATAATTAAGAGGTCCTGAGCAGCTCCTTCTTTTCAATTCACTCCTGGGATGGAGGCGAGTTGACTGAAATAAAGCCAAAGGACTGAGACCAACATATGTCAATCAAAGCAATTTGTCAGGATAGCTTCCAAATACGGGAATCACAAAATGGTATAGTTATAAAAAACCAACATAATTAGTGAAGTAAATTAAAGACTCAATAAATGCAGTTATAATTTACGTAGCTTGCATTTTCTCTGAGCCTTGTACTAATAATTTTGAAGAGAAAAAGGAGAAAACATGAAACTACTTTTTCAGGAGTATATATTATCTATAAGGCAGAATGCTCAATACTCTATAAAATTTTATTCCGCATAATAATTCTTTGTTAAAATAATTATTCCTAAAAAAGTAGAATACACGAACCTCAGAAAAAAGTTAAACGTGTCTAAAATTCAGAATTTTACATATGGCATAGTTGAGACTTGAACCCAGGGCTACACATACATGCAGTGGTGATGTTTTAGTTGAAACCTAAAAGTGTGTGCACTTTCAGCCGAGCGGCACGAGAGGGTTGGGAGGAAGGTGACGTTGAGGACAGCTGCTTCACTTACCTACACACCTGGTGGAACAATGTACGCTAGAAACAGTTACAAACTACTTAAAAGTGAATTTATAATTTGTTAACCATTTTTATCAGGGAGTAGCTTCTTGAAGCATTCCCTATCTTCTCTCCTGCTTTGTTGGTGCTTCTACTGGAGCTTATTTATTTCTGCCTTGTGTTACTAAGTCCTGAATCTGCAGTGCGAGAACAGGACTTGGTAGAGTTCTACTAAGTCAATCAATGGCAAGTGGGATTGCTCTATACCATGGTTATCTTCAGGGATATAAATCCTGCTTTAAAGTCATTACCATCAATTCTAAATACTTTGTTTTTGTTAAATTTTGGATGGCCTCCATTTAGTTATATTTTTGCAAAGAGTAACATGGTCTGTTTGCCTTGATTACTGCAAACAAAAACTGGAAAACTCTTGTGATGGTAATAATAGATTCAAGGCAATAGAGCATCACATAAAGAAAGCACTCGGTTTTGCTGTGATAACTTGGCCAAAAAAAAAAAAACAACAGTTTCTATAATACATGGAAACTTGGATTAAATGAGAGTTTGTAGAACAAAGATTGTGAAGATAATTTTTTTTGATTTTCCTAAATTCTGTTAGATTAATCAAAGCTGGATTTAGGTTAATAAGGCCTCTGCCGATTAATTGTGATCCTAAAAGAATTTTGTCTTCCCTGTAATTTACTAAAATTGTATCTAATGAGTTGTTTTTCGTCTGCTGAGAAGATGATGATTTATCTCCAAAAAAAAATGCACCATGTTTTGACCTAATATACTTCAGATTCAGTTACATGTCTCAAAAACATTAACCAAAGTAACAATCTGTTCTAGCTGAGAAATGGCAATTTACTTTTCAATGAAGAGTTGCATAATTCTGTGAAAGAATATTTGAAATACATTATTCCTTGGAAATTTTTGTTGTAATTTATTATTTTGCCGTAACTTCTAGTATTGAAATGCAAATACTTCTATGTAATTTATAAAGTGACAAGGCTGGAATGTTTTGAAGCCAGTTGCAGCCAGAATGCTGATACCTTAGTGGAAACTATTGAACCCCTAATTTAATTCTGTTCCACCATTAGTATTTGACATACATTGAATGATATTTTCTGTATTTTTGTGGTGAAACAGTTTGATTTCACAGCTATTTTCTGATATCTTCTGTTTTTTCTCTTTTCCCATAATAGTATATATTTAGAATGCCGAATAGTTACATTCATATTGGAATTGATATATGTATACATTGCTAAGATTACATATATACAAACTATATAAATATAAATACACATACACATATATCTGTGTCTATCTACATGTATATAATCATATTTTAATTTTTACTTTTCTCTGCTCTCTCTGTTCACACCATCTTTGGCTCTATTTTGCATGTCTACAAAGTCTACTTTCCTATTTTCTATCATCTGTTGTGTACTTAACTCTTCAAATTATTATTTTACTCTTTATTGTTGACTTCCTCATATAAGAGAAATCATGGTGTATTTAACTTTCTGCATCTTATTTATGTCACTTAGCATTTTGACCTCAAGGTGCAGCCACTTTTTGGTGAATGACATGATTTTATTTTTCCTTATGGCTGAATAATACTCCATTATGTGTTTATACACACTTTCTTCATTCATGGGTTGGCGGGTATCTTGGCCATTTCCAGAGCTTTGTGATTATGAGTTGCACTACTATAAACGTAAATACACATGTAACATTGTAATATAATGTCTTTACCTCTCTCAGAAAGAAACTCAGTACAGATATAGCTAGATCAAATAGAACTTGTATCTTAGTTTTTTGAAGCATCCCCATACTGATCCACACTGCCAAAGTTTTCTTCTTTCCCCACATCCTCACTAGTACTGGTGTTTCTGAGTCCTTCATGAGAGCCACACTTACTAGAGTGAGATGGATGTTGTGTAGCTTTTATGTGGCTCTCTAATGGCTAAAGAGATCCAACATTTTCTCATGTACTATTGGCCATTTTACTACTTCTTTTTAAGAAGTATCTACTTCAATTGCTCGATTTTTAATTGGGCCTTCTGTTTTAGGGTTTCTAATTTTTTTCAGTTTTTTTGTATAGTGTAGAAATTAGTACTCTGCCAGAGGAGGAGAGGGCAAGATGTTTCCTCATTCTGTAGCTTGTCTCCTCATTTTGTGGGTTGTTTCCTTTCTTATTGAAGAAGTTTTTAATTTGATAAAATATTTTTGTTGAATCATGGTATTGATTTATATGTTTTTATAAAACCATGAATATTTCCAAGCATGTTGCTACATATAACTGAATAATATCTGGGAATTAGCATCTCAGAAAATGGAATTAATGAAAAAATAACTTCAAGTCATTTTCATCACCAATGTTGACCATCTCTTCAAATGTTTTACCCATTACCTGCCCTGATATTGGCAATAATGGATGACCTGTGTCTTTCGTAAACTGAAGGTCTACCCTTCCATCTCTGTAATGGAGCCCATCCTCTCCCCTAATATATTTTGCATTATTTTTTCCTATCTCAAAGTATTGCTTTATCTGCTGGGTATTTTCTACTAGCATGCTATATTGTGTTTCATATGTACAGAGGTGCCCCTCACCAACACGTCCTCTCACGTAACAGCCAAGGTATGTTTTCCGTAAGTGCTTGTTGAAAGTGTTCTGTGTACTTGGAATCTAATCATGTTCTCATTCTCTCTGGAACCACAGCAGTCAGAGGTTTTTTTCAACTAACCAATCGAAAACACTTACCACAATTACATGTGAACTCCACATTATCACAGTCAGAGATCAAGCCACCTTTGACCTACTAACAATATTTACTTGAGTTATAACTCTCTTCTTGCATTTCTTTTTTTCTTCTTTGAAACCTATTTCATGGTTATCTTTCTGATTGGCAGTTCCTTTACAGTTTTCAAAGTTTTTACTTATTTAGATGTATTTTATTAACACTGATTAGTTATAAACAACAATGGAGTTTAATGTGATATTTTTATATACATATCTAACATGTACCGATCAAATCCAACTCCTCTTTCCCCAAACACCCTCCAACATGCTTTTGTTAATCCCTAGTAAAAATTGTTCTACTTTCAGGCTGACTCTTTCAAGATTCTACAGATGAAAGAGGATATATGGTACTTCTCTTTCAGTGTCTAGCTTATTTTATTTTAAATAATTCTCCAGTTCTATTTTATTTCGCTGCAAGTAACAGAATTTCTTTCTTATTTATGGGTGAACAATAATTATTGTGTGTGTATATAATATATTTATTGTATATATACTATACTACATTTTCTTTATCCACTCATTTGCTGGTGGACATGTACGCTGATGGCATCTCTGAGCTCCTATGATTAAACCACAGTGAATATAGGCACATTGGTGTCTTAGTGGTGTGCAATTTTATTTCCTTTGGTTATACCTGCAGAAGTCAGATAGCTGCATCATATAGTAGGTCTGATCATAGTTTTCTGAGAAACTTTTCTCCATAATGATGGCACTAATTTCATATTTTCACCAGTATGTGACTTCCTTTTTCTTCTTATCTTCAACATGTTATTACTGTGTTATCTACATGCTAAGAGTCCTGATTTCAATGCCTGTGCTAGATCCCTTCCTTGACTTAGAGCTTCAAATGTACAACTCCCTGTTCAATGAAGGCATTTACATGTCCAATAATTAAATTTTACTATGTCTCAGACAAAACTTAGTGCATCGCTTGGAACACTTTTCTCCTCAGTTGTCCCCTGCTCAGTAGGTGGCACCTCTCTCCTTTCAGTTGGTGGCTTAAACCCTGGAAGTCTCTCCTGATTCACTTCCTCTCTTCAATCTATGAGCATATCTATTCATCCCTGTTTTAAAATATAATCAGATTACTCAGACCCTTCAGTTTTACTTATACATTTCACTTCAGCTGTTCTAATTTAAACCTGTTAGTCAGTTTGACTGCTTCCAGGTTTATATCACCAATGTACACCAAGGTCTGTTCACCGCAGGTAGAGTGCAACAGGTGCGCCAAGGTCCAATTGTGAGAGCCAATGAGTTTATTGGAGCTATTGACAGAGATACGGGTAAGGAGTTACCTACAGTTGAGGGGCTGCCTAAAGGAGCACAGGTGAGGGTTCACCTTCAAGCCTATGGGTGACTCGAAGGGCACCCCGGCAGAGGGCAGGCCTTATGGCAACTGCACGCGCCGCCTGGGACTATTTTCGCTCTCTCAGGAATTGCCTTTCTCCTCAGCAGCAATTCTTCTTCAGGACTTGTTTCTTTCTCTACAGTTTTCCTCTCCCACTCACTCTCTGGCTCTCGGAACTTCTGTCTTGGGGTGACTGCAGTTCCCCTGGTAAAACTTTTCAAACGAGATGTTGGATTATGTCATTTCTCTAATTAAAGTCCTGGAATATCTTCCCCTCTCACAGTAGAAACTATAACATTACCACAGAATAGAAAAATCTCATGTGAGCCTCTCCCCGGAGGGACACTCCCCTCCCCTGGTCTCACCCTAGACAATCTGTTCTCAGCCATATTACAGCCATACTAATCCTGTGCTCTTTTTAAACATACGAAACATACTTCTCACGAGGCACACATTTGTTGTTGTTGCTTCTCCTTCCTAGAATAAATTCTAAAGGCTGCTGTTCAAATTCACCTCGTCAGAGTGGTGTTTCTTGATTATTCCAAATCAAAGAGCATCTCGTTTATTACTTCTGAGCCTCAGTTTCCTGCTTCATTATTTTATACTCAGGAGTCTCATGTGTCTACTGACTCTTCCTTGTCACCTCTCTGTAAAGTTTTGAAGGTAAGGATGCAGCACGCTTTCATATGCTTTTGTTCAATACATTCTACATCTTAAACTATTTTGAAGGACTCAATAATATTTCAGATTGAGTTTTTCCTCCTTTCTTGTTAAACATACTCATGGAAAAAGTTTTTGAAAAGCCAAAAGGATTCTTACATATCATGTTTAAATCTCAGTCATAAGAATAATGCAAGATAGTTAAATGATTTTCAAAATACTGCAAAAGCCTTTCAAGTTCAGATGATTACATAGAGAAAAAACATAAATTAATGGAATAAGCCAGTTAAACACTAGGATACAGTGGGAATGGGTCAAGCGGGATCTTTATATCCAGCCTGAAGATATTAGTACTCAATTAAAAAAACTCTGCAAGTAAAAATGTTTGTTTCCTAAAGATTGCCAGTTTCTGATACCTATTAAATGGAAAAAATAGGAAAAAATGTAGCAAGTGTCATCCATTTCAGTCTGATATCATTAATTTAGTAGATGAGTGAATCTATACTGAAGTTGAGTATAAATTTTCAGCTCCAAAAATCTAAATGCAGATAAAAATAGACTAGTTCTTGGTTGCAAAAAGAGCTTAAAAGAATTATCTACACATACCATTTAGGGAAAAAAATACAAATGTAATTATAACTCCTTCCACAATAATCGACAAACATCATTAACTATTGTTCATTATTCTCTTCTGTTTCCTGACATTTTGGACATTCTGTGTCCATTGGGGGTTGGGGGGAATTCAATACTTTTTAGAACTGGGTTATACACAGAGGTAACCAATAAAAGCTGCTTTTACACGTTTGAAGACAGCTGCTCTAAACTTGATCTTATGTATTACTGAATGGTGGGCAGAGGAGATGTAGTTTTGGGACACCCAAAGGCCTTACATTATTTCAGAGTAGCAGAGAAAAGAATTCACTAAGTTCTCCCACATGTACTCACCCAAGTCTTTGTAAATCAGTGGTTATACTGAAGCTCTGACCTTAAGTGCAGTCATTTGTGAGGTGACCTTTTAGTGCCATTTTTGTGGCCGTATGTTTTTAGTCCATGCAACATTTCACTTTCATATGCTAACAGCATATCAGATGCTATAAATAATTAGAAGTCCTTAAATTTAAGAGCTAACATCATAAAGTATATCTTACCATGAGAAACAAAAGTGTAAATGTAAGACTACTCTAACCCAAATTTTTTTTTCAGTCAATATTAGTACTGAGAACTTATTCTTTCATTTTGAAAAGTCAGCATAACCATCGCATCTGATCTCACAACTTCCTGTGCTGTTACATATCAAATAATGTTCTTGTGCAAGGTGACATTGTAGCATCAGGGACACGAATGACTTCCTGGACAGTTTATCACACCTGTTACTCTCCAGAAGCTTCCAATGGAGAAAGCCATTCTCAATCCACACATCTAAAGCAACGGAGTATGCTGTGCAAATGGAAGGCAACGACGTGTCTTTTGCATATGTATAACATGGATCCAGTCATTCAGTAAATAGACTAGAGAAGTTCAAAATAAGGTTCAGTAAAGAAAGACAATCAGAAGAAAAGTTTATTCTGTAATTTCTGACTTTAAGTTTTTACATGTAGGAAGAGTCACAGATGATTCTCATCTACTTGATAGCCAGATCTTCTTGTGTATTGACCTAGTGCAGTAGATCTTTGTTTCTTACTGTTGTGTTTTCCAAAGATGAAAGCCCTCTCAAACCAGTGATCAATAGTTCTTTCTCTTTTTTTATTTCTAAGAAAGTACAGAAAAAATATATTTCTGGTCAAGGACCAGAAAACAAACTATGTGAGAATTCTGTAGCAGTGTGGAAGGAGCAGCTTTCATTCCACTAGACTGTGGGTCCCTTGGTGGTAATCCGCCTTGTTCAACACAACACCCCCACTGTCTTCACAGCACCTGCCTCAAAAAGACCTGTTTTATGAATAAAGCACACAGTTCTAAACAAATTCTAAAGGTTTGTTTCCATGCTTAGTGATTTTTAGGTGAACTATGGGAGTATGAAATGGCAATTTTTCTGAAATGATGATTAACCAAGTTGTTCTTTGACGGTTTTGCTAATTGATCTGTTATTACAAATGTTATCTGTTAGTACCTGCTGCAAGGCAGAAGCCATTTTCTATAGCGCTGAACTTGTCCTCATGAAGCTGGAGTAAAAAAAAAAGAAAATGCAATAACCGAGTCAGGAAATACACATACGACACTGAGTGGGGCAAATGACTCAATGGCAGGTCATTAGAAATGACTACTTAAACATGAATCATGTATCTAGGAAAGTGCATGCTAAGCAGAGGGACGAGGAGGGGAAAAAAGGTTCTGAGGCTGAAATACACTTGACCTGCTTTTTCAAGTAGCAGACGTCAGTACGGCAGTAGGTAGGAATCTGGGGAAGCCTCAGAGGGGAGAGCTCGATGAAGGAGACTCTGTTCAAGGAAAGGGGGCAGGCAGTGCATTCCTCGTGAGACCATACGATGGGAAACTCGAGCAGGGGAGTAAGACTCAGCTAATATTTTTAACGAGCAAGTCTGGCTGCTGTGTAGAGAGACATACAGGTGATAAGTAGAAAAAGATAGGCTAGCTAACTGCTATTGGATCAGGATGGTAGTGGTTAGAGGTTTTGGGGAAAATTCAAGTTGTAGATATGGTTGATTCTTGTTATTCATGGTTGTCCTGTTCTGTAAAGGTTCTACAAATTAGTGAACACTTAATTACTGCTTCTGGGGAGCTGTAGGATTAGCTTTCTGTGAGCTTCTCATCAAATATTTTCAAAAACCAATATTAATATATAAACTTACAATGTAGTTTTGTTTTATCTCTTCTCAGCCTTTTGGCTAAGATTAAATGAATTTCTATTTAAATATACTATACTTCATAGGTTATGGATTCTTTAGCATAGAAAGGCTTATTTTGGCTTATAGTTCTGGAGATTTCTGACCCCGAAGCATCGGCTCCATGTCTTCATGGCCTGTGGTACAGCAGTAAATCCTGTTGGGAGCCAGTAGTGAAGGAAGTTGCTCTCCACCCGGTAGCCTGAAGCAAAGAAACAAAGAGGTGGGCCGAGTTGCCATGTCTCCTTCAAGTGCCTACTTCCACACAACGACGGGAAAGTTTCTAGTGAGGTCCCACAGCTTGAAGGCTGCATCACTGTGCTAGGGATCAAAGCATTGGTAGGCCTTTAGGGAACAATTAGCCACACCGTAGAACCTTCCACAGCATGGTTAGGAACAGTCACCAACAAGAAACACAAAAATCCAAAATACAAAGCACTGAAGAGACTCTGAGATAATGTTTGCATTATCAGAACTGATGTTTCCCCCATGGAATGAGATAACAAGTGACTAAAACTTTTCCCTGTTTTGTGTATGTCTTTTAATGACCACAAAATCACCAGTACATTGATTTTGGGGAAACTTAAATGAATATGCAAATTCACAATTTATGAATAATGAAGATCTATCTTGTAGAACTAACCAATTTTGCTGATTACTTGGAAGTCTGTACATTTTCTTCTAAATTACCCTTGTCACCTTAAAAAATGCTTTGTTTAATAATCCATTCCTCTGTGACTCAATTAAATTTTAATATGAAAATCTGGATTAATAAACATTTGAAGAAGTTTTGTAGTATGGTATTCATTTAGTTGAGCTGTTTTGGTAAAGAAAGCATTACCCACATAGCATCAATTTTTGTTCGTTCTGAAATTTAGGCAAAGGGAAAATTGCCAGCAAATAAGGTTTTCAATATTGAACTAAACTGGATTATTTTCCTTGAATGAATCATCCAGATTTAAGTTTTTTTAAAGCTAGATAAATTTTTAATTTTCTTAAATGCACTTTAATGTTTTGGCAGCCTTTTCAGAATTTCTAGTCTACATTATGCTTACCTTGACAAAATAGCCCCAATTTTGAAATAATATTGTGTGCAATTCCTGAAAATGTTTTGTTGCACTTAATACTGAAGCAATGTCTGGACCCCTCTTCATTATTCCCATTACCACACATTTTTTTCTTGAACATTTTAATATGTTAATATTTACTTATATAGTTGGTATTATTTCTACTATGAATCAACCTCCATAAAAAAGGATTAATTTATTCCTTTCAGGACTTAGAATAGTGTCAGACCTATGGAATACGCTGGCTAAATAATTATTGAATAAATTAATGTTCATTAATTAAAAATGGCAGTGAGAAGCTTTTCTTTTGTGCTAAAAAGTATCAAGTGTTAACTATACTTTAGAAATGAAGCCTCTGAAAATATTTTATTGATATATGCTTATAATACATAATAGTTATTTTATTTTGGGAAATTGCAACATGCATATATAACAAATATTAATAATTTTGATCCCATTTATTGTGGCTTGGGTCTGGAATGTCCCCCAAAATTCTCAAAAGTGGTAAACTAAATTTAGCAGAGGAAATGTAAAGGCAGCCCAGTCTTCTGGCTGTGGCATGGCTACTGATAGCTGTATTTAGCCAGACTTACAGTAAGAACTGGGAACAAAAGACTAAGTCGAAAAATTAGAAAAAAAAATTTTGCCCCAGTAGGAGCCACATATAATACTGGAGACAAAACATTTGTGGTGCCAAAAAGATTAATGTCATTAACAAAAATCTAAAACATAAAACCCAAATACTTTGTAGAGGAACAAGAAAAAGATAACTTGAAGGCATCTCAGAAATCAGAAAGATGTTAACCATCACAGGCTCAAGGGTACAGAACTGTAAACCGTTCATTTGAAGAAGACTATCCGGGATGCCCTCCTCAGGGAGAGCCTTCTACGGAGTTGGTTTCAAGGGCTCCATCTCGCCATAGTCCCTAGTTACTGCTTCCACTGATAACAAGCTTTGGAATTTTCCACCTGATCCTGGTTTTATTGATATGCAGAATATGAGAGTTGTGTGTTTCACCTAGATGTAAAAGAAAGGCCTGAGAGGCCTGGAAAGGAGCTCTTGGGAGATAAAAGTATATGAAGCTACAAGAATAGTGGAGATCCCGGGAAGTCAGAGATGCCTGGAATGTGCAGTAGACTGTATAATGAGGAAAACTGCACGCCACACATGGAGCTAGCACAAGAGGGAGGCTGCATGCAGCTGTGGAGGCGTTAGTGGCCAGGCTGCCCCAGAGCTTTGGAATGCACACTTTACCAGCGTCTGCCTGCAAGGCCAGGTTTGGGGCTACAGAACTTCTTACCTGGGTAGGCTTTGGTCCAATTGTTTTGGTCCAATTCTATTTTTTAAATTATTCTATTTCTCCCTTTTTGAAAGAAAATGTTTACCTTGTGGCGTTCTATATTGGGATTATGTGACTTGCTTTTACTTTTTATTTATTTATTTTGAAGACAGGAATTCACTCAGTAGACCAAGCTAGTCCTAAACTCAGTCTATGGCCACAGCTAGCCTCGAATTTATGGCAGTCCTCCAGCCTCAGCCTCTTGAGTGCTGGGACCCCAGGTCTGGGGCTCCCCACCCAGCTTATGTGGTGCTGCAGAACCAAATGCAGGGCCTTTTATTTACTAGGCTGGCATTCTAGCCACTATATTGTTCCTTCAGCTCACAGAAATTCACAGTTAAGAGTTGGCCTTGAATCTTAAGAAAGACTTGGACTTACACTTTTGAAAAAAAAAGTTTCAGCATTTGAAACTTTGGGGGAGGGGATGTTGTATTTTGGTTATAGTTTGAGATATTTGGAATCATGTTGAGTTGCATGGTCACCTTATTGTGACTATTTGGCAAGCAGGTATTCTAAAGGAGATATGTTTTAGTGTGAAGCTGACAAAGGCTGGGATGTGGCAGTTAGGACAGGGTGTTAATCTGACTGGCTTGGAGCTCTGACTAGAAGGCTGGATGAGAATATTTCTGCGTGTTTCTGGGTGGGTCATCAAGTCCATCCTGTAGGATCCATGTGTGGCTCTGTGGCCCCTCCTCTTGGTGCTTTCCAGTAATGAAGAATAGTTTGGAAAGCAGGGGAAGAGAAAAATACAAAAGAAAAGTTAGGAAATAAGGAGAGACAACATAGAAATGAAAATAGAAGAGAAATTTAAAAATAGATTTGATGAGATTATTTCTATGCCTAGGAAGTGGGAGTAGGGAGAGGTTTGACAAGTTATGTGTAGGGGCAGAAAGAAAGGTAAAAAGAGACTATGCAGATGTAAGAAATACAGATGTAGGAGGATTTGTAAAGATAATATTCAATTAATAAACTAGCAGAAACTCAATGTTAGAAGATTCGAAAAGCAAGGAGAAGCTGAGAGGCAAATGTAAGACACTGTGGAAGCAAAAAATAACACTCAATACTCGTACCTACTTGCATGTACACATGTACCCAAGATAGACACTCTGAAATCAAAACAGCAATAAGCTTTCATGGACATATTTATAAACAAGAAAAGAAGGGAAGAGAAGGGGAAAGTTGAGAGGGTGTGAGAGGTAAGAACAAAGAATGAGCTCCCTCTTTCCTACCATGTCTCTCATTTGCCTTTTTATTTCTTCAGTAACAAGAGGGAAAAAGAGGAATGAAAATCCTGGTCTGACATTCCTCCTGCATCGGTATCTATGCCGGAGTCTAAACGAGGCTGAAGACATTCCTCCACCTCAGCTGAAAACGGAGTAGCCTTGGAGAAATGGTGCAAAACCGAGCTCCACTCTTCCATGGTTTTAGCTAGCCAGTAGTGTTTGAATGAATTCCCAACAAATAGCCACTTCTCTGTACCTTGGCGTGAGGGGACTGGAGATTCGTAGAGATCCCCTGGGCATGCGCCTTGATCTGGAAGGTAGGCCAACACTTCAAGTCAATTCCAGTACACATTTGTGGAGGTGTGGCTGGGCAGCAGAGCCTGTGCGCTGTCTTCAATCTGGGCGCCTCCGAGTGGATGAGATTGTGCTGGGGCTGTGGCGCCCAGCCTTCCACTGATCCCTGCGTGTGCTCCCCCATATTCAGACCTCTTCCCACCACAAAACCTGCCGTTGTGCTCATTGTCTGCTGCTGTTCCTCTCTCAGCAAA
Organism: Ctenodactylus gundi; assembly: GCA_004027205.1. NCBI lineage: Eukaryota > Metazoa > Chordata > Mammalia > Rodentia > Ctenodactylidae > Ctenodactylus > Ctenodactylus gundi. The sequence goes on from PVKB01001913.1 coordinate 318,736, forward strand.
GGGAGTTCTTCCAGCCCTTTCAGATGAGTTTGGGTTCTTTCCCCTCCTCCGGTGTTTTAAGTTTTTCCCAGCCACATTTCTCTAGGGGACATTTCTTATTATTGGGGCTGGCTGGCATTCAATTCCTTCCTGCCACACGGTGATAGTTACAACTTGGGGTTAGGGGAATGTGAAGATTTTCTGCATCTGGTAAAGGTAACGTGAGTTATTCAAGATGCCTTTGTGCCCCAATTGCTGCTTTTCCTGAGATAAGGATCCCCAGGGAGGTTTCGGGCATCCAAACCAGTGTAGATCTGGAAGAACAGATGGCCACTATCACTCCTGTCTCCTCCGTTCAATTTGCTGAGGCCAAATCTCCTGTCAGCACAGCTGCATCTTTACCCTGACGCACACCTAGTGAACACAGGAGAATGCCTGGGTCTTCCTACATCTGCAGGGAGGCGAAAGCCTCCTCCTCTAAGCTCCCACTCTTTGAGAGCTGACATCCTCTGTTTCAGTTACTCTTTTATCTTTCTAGTTACCTCTATTTCTCTGGTTAGCTTTGTTTCTTTTTGTTTCAAGACATGGTCCCTTGGGACTCAAGGTAGCTCTGTCTCTTCACAGAGCTGTGTACCTTGTGCTATTGGTGAGAATTCCAGAACAATTTGTAAGAACAGGAACCTCTACTCTGCTATCTGTTGTCTACCTCTGGTGATAGTTACAGAAATGGGTTTTGGTCATTATTAGTCAAATACAATCTCCTTGCTGGAATTTCTGGATCTAAGTGGTTGAAAACGATGACTGGTTACTTTGTCTTCTTTTCATTATAAAGATTGCAGCAGGAGATAGTGGGGTCCTAGACAGGGATACAGGGGCCCCAGAAATGGAGAACTACTGAAAAGCAGGATTATAGAAAAGGCAGCAGGCTGTAACTTGTAAGTCTGTAGCTGCCCACTCTCCAGAACTACTAAGACAATAGGGTGAAAGACTTTCAGGGAGAGAGTCCCTAGCAATCATCCTTAACCAAACTGCTTAGCAAAAGATAGTCCCTTTCTTGGCACAACTATAAGAACCCTTCCAGAGAGGAAGGGGCCAGGGACAGAATACAGTCAGTCCCCAGGGCATGCCCATGATCCCTGCCCTTCACCTAGGTCACACGTCCTAGGTTTTCTTCACCTTCGAGTATCATCAGCTTATAGCCCGTCAGTGAATTAATCCACAGGTGAATTCATGGCCCTCATGAGCAAATCACTCTGCAGTAGCCTTTGAATACTGTTGCAGTGGGAACGAAACCTTCAGCACCCAACACTTAAGACGACAGTAGAAATCCAAACCAAAACAACACACAAACTTTTCTGTTTATGTTTATAGCAGAATTGCTTCCACATCTTAAAGTAATGTTGTCCCATTTCTTTAATAAACCAAAATCTTTGTGTGAAGGTAAAAATTCATCTTCATAAATTTAAATTTATTTTAAATCCAATACAGAAAAAATGCCAACACAATAGGCAATTCTTTGCTACAGATATAGTGGTTTTTCCTTGTTTCATAATGTTCAAAATTCTGCCTCAAACTTAATCATTAAAAAAAGATTTCTACATCCTGGGTGAAAGGAATATAGGTGAAACATTAAAAACTTTGTAATTCTTTTTCAGTGTTTTCCCAGATGTGCTACATGGACATTCAATATTCAAATCGTTTGGAAGTACTTATCAAAAATTCAGTTTCCTAATTCTATCTCTAAGTCTTACATAATAAAGGCATTTATCTGCCTATTACCTCGGGAAAACTTTGTGCAATAAAATAGCACAATTCATTTAGACAAGTACCTGAAACATTTTGCATATTCACAAGTGAAAGGCAAAGTCTGTCTTTCTGGGGATTCAAATTGCTTAAACCTAATTGAAGAGATTCCTCATGACTCCCATGAGAATAAAAATCTGTCCTCCCTTATTTCTAGCATTTCTAGGGGAAGGTTGCTATGATCAGAGCCAGAAGGAAGGCCTTCAGACTTCTCTAGGCAGATAAAAGAAAACCGATTTCCATTATTTAAGACAATTGAGTCACAGGTACTTAGCAGGAGGTTTTAGTGGCTGAGGCACAATTATATACACAATAAAGACCTCGCAAAAATCATTTGTAAGCTCTGCTAAAATGCTTCCCCTGAGCATGAGCCCTGATGTTTCTTCCCTGGGTATATAAGTCTAGGAGGAAAAGTAAACTTGTTCTGTCCCGTACGTGAGAGAGTTCCACAAGTCTACCTGAGTGGATCATTTGTGAATTGTGCATGCTGATCCACTCTCCCAATTAACCAATCAGCTTTATGTTTTAGACTTCTTCCTTTTAATTTTAAGCCATATCTTAAAGATAGCCTTGAGATGGATAAATGTTTCACAAATGAAGTACCAGGTGAAGTTCAGATCCCAGACTGGTGCATATAGTCATGAAGTGAATGAAAAACAGACCTGTTTCCATTATGTTATACTGAAGCTCTATCGGAAATCGTTCCTGTTTCCGGTAAACATTTGTTAAACACTTCCTTCAGGTAAATCACAGCTCAGAAGTTACTTTAATGACCAAAATGAATCAAAATCTCCATCCTAAAATAAGCTATAGTCTACTAAGGATCATGTTAGTATGTGATACAGTCTGTTAGTTTCATACACAGACCTTTTTCAGTCATAACTTATAAAATAGAGAAAAGATACAAGTGGAATGAAAGGGAAGTAAAACAATATATTAGAAATTATATGCCTCTGTCTTCTGTTGTTCTCTAGTTTTCAACTTAATTATCCAGTGTTTCAGCTCATAGAGTTTCAGCAATCTTCATCACTTCCTGCTCCTAGGTTCTTCAACAAACAGTAGAGAAATGTTATCTTTTCATGATTTGGTTGGCAACTTTGAGATTCTTTGCATGCATCATAAAATACTAATGCTGGACCAGGAGATGGAACACATTGGGGACCTCTCTGGGGAGATAGTATCACTTCCAAGGGGACTTATTTTTTGACAGAAATCTTTCCCCTTAAATAACATGTTTGTGTGTGTGTGTGTGTGTGTGTGTGTGTGTGTGTGTGTGTGTGTGTATAACATATATACAATATATTATTTTTTCTGCAAAAACATCAGTGTTACAGAAGGTGAAATTTATGACACTTTCCAGGACAGATGCTGTTCTACAGCAAAGCTATGTCCCTGGTTTACAGCAACTTGGCTTATGCTTTTCTACAAGGAGCCGATGTTATACAGTAGTAAATCCAGGTGAAACGCTCGTAAGCCAATTTACAGCTTTCAATCCTCATCACCTACATAAAATTTCAGTCTTTTATCCAAATATCTCTAAGCTGACCTGTGCTTCACACTTTACTAAACTGTACAGCTGTTGAAATCCTTTGTACTGTTATGTGAATGCTTTTACATTCTTGAATTGCTATTTAAAAGATGTTTCTTGATATAACATACCTTAGCAATAGGATTATAAAATTTTGTAAGTCAGTGATTTTTATTATATTTAAGAAGGCAGCATAAGCTTTAGTATCAGTCTGGGTACATTTGACTTAAGTCAATTTATAAAAATATATCAAAAATTCATCAGAACAATGAAAGCTTGTCTACAGTGAAAATACAGAGTAGTAGAAGAAATAAAACATTTGTATAAATATAAGAAGGGACAGAAGAGCGCCATAAGATAAATATAAACAAAGAACACATAATTTTAGCTAAGGACCATGTCACTGTCTACTAGGTAAGGCAGAGTGGCATATAGGAATAGATTTCCAAACAGAAACCTGATCAATATTTCAGCAATAAAAAAACAAAAGACATAGTTAGAGAACAGTGAATATGTTAGTTGCTATCTAGGAAACCAAGTGGGGAGCAAAATCAGAAAGTAACTTCGAAAACAGACTGCAAACATCTTGAATGCCAGACTGTGGAGTCTGGACTCTAAGTTTTGGTGAACTACTGGTGTTTTGACAGGGAGGCAACAGCTGTGCCTCCTGTGAATCAGCTGCCATTTCAGAGTAAAATAAGCAGTATACCTGAGAGATATTAAGGTTTTTTTCCTGTGTAGTAAATAAAAACAGTCACTTTTGAATGATTATTTTGGGGAAATAAGTTGCCAGTATCCTGAAGTTTAGATTCAAACATTACTTGTAAAATCACAGTCCAGGGCAACTTGTACTACTTTTCTTGTCTTCTTTATGTAAAATTGAGCAAGACAGATGCTTTTTTGTATTGTGACAGAGACTGATTTGAGAGGCTTACTTATGAGTTCATCAGTAATCAGCTACATGATCCTCAATGCTACAACATCTCTGTTGTTTTCATTGTAACAAAATGAGGATTATCATAAAGGTCTATTAAGTTCAAAAGTTTAATACAGACAAATTGTGTCATATTAAACATAGCATAGCATACTTCAAATAAAATAATATAAATGTATTGTGATGCATTGATGCAGGGCATAGAGAAGGATTTCATGGATCTACGGTGCAGGTGCAACTCTATGTGAGTTGGGTAACCAATCACTTTATTATAAGCCATGTTATTCGAAACGAGAGCACTTAGTGGTCAGCTCACCTAATGGCAAGTTCTGTAAAGCCACTTTTCTTTTGAATCTTCCAGATACCCTTGAAATATGTCAGGACATATATGCTAAAAATACAAAGAAAAATTTTCAAGTTACACAACTAAAATATCTGTAAGAGGGCTTTATAGATATATGCTATATTCATGAATTAAAAGACTCAGTGTTGTTAAAGTATCAGTTTTCTGCACTTAAATCTACATAATCGAGAAAATATTAATATAGTTAGCATTTTGTGAAACTTTACTGGGTACCGTGACTTATGCTAAGCATTTTATTTTACATGCGAATCTCATTTCATATTTACATAATCCTGTGAGTTAGGCATTATGACTACCTTCCATTATAACTGAAGAGTATAAGGGTTAGCATAGATAGAACTTACTCGTAGCTGGCGCTTAATTCATGGTGAAGTTTGCACAGACACTCTGGTTCCACAGCTTGTTCTCTGAACCACTGTGGCTGTAATATAATGGCTTTCACTTGTTGATTGTTTAATATCGAACATTCTGAGCATCTAGGTTAATTCATTTCTTCTTCAGAGCAATCCTTTAGACTATATTTTCTGCTCATTTCTAATGAACCTAAGGCAAATGAAGCTTCTATGACTTGTCCAAAGTGTTAGAGATGTTGATACAGGAGACAGTGGTACAGCACAGAGCCCAATATTTAACAGTGCGACCCCATGGGCCTTTCTGTGTCTAAAGTATACTCTGCTTTTCTTTATGTCCAAAGATTTGAAGAGATTTTCCAAAATTTCTTAACATGTTACTATCTGTAACTTGTTACTATCTTACTGTGAAGCAGGACAATACAATGAGCAGTTGCTAATCCGCACATGGCAAAGTTTCTAAAGAATGTCGTTATGATTATCTCTATGTAGGCGTGGGAAAACATCCAATAAGTGGGTCTACCTTTATATTTTCCATATATATTGAAAGTTTTGATTTTTTTCCGGGAGCACATCATCAAGAAAGACACTAAATTTTGAAATCCCAACCTGTTGTAAAAGTCATTCTGAAATACCATTTAATTTGGAAACATGAAAAAAAAATTAAACTGATTCAGCTAAATTTTTCTTTTTTTAACTTGGCGCACAGTTTATTTCAAATTGCTCTGGTGTTTTAAAAATGCATTGAAACTTTGGTATTGCTTATGTAAAAGTTTTTATTTCTTGGATTTTGTTCAACCCAATAATTTTATTCATAACCATTCAGTTGTATCTTACATGCAATGTCATCTGTCCATACTTATTTCTGGAAAGATTTTTGGATGATTTATATTAATGTACAGCCACCCTTATCCACTAGTATTCATAAGCATTCATTGGTTGTGGGTTCCAGAAACTCCAAAGAATACCAGCATTCAAGGATCCTCAAGTCCCTGCTATAAAATGCATAGAATCTGCATATAACTTGTGCTTATTCTCTGATACACCTTAAATTATCTCTGAACTATAATAATGTAAATGCTATCTAAATATTGTTACTCATTGTTTACAAAATAATTGTCTAGGTAAAAATGCAGGTATTTTTCTTTTTTAGTACATTGTGGGTTGAATCTACAGACTCATAACTCATGGATATGGAGGAGCCACCTGTACATATTTCTCTATAAAATATGTAATAATAGAGTATCCAAATCATATCGTCAATTGTTTGTTCTTGAACAAACCTCTGCATGAAAAACAAACATTATAACTAGAAGTAATCTATATGACAAAAAGTCATAACCATTTTAAAGTACAAATTTTGTAAAAATTGAGACATGGTTAAACTAGGCGTAATGGTGCACACCAGTGATGTCAGCACTTGGGAGGCTGAGGCAGGAGAATTGCCGTATGTTTGAGGCCAGGCTGACTATACAGTGAGTTCAGGATCAGCCTCTGGACTACAGAGCAAATACCTTTTCTGAAATAAATGCATAAATAAAGGAAGAAAGATGCATGATAATGAGGAAAAATGCTTTTAAAAATAAAGTAATAGTCTCTATTCTCACGACAATAGGTTTTTAGAAGCTTAAGAAAGTTTCTTTCCTTTAGAAGTAGAAATATAAAAGACTTAACCTAAAAATATCGAGTTGGGAAACAAAGATCAAGATTTTCAAGCGGCAATGGGACAATATAAATCCTTTGATGTGGTTACAGGTTAATATAGTCAACATAAATATAGTATATAAGGGTGATTTTATCTGTAGATACTTCTAAATCTTAAGACAAAAGAAAAATGAGGATTGTAAGAAGTAAATAAATTTTGCATAATATAGCTAAATTACAAAAGAAGGCAGGTGTGTTCTGAAATTTTCTTCCTTTTTATCTAGTTTCCATAAGTGGAAAGCACAGACGGAAAGGAGGTGGAGGAACAGGTTATGAGAATGTCACAAGGAGGAGTCTAGAATGAGTGTGGAACTTTTTCATGGAATAACACTTTCCTTATGAGAATAAGTTAGAAAAGTATAAAGAAAAACAATTCCGAATTAAATGCAGTTGAAAAATTACAGAAAAAGACCTCATGAGCCCCAGTGTTACCCCCCCTCCCAAGAAGCCATCATGGGCGTAGGTGCATCCCATGCATCACAGCCACCCTCTCCCAGACCCTCCCAAGGTGCCAGCTGCTCACATGCCCCAGCGGACCAACCAAGAAGCCATCCAAGGTCCAGGTGCTTCTTAAGCCCTGCCACCGGACTCGCTGCTGTTTTTCAAAGCCGCAGCAGTTTACGTGTCTCCAAGGACCTGCCTGGAATTCATCCCAGCCCTAGGTCAGTCCAGCACTGTGCCATACCCACCCAGAGGCTGCAGCAAGTCAAGGTCTATTGGGTGCTGCTGTGCAGGATCCCAGCCTAAAATCCTACTGGGCCCACCCATAACTATTTTTTTTTTAAATTTGTTTTGTTTGATATTCTGTGTTTGGTTTGGGTTCAGTTGGGTTCTGGTGATGTAGTTGTTGTTGTTTTCTTCTTATATTTCTTTACTTATTTTTCTTTGATTTAGCGTTCTACCTTTCCTAAAATTGACCAAGTTCCCTCGAGTTATTCTTCTCTACTTTTTATACTCTTCCTTTTTTCTCCCTTTTATGTGCATTTCCCCCTTTCTCTCCTTTCTTTCCACCTTTTTTCTTTATTTGATAATTCCCGAATCTCTCCCTTTTTTGATTAATTATAGCGTAGTATCATAAATATTTCCACAGACACTCTTCCCACTTCACTCAGAGTTCTCTTTGATTCATCTGAAACTAACTTTGAGTGCTCTTCTCCATCTGTTGCTCTCTGACAGGGAAAAGAGCACTGACAGATCACTCACTATCATAAGAATATTCTTCTGCTTCCCATGTATAGCTAAAGCTCTCTTATTAGGTTATATTACCATCATCAATAGTACACTTTAATAAGTCAATAATAGGTTAAGTTAGATTAGACATACAGTAAGGGTATATTGCACCTATTAATCTTATGGGTAGAGTGGTTATACTGTTAATTTAACTACTAGGATGACCAGTGAATTGTTAATATTGAATAGTATTGTAAATGTAAACCTTATTCAAAATTTAATGGTTTTTGTTTGTTTGTTTTGGTACCGGGGATTGAACCCAAGGCCTTGAGCATACCAGGCAAGCACTTTTGCCACTGAGCTACATCCTCAGCCCTACTTGTTCAAAATTTAAATGTTAAGATTGCTAAAGATCTCCATACCCAAGATAAACTTCCAAATGTTCTCTCTATAGATCATATGTAGTTCTGTACTCTGTTTCTTCTCCACCAAAGAATGCAGAAGATTAAGGTCTCAACAAAAGTCTGATGTTCAGAATACCTTAAAAATTAATAGTTAAACAAATTGGAAACAGCCCTAAATTCTAAAACTGGAGCAAAATCCAAGTAACGCATAAGGCAAATCCAACAAATGTATCTCTAGAATAGAAAGAGTCTGTCAATAATACCTGAGCTTCAACTCACTATAATAGAACGATGAGAAAACAAGGTGCTAAGTCACTGAAAAAAAAAAAGAAGAAAACACTCCAGAAACTAATAGCAGGAATCTTGAAATAGCACATCCAACCAGTAGTAAATCCAATAAAGATACCTTCTAGGCCCAGAAGCTCACACAGGATATAAAAGAGATGTTCAGAGAGCTCAAAGCAGACATATAGGGAGTAAAAGACACCATTGACAAGAAGTTTGAGGAATTTAAAGAAGAAACAGATAATAGAGGCAGTTCAAGAAATCAGGGAACAATTCAGCCAAGATATAAAAACAATGAAAACTGAACTCCAAGAAGGGAAAAAAAATTACAGAAAAAAATAACCAGATTGAAAATTTTTAGAACAGACTATCAGACCTGGAAGATGAAGTAGATAAATTGGAACACACAGGCAGTAAAGAATGCAAAACAAAAAAGAATGTTTACAACAGCTGACAGATGACTCAAGGAGAAACAACCTCAGGATTATGGAAGTGCAGGAGCAAAATGAGGAAGAACAAAGGCTTAAAGAAAGTATTCAATGAAATAATGGAAGAAAATTCCCCAAATCTAAGGAAAGTTACTTTAGGCAGATAGAACTCAAAACAACTTCAACCAGAAAAGAAAACTCCATGACATATCATAATTAAAATACTAGATATCCAACAAAAAGAGAGAATATTAGAAGCTGTAATATGGGGTCTGGAGGAATGGCCCAGTGATTCAAGTGCTTGTCTAGCAAGCATTAAGCCAAGTGCTAGGTACCTGAGTTTGACTCCCCAGCATGACATAAACTGGGCATGGTGGTGCACACCTGTAATCCCAGCACTCAGGAGGCTGAGGAGGAGAATTACCATGAGTCTAAGCCCAGCCTGGGCTTCATAGTGAGTTCAGGACCAGCCTGGGCTACAGAGTGAGAGCCTGTCTCAATTAATTAATTAATTAAAAGCTGTAAGAGAAAAACAGTGGGTGATTTTATAAAGCCCATTAAGATAAATGTAGATTTCTCAACCCAAACCCTAAAAGACAGGAGATCATGAAACAATATCATCCAAGCACTAAGAGCACATAAATGCCAACCTAGACCGCTATCCAGCAAAACTATCTTTTAAATTAGAGGGAGAAATTAAAACTTTCCATGATAAAGGAAGCCTAAAGAAATTTGCAAACACTAAACCAGCTTTTCAGAAAATACTTATTGGAACCTGAGACAGAGAAAAGGAGACTGATAACACCAAAGATCAGAGAGAAAAATAGACAACAGAAAGAGGAGAATGAGCTGGCAGAAGAGTAAGGTAAGTAATTAACACTGAAAAGTTATAACCATGGCAGGACATAAAAAATACACCTCAATACTAACTCTGAATGTGAATGTCCTTAACTCACCTACCAAAAGACTCAGACTGGATAAAAAAAAACCAAAAATCTGCAACTTGCTGTTTACAAGAGACACACCTTAACTGAAAGCAAACTCATAGATTGAAAATAAAAGGGTGAAATTCAATATTTCATGCAACAGGGTCCAGGAAATAAGCAGAACTAGCTGTATTAGTCACAGTCTCATTAGACTTTAAAACAAAACAGATTAGGAGAGACAAAGATGGTCACTATATACAGGTTAAGGGAACAATAGAACAGGAAGAATTCATAATCATCAATATATATGTTCTCAACTCTGGAGCACCCAATTATGTAAACCAAAAATTATTAGATCAGAAAGGACAGATAGGCCCCAATACAATTACAGTAGGGGACATTAGTACTCCACTATCACAGACAGATCAACTAAAAATCTACAAAAATACAACCGTTAAATGACACTATAGATCATTTAGAATTAATAGATGTCTACAGAGTGTTCTACCCAATATCAAAAGAATACACTTTCTTCTCAGTAGCACATGGAACATTTCTAAACTTGAACATATTATAGGCCATAAGTCATGCTTAAATAAATGCAAAGGGATCAAAAAAAATTCCTTGTATATTTCCAAACCACAGTGAAATAAAACTGTAACTTAACGGCAGAAGAAACAGAAGTAAATACACAAATACATGAAGACTAAACAACTTACTACTGACCGAACAATGGATCGCAGAAGAAATCAGAGAAGAAATCCAAAACATTATAGAGTTAAATGATAAAGGAAGTATATCATATCAGAATCTTTGGGACACAATGAAAGCATTACTTAGAGGGAAATTCATGGCTATAAATGCACACATCAAAAGAACACAGCAATCACAAACACAATGATGCACCTCAAGGTCCTAGAGAAACAATCTAAGCCAAAAGGTAGTAGAAGAAAGGAAATTATAAATATTAGATCTAAAATTAATGAAATTGAAGCTAAAACAATTAGATTAATGAATGAAAGAGCCAGTGCTTTGAAAGAATAAACAAAATTGACAAAGCTCTAGCTAAACACACCAAAAGAGGAAAACAACACTAATGCGATTAGAAATGAAAAGGGTGAAAATACAACAGACTGCAGAAATTGAGAATATTACAAGAAATTATTTCAAACAACTATATTCCAACAAGTTGGAAAATTGGGAAGAAATGCATAACTTCCTAGACACATACAAAATACCAAACTTGAACAAAGACATAAAAAACCTTGAATAGCCCCATTGCACTCACAGAAATTGAAGCAGTAATAAAATCTCTACCTGCAAAGAAAAGTCCAGGACCAGATAGATGGATTCACAGCAGCATTTTTTTCAGGGCTTCATGGAAGAGCTAACTCCATACTTCTTAAACTGTTGCATGAGGCTGAAAGAGAGGGAATGCTACCCAATTCATGGAGACTTTTACTAGATTTCAGAAGGCCTTGGAGGGCAGACATTGTGCCCTTGAAAGGGCAGTGGATAATGTAAAAGAGAAGCTAAAAGTGCAGTGAAGACACTGGAGATTTGAGGATGCCACAACATGGATTATCTGCAGAGGAAGGCCACAGATTGTCAATGGAACTAGCCCCAAAGAGAACCCATGGAGGTCACAGCCAGAGGCAGTGATATAGACGTGAGGCCACCAAAGCCTTTGGACCTCAGATCTTGCCACAGGTTGTACTGTGTGGTGGACATGGAGCTGCATAATTTAATGGAACTATAGGATTTGGTGTTTGCTGGCTTTTGTGCTTGCTTCGGTCTGATTGCTTTCTGTCCTCTTATTCCTCTTTTTTGAAATGGGAATATTTGCCATGTGACACTGTTTAAGGTGTTTAACTCTTCGATTTTTCACAAGGGTTTTTAGGTAATGGTTTGCCTTGAGTCTCAGAAGACACTTTGGACTTGAAATTTTAACAGTGCTGGAAATATTAAGACCATGGCAATTCTTAGATATATAAAATGTGTTATGCATAAGGAGGTGGACATGAGTTTGGGCAGCTAAGGGTGCAATGTTATGGTTTGGATCTCAAATGTCCCCCAAAAGTTTCATTTATTTGGAGGTTGTAGTTTATCTGCGGATTTCGTGTGCTGATAGAAAGTGGGCCCTGTTTTGGAGAAGCACATTAATGTGAGTGTGGTGGGCTTCTGATGGTGTAGCCTACATCAAGCTATTCTAAAGCTGGTCTATTACACTTACAATCAGATAAGTGCACTTATTTGAAAGTTGATAGATTTTTGCCACATTTTTATTTAACATAGTGCTCTGAGTGCTTGAAACATTAGGTAGAATAATCAGGTGAGATAATGGAATAAGGGAATATGCTTAGGAAAGGAAGAAGTCAAATTATATTTTCAGATAATATATCCTTTACATAGAGGACCACAAAAACTCTACCAGAAGACTCCTACACCTGATAAGCAATTTTAGCCAAGTTACAGAATATAAAACACAATACACAAAAATACACAAAAATCAGTAGCATTCCTCTACTGCAACCATTAAAGCACAGAGAAAGAGCCCAGAACAACGACTCAATTTCCAGAAAATGAATGGCTGGGATTTAAATTAAGCAAGCGAAGGATCTCTATACTGAAAACAATAGTACTCCAAAAAAGAAAGAATTTCAAAATGGAAAGGTGCTTCCTGTCCCTGGGTAGGCAGAACCAACATTGTTAAATTGGCCATACCACCTAAATTGATATACAGATTCAATACAATCCAAATCAAAATACCAACAGTATTATTCACGGATCTAGAAAAAATGATCCAAAAATTGGTATGGAAACACAAGAGGTCACGAGTAGCCAAAACAATCCCGAGCAACAAAACAAAAGCAGAAGACATCACCAAACTAGATATTAAGTTATATTATATAGCAAAATGATGTGGTATAGGCACAAAAGCAGACAGGTGGTACAATGAAATAGAATGGAGGATGCAGAAACCTGACGGAGTGTCTTCATCTGATCTTTGACAAAGGGGCCAGAAACACGCAAGAGTAAAGATAGCCTCCTTAACAAAGGGTGCTGGGAAAACTGGCTACACACATGCACCCACGAAATGGGAAGCAATCTTTGCCAGCTACTCCTCAGAAAAGATTGTTATCAAGAATGTACAAAGAATCGGAAAAAAGAGACCCTCCAAAAAAGAAACCAAATAAAAAAATGGGGATCTGAAATAAATTAGTTTTTTTTTCTAATGACAAGTTTTAGATGTTAAAAAATTTGGCACACCATTCTCTAGAGGTAAACGCTAATCAACACAGTAATATATCCATATAAAAATCTATACAGATTTCATCTTAAGGAATATATCTAAGTTTGTTCTAACTATCATTATTAAAGCAAAATGTAATTGTACTTACGGGACTCAAAGCCTTGCTCTGTGGTTAAAGCTAACGTAAATTTGTTCACCTGTTTCTGAATATTTTGCTCTCCCCCGAATAATCACAGGAACCCCTAATAATCCTGATTTTGTGTCAGGCATACATTTATCATCTTAGCTTCCACAGTAATGTCATAAGGTAAAAATTATTCCTGCTTGTGGATGAGACAGTGAGGCCCACAGAATTACATACTGCATAAGCAAGGACCCGTGAGTTGACTCCAAATCTACATGACCCCAGTCAGTTTCACTTTCTGAAGCTTCTTCTCAAGTCAACGCAGAATGCAAAGGGAGAGAAGGCCTGCCTGCAGTGCTCATCCCTGGGGCTCCTGAGGTGTTGCTTTTCATAGTAGCGCTTATCCATGTATAAAAACCATTTCCGAACAATTTCATGATGCTGCCCTCTTAAACGCATTGTGGTAAAACACATCTTTCACCAAGAGAGATAGAAGTTTGGTCAGAGTACAAACAAGATCAGTGACCCACATAATATGAGGTATGTTTAGTCTCTCTGTACACAATTTCTTCTAGTAATTGTATCTATTAAAAAATCCTTTTTGTTGTTGAAAAATATAGTCCTGTAATAAAAGATCCAGGTACCTGCAGAAAGAAGTCTGAGGCTTCACAGGAACATTTTGAAAAATAGTGTGAGATGTTACTACTAATTGGTCGGATAAATAAGTTAAGAGTTTCTTCTGGTGAATACTCAGTCAAGCACTATTTCCTGCAGATCTAAAATTTTCCAGAAAGGAATTGCATTGAGTCTGTATGTCAGTTTTGGCAGTATAGTCATTTTGACTATATTGATTCTGCCTGTCAAAGAACAGGGGATGTCTTTCTATTTTCTGATGTCATTTACAACTTCTTTCTTCATTGTAATTTTTTTATATAGGTCCTTCACTTTTTTGTTAGGTAGACTAATAGGTAATTAAATTTTTTGCTGGTCTATTGAGAATAGGATTATACTTCTGAGCTCTTTCTCAGTGATTTCATTGTTACAGTACAGGAATGCTATGAATTTTTTAATATTGATTTTTGTAGCCTATAATTTGGCTGAATTTGTTTATTATTTCCAAGAGTTTCATAGGGGAGTTTTTGGGGTCTTTTATGCAGATAATCATATCAACTACAAATAAGGATAGTTTGACTTCCTCCTTTCTGATGCAAATTCCCTTTATTTCACATTCTTGCCTGACTGCTACAGCAAGTGTTCAAGGACTGTGTTGAGTAAGAGTGGTGAGAGTGGACAGCCTTGTCCTGTTCTTGATTTGAGAGGAAACACTTAAAATTTTTCTCAATTTACTATGGTATTTGCAGTAGTTTTGGCATATATAGCTTCTGTTACTTTGAGATAAGGCCCTTCTATAACTATTTTTCTCAAGGTTTTTTTTTTATCATGAGAGGGTGCTGAATTTTATCAAAGGCTTTTTCTGCATCAATTGAAATAATCATGTAGGTTTTGTTTTGCTTTTGTTGATGTGGTATATTACATTGATTGAGTTACCTATGTTGAACCAGTCTTGCATCCCAGCAATGAAGCTTACTTGATCAAGGTGTATAATCTTTGAGATTACTTGTTGAATTCTATTTGCCAAAATCCTATTAAGAATTTTTGCATCTATTTGCATTAAGGATATTGGTCTATAATTTTCCTTTCTGGTTAAGTTTTTGTCTGGTTTTGGGACTAAGGTGATGCCAGCCACTCAAAATGAATTCGGTAGTATTCCTTCAACTTCATGGAACATTTTCAGAATTGAAGTGAGTTCTTCCCTGAAATACTGAAAAAAAAAAAAAAATCTGCTGTGAATCTATCTGGCCCTGGGCTATTATATGTAGGTAGAGCTTTTATTACTGCTTTAATTTCTGTGTGTGTAATGGGGTTGTTCATGATTTTTTTATGTCTTCTTTTAATTTTGGTATTTTGTATGTGTCTAGGAAGTCATCCATTTCTACCCAGCTTTCCAATTTTTAAAATATAAGTGTTCAAAATAATTTCTCATAATACTCTGCGTTTCTGCAGTCCGTTGGAGTTTCACCCCTTTCATTTCTAAATTGTTTAAGTTGTGCTTTTTCTTTTCTGTGAGTGTAGCTAGAGATTTGTCAATCTTGTTTATTCTTTCAAAGAACCAGCTCTTTGACTCACTAATCTTTTTTATTTTCTTTTCAATTTCAATTTCATTAATTTCAGATCTGATCTTTATAATTTCTTTTCTTCTATTGTTTTTTGGCTTAGATTATTTTTGTTTTTCTCAGGCTTTAAGGTGCATCATTAACATGTTTATTTGTGACTGTTCTTTTGATGTGTGCATTTCCCTCTACTGCTTTCATTGTGTCCCATAAATTCTGATATAAAGTACTTCCTTCATCATCTAACTCTATGAAGTTTTGATTTCTTCTCTGGTTCATTGTTTAGTCAGTAGTAAGTTGTTTAATCTCCATGTATTTGTGTATTTTCTTCTGATTCTTTTGCCATTAAGTTCAAGTTCTATTCCACTATGATCTGAAAGTAAACAAGAAATTATTTCTATTTCTTTGTGTTTATTTAAGCATGACTTATGATCTGGAATATGGCCTATTTTAGAAAATGTTCCAAGTGTTGCTGAGAAGAATGTGTATTCTGTTGATATTGGGTGGAAAACTCTGTAAACACATGTTCGGTCCAAGTTTCCTGTCCTGTCCTTTAACTGTTGTATATCTTTGTGGATTTTCTGTCTGGTTGCTCTGTCTCTCTGTGATAGTGGAGTGTTAAAGTCCCCTGCCATAGTTGTATCAGGATCTGTATGTCCTTTCAGATCTAATAATTTTTGATTTACATAATTTGGTGCTCCAGGGTTGGGATCATATATATTGATAATTGTGAATTCTTCCTGTTCTGTTGTTCCCTTAACCTATATATAGAGACCATCTGTGTCTCTCCTTATCTGTTTTGTTTTGAAATCTGATGAATCTGAGACTAATATAGCTACTTATGTTTATTTCCTGGACCCTGTTGCATGAAATATTGAATTTCATCCTTTTATTTTCAGTCTATGAGTTTCTTTGTGGATGAAGTGTGTCTATTGTAAGCAGCAAATTGTGGGTTTCTGTTTTTTGATCCAGTCAACCAGTCTGTCTTTTAGTAGATGAGTTGAGGCCATTCACCTTCAGAGTAATTAACAAGTTTTGTTGGTATGTCCTGCCATTGTTACAGTTTCTCAGAATTATTTACTACACTTTTTTCTCAGTTCATTCTCCTCTGGCTGCTGTTGCTTTTTCTCTGGGGTCATTGGTGTCACTGGCCTCCCTTTCACTTTCTAAGTTTTCTTTAAGTATTCTCTACAGCGCTGGCTTAGTGGTTGCAAATTTCATTAAGCTTTCTATATCCTGGTAAGTTTTAATTTATCCCTCTAATTTAAGAGATAATTTTGCTGGATATAGCAGTCTGGGTTGGCATTATGTTCTGTTAGTGCTTAGATGATACTGCTTCATGATCTTCTGGCTTTTAGTGTCTGGGTTGAAAAATCTGCAGTTATCCTATGAGCTTATATTTGTAAATCACCCTCTGTTTTTCTCTTCAGCTTTTAGTATTCTCTCTTTGTGTTGGGTTTCCAGTATTTTAATTATGATGTGACATGATGAGGATCTCTTCTGATCAAAGTTGTTTGGTGTTCTCTATGACTGAAATAGTTCCTTGTTCATTTCTTTTCTTAGATTTGGGAAATTTTCTTTCATAATTTCATTGAACATGACCTTTAAGCCTTTTGTTTTGTCCTCAGTTTTCTCCTGCACTCCCACAACTCTAAAGTTGTTTTTCTTTGAGTCATCCAATGTAACCATTCTCTCTCTCTCTCTCTGTCTCTCTCTGTCTCTCTCTCTCTCTCTCTCTCTCTCCCTCTCTCTCTTTCTCTCTCTCTCTCTCTCTCTCTCTCTCTCTCTCTCTCTCTCTCTCTCTCTCTCTCTCTCTCTCTCTCTCTCTCTCTCTCTCTCTCTCTCTCTGTTTTGTGTTCTTTACTGCCTGTAAGTTCCAGCTCAACTATTTTATCTTCTAGGTCTGATTTTCTATTCTCAAAATGTTCAAACTGGTTACTTATTTTTTCCTGTGTTTTTTTCACATCCTGAAGGTTTGCTTTCAATATTTTTATATCTCTGCTGTATTTCTCTCTAATTTCTTGTATTCTCTTCATTATCTTCTAGTTTATATCTTCTTTGCTTTCCTCTAATTTCTTGTCAATGTTTGCTGATAGCATAGCTATGTCCTGGCATAACTCTTACATGTCTTGTTTCATTTCCTATTACATTTTCTGTTTCAATTCTGAGTATTTCTGGGCCCAGAAATTATCATCTTTTTTGCTGTTTTAATCTTTGGGTTCTGCTATTACAAGATTTCTGGTATCATTTTCTGGGGTGTCAGGTCTTTCTGTATGTGATTTATTACCACGTTTCCTCATGGTTCTGTTACAGTGAGTTGAGGCTCTGTTTTTGTTGATGGGCTCTATTTCTTTTCCTGAGATTTTAAAAGTAGACTCTTTGTGTTTTGTTACTTGGCTTTCTCTGGTGTGCAGGAGAAACAGCGAACTGGAAGGACCAGTCCTGCAAGCTCCCAGGTGCAGGCAAGGCTCTGACAGTGGCTACCTAGCTGTCTCTGGCATGCAGGAGGGACGAGGCACTGTCATTACACTTTTTGTTAGATCATAGCACACATGGTTTTTAAGCTACTTGCCAATACAATTCTTCCCTTTTGAAATTTGAATTTGGCTTTTCCAATCCACACTTTTATCAGCATTCTGGTCTTCTGAATTCCAGCTGTAATCTCCCATCACTTTCAGCTCAGAGCACTCCAAGGCTTTTCCAGCTGCAATCCTTCAACCTTTCCAAATTTCTCCCACAAGCCAGTTCTGATGGCTTCCAAACCACATGGTCAGGTAAAGTCATAGCAGCAACTTCTCTGGTACCAATTTCTCTGTTAGTTTTTCATTGCTGGTAAAGAATACCCTATATTTACAACTTTGGGGAGGAAAGACTTATTTTAGCTCACAGTTCCAGAAGGTTACAGTCCATTCACAGGTGGACAGCTAGAAATGGTAGCATCGCATGACAGGTCCAGAGCCAGAGATCATGCATGGCAGAACAGAGCCGAATTAGGGGGAAGAGCAGAACCAACACACAGTGCTTTAGATCAAGCCCCAAGCATCCATCCCTTGCAGCCTACAGTATCCATAGGTACATGAGGCTTTTGGGGACACTCCAGACCGAACTACAACAGTGTAATTACATCCAAATGAGAATAATCATTTCATTTTATGACCAACAGTGAATTCATCTCCCAAATGAATGTATATGTCTATACCATCCATTAACCAGAAGAAATTTAGCAATTAAGTGATGGAAATACAAAGGTGAACAAGAGATATATAGTCCCTGGCCTCCTATACAATATGTTCTAGTAAGTGATATATATATATACACATACACGTGTGTGTGTGCATATATATGTATATGTGTATATATATATATATGTATATATATATATGTATGTATATATATATATATGTAAACCCACAAAAGACAATGTAACCAAAAATAATACTTTGTAGAATAGTGCAACAAGTAAGAAGATATCAATTAAGAGATGATGATAAGGAAAGATCTCTCAGTACTGAGAGGTAAGGATTAGAAAGGAAATTAATAAGGAAATTGAGAAAGATTAACCCAGGTAGAAAGCAGCAATGCTACAGCCTCATGGAAATGACTGTGTTGTGGGAAGCACACCAGCTGAAGAATAGTGAGGAATGGGAAGAATGTACCAAAATGAGCTTGCAGAGAAGAGAAGAACCAGATTGCAAAGGTCCTTGTGGCCCATACCAGAGATTTTATTCTTACATTATCTTCTACTAAAATTTAGTTTCTCTCTTTAGAGAAAAAAGGCTAAAAGTGAACCAACTTAGTGAGAAAGGCATGCTAAAAACTAAGACAATCTAGAAAGTAGGTCTCTTGTACTAAACAGCCAGTTGTGAGTGCAAAGGAATAGTTCTGGATGAAAATTGCAAGTGCTTCTCCAGCAAACACATGCATGATAAGAAAGAAAAATAGCCTTTTAAAAAACTGGTATAAGAGAAGATTAAGTGGTCTGGCTGGATGATCCAACCAGACACAACACTTCCTAGTAAGCCAAAGCTTAGTCCAGAGCAAAGCCTTAAATCTCTTCAGTTCTGTGGAAGCCAAGAGGTGTGAAGAAGCTAAGAAACTCCAGAAGAAAAAGCTTGAAGCTAGCAGGGGATGGTTTGTAGAGTTAGAGGGAAAATGTATCTATGACATCAAAGTTTAATGGGAAACAACAAGTGTCAATGTAAAAGCTTCAGCAAGTTATTCGAAGATAGTTAATGAAGGTGGCCAGACTAAGCAGCGGGTTTTCAGGGTGGAGAAAACAGCGTTATATAGGAGGAAGATGACATCTAGGACTTTCAAAGAGACAAGTCCATGCCAGGCTGTTTCCTGTTAAGGGTTCATGCCACTCTTGACATCAACTTGAACCCAGTTGCTTATTTGCGTTCTGAAAATTCCAAGGCCCTTAAGAATTATGCTATATCTACTCTGCTTGTGCTCTGTAAAGGGAAAGAAGTGAAACCAGGATGACAGCACATTCGTTTACTAGATGGTTTACAGAATGTTTTAAGCTCACTGTTGAGAACTGCTGCTCATAAAGATTTCTTTCCAGATATTACTGATCATTGGCAATGGACCTGGTCCCCTGAGATATCTGGTGGAAAAGTACAATGCGATTAATGTTGTTTTCATGGCTGTTAATCCATCCTAGAGCCCATGGATCACAAAATAAGTTCAATTTCCAAGTTTTATTATTTAAAGTATCATCTCATGAGACTTTAGCTGCCATAGACAGTGATTCATTAGATAGGTCTGGGCAAAGAAAAAATTGAAAATCTGCTGGAAAAGATTGCTCTACTAGATGTCACCAAGAATCACTTGCTTCAGAGAAGGAGGTAAAATATTAACACTAACAGGAGCTTAAAAGAAGCTGATCCACCCCTCCTGGGATGACTTCAGAGGGCTTAAACCATTATGGAGAAAGGGGGCCTGCAGGTGTAGTAGAGACAGTAGGCGACCTAGAGGTGGAGCCGATCGTGGGAAGGGATGCCTGCCAGCTCATCTGAGAAGTCTGAAGAGGAGCAGTTACTGCTTGTGGATGAGCAAAGAAAGTGGTTGCTGAAGATGGAATCCACGCCTGTAAACATACTCTGAGCACCCATGAAATGGCAACAAAGAACATTACGTAAACTTTGTTGATAAAGCAGCATGAGGTGAGTTCTGCTGTGGATACAGTTCTACCAAACAACATGCCACAGAAATCTGCTAAGACAAAAAGGGTCAAAGTGGCAAAGCTATGTCTTTCTTAAATCAATCCCCAACCTTTAGCTACTCCATCCTTCTCCATTCAATATGGCCCAAGCAAACCAATAGATTCTACACACATGCGAATCTCTATGTCTTTAAAATATATTTCACTAATATTGAGTCATTAGATTACACATTGTATGTTTTTGATAAATCTTAGTTTTCCCCCTCCCCACATTTTATCGATATG